>CM062294.1:83468382-83698298 GCA_031216915.1 Pictodentalium vernedei
GAGCCTGAATGATAACTTAGTTCAAAATGAGGAATTTTCTTTAAAAATCTTCTTCTTCAGATCTAGCAGTCAGAATGTTTTGATATTTGGGATGCATCATCCTTAGGCAGGTGAGATTCAAGTTTGTTCAAGCCAGGTCCCTAGGTCCATATTTGGGCTCACTGTGGGAGCCCGAATGATAACTTAGTTCAAAATGAGGAATTTTCTTTAAAAATCTTCTTCTTCAGTTCTTGCATCACAATGTTTTAATATTTGGTATGCAGCATCTTTAGGGGGAGAGATTCAAGTTTGTTCAAGCCATGTCCCTAGGTCCATATTTGGGCTCACTGTGGGAGCTTGAATTGTAACTTTTGTTCAAAATGAGGAATTTTCTTAAAAAATCTTCTTCCTCAGATCCAGCAGTCAGAATGTTTTGATATGTGGTGTGTAGCATCCTTGGGGGGTGGGATTCAAGTTTGTTAAAGTCAAGTCCTTGGGTCCATATTTGGGCTCCCTGTGGGAACCTGGATTATAACTTAGTCAATATGAGGAATTTTTAGCTCACCGAAGGGAGCTTAACTTATCACTTGCCGTCTGTCGACGTCCGTCGTGAATTTTACATTATCGACTTCTCTTCACAAACTACTGGATCAAATTGAACCAAATTTGGTGTGCATATTCCCTATCATATGTCAATTCAAACTTGTAGAAATAAACTTGCCAAACCCACAGGGTCACCACAAGGGGCATAACTCTGATTGCACCCATGAATTTCTTTCAAAAATTCAAAAAAAATCTTCTTCAGATCCACCAGGCAGAATTCTTTCCTATTTGGTATACATCATCTCTAGGGGGTAAGATTCATGTTTGTTCAAATTGAGTCCCTGGGTTCAAATTTAGGCTCCCTATGGGAGCCCAAATTTTAACTTAAGTGCAAAATAAGGATTATTCTTTCAAAATCTTCTTCTTCAGATCCACGAGTCAGAATCATTTCACATTTGGTATACAACATCTCTAGGAGGGTATTCAAGTTTGTTCAAATCTGGTCTTTGGGTTGATATTTGGCTTCCTGTGGGAGCCCGAATTTTAAATTAGTGCAATATGAGGAAATTTCTTTTAAAAGTCTTCTTCAGATCCACCAATCAGAATCCTTTCA
The DNA here is from genome assembly GCA_031216915.1 of Pictodentalium vernedei. NCBI lineage: Eukaryota > Metazoa > Mollusca > Scaphopoda > Dentaliida > Dentaliidae > Pictodentalium > Pictodentalium vernedei. Next base: position 83,469,518 of record CM062294.1, read on the forward strand.
TATTTGGTATACAACATCTCTAGGTGGGTCAGATTTGAGATTGTTCAAATCGGGTCCCTGGGTTAATATTTTGGCGCCCTATTTGAGTCCAGAGTTTAACTTAATGCAGTGTGAGGACATTTCTTTTAAAACCTCCTTGTTCAGATCCATCAGTCAGAATTCTTTCATATTTGATATTTACATTTGTAACATCTCAAGAGGGATCAGATTCAAGTTTGTTCAATTTCAGTCCCTGGCTTATTATTTGGGCTCTCTATGGGCGGGGTTGGGTGGGGGGGGGGGGGGGGGGGGGGGGGGGGGGGGGGGGGGGGGGGGGGCAGGGTGAGTATGTTAGGTTTAGGTTTTTTCAGATTCATTTCCATGAAATTTGCCTTTGCATGGCATCATTCCTTTGTAGTGTTGATGAACCATGTCTAACTAAATGTGACCCCAAACACTTCTTTGAACCACTTTGGCCGGTGAGCGATTAAGGCCCCTTGGGGCCTCTTGTTTACTTTTATGTGCAGGTTTTGAGGTTTGTCTTTCTTTTCTTCCAAATGGCGACTTACATTGTAGCATATTGCCATGGTTCCTATTTTATGTTAGGATGCTTCTTGGGGCTAGTATTATATTAGTTAACCCTTTTGCTGCTCTTTCACTTTAATTTTGGGACTTTTGTGTGCAGGTTTTGGACTTTTGTGTGCAGGTTTTGGACTTTTGTGTGCAGGTTTTGATATTTTTTTTAAGTGGAGTTTTACCTCACTGGCATATTGCCATGGTGGCTACTGTAACATTTTCAGGGTATTTTTCCAAAATTTAACCCTTTGAAACAAATGTGATGCTTTTTTGACTTTTATTTGCAGGTTTTGAGGTTTGTCTTTCTTTTCTTCCAAGTGGATATTTTTCAAGCAGAGTTTCACCTTGCTGGCATATTGCCATTGTGGTTCTGTGACAGGGTATTTTTCTCAATTTTAACCCCTTGAAACAAATGTGATACTTTCACCTTACTGGCATATTGCCATTGTGGTTACTGTGACAGGGTATTTTTCTTTAATTTTTAACCCCCTTGAAACAAATGTGATACTTTTTTTTACTTTTATGTGCAGGTTTTGAGGTTTGTCTTTCTTCTCTTCCAAGTGGCGACTTACCTTTTAGCATATTGCCATGGTTCCTATTTTATGTTAGGATGCTTCTTGGGCTATTATTATATTATTTAACCCTTTGGCTGCTTATTTACTTTAATTTTGGTCTTTTGTGTGCAGGTTTTGTACTTTTGTGTGCAGGTTTTGATATTTTTTTTAAAGTGGAGTTCTACCTCACTGGCATATTGCCATGGTGGTTACTGTAACATTTTCAGGGTATATTTCTAATTTTTTAACCCCTTGAAACAAATGTGATACTTTCACCTTACTGGCATATTGCCATTGTGGTTACTGTGACAGGGTATTTTTCTCAATTTTAACCTCTTGAAACAAATGTGATACTTTTTTTTACTTTTATGTGCAGGTTTTGAGGTTTGTCTTTCTTCTCTTCCAAGTGGTGACTTACCTTGTAGCATATTGCCATGGTTCCTATTTTATGTTAAGATTCTTCTTGGGGCTAGTATTATATTATTTAACCCTTCAGCTGCTTATTTACTTTAATTTTGGACTTTTGTGTGCAGGATTTGTACTTTTGTGTGCAGGTTTTGATATTTTTGTAAGTGGATTTTTACCTAACTGGCGTATTGCCATGGTAATTACTGTAACATTTTCAGGGTATTTTTCTAAATTTTAACCCTTTGAAACAAAAGTGATGCTTTTTTGACTTTTATGTGCAGGTTTTGAGGTTTGTCTTTTGTTTCTTCCAAGTGGATATTTTTCAGGTAGGGTTTCACCTTACTGGCATATTGCCATGGTGGTTACTGTGACATTATCAGTGTATTTTTCTCAATTTTTACCCATTGAAACAAATGTGATACTTTTTTAGCTCACCTGACTGAAATCAGGGTGAGCTTTTCTTATCACTCTTCGTCCGTCGTCCGTCGTCCTGCGTGAAGGTGGTGTTTGAGCCTCTTTCTCCTAAACCACTGGCCACATTTTAATTAAATTTCATGTATATGGTGGTTATATAGGGGCATTTTGATTTTTATCCAAAGTAGGTTTCGGCTCATATTGAGCAGATGTGTGGGGAAAAAATAGCCAATTTTTTTGAAAACTTCTTCTGATGAACCACCAGTAGCAGAGACTTGATATGTGGTATACAGAGTCCTTTTGAGGTTTAGAATCAAGTTTGTTCAAGAAAAGTTTGTCGGGCATTATTTGCCATCGTTATGGGAGGGGCAAAAATTTTTGCCACGCCTAAAATTTCTATTTTCTGAACCGTGAGGTCAATTTGAACCACATTTGATATGAGATGATAATGGATCATAAGTAGTTGATTGATGCAAAAAAAAATTTTCTCATTGCCCCGTGGGAACCTCGGGAGCTAAAAATAGGTAAAACCTTAAAACTGCCATATCTCCAAAACTACATGGCACAGAGAATTCTTATTTTGTATAAAGCTTACTTTTATCCAGTAGAATAGAATGGTTAAAAAAAATCCCTATCGGTTTGATCACAAGGTGCTTTTTTCAGGACTTTGAAAAAGTGCTGAGTCAGCACTTTTTAACACTGTGGGCAATGGGAAAAAGATTAAAAAATCTTCTCCTCCAGATCCAGCTGGCAGAATCTTTTGATATTTGGTATGCAACATTGTAGGGTGGATCTGATTCAAGTTTGTTCAAATCAGCCCACTGGATTCATATTTGGGCTCACTATAGAAGCGTGAATTCGAACTTAGTGCATTTCAGGCAAATTTCTTAAAAAATCTTCTTCTCCAGATCGAGCAGGCAGAATCTTTTGATATTTGGTATGCAACATTGTGGGGTGGATCTGATTCAAGTTTGTTCAAATTGGCTCCCTAGATTCATATTTGGGCTCACTATAGAAGCTCGAATTCGAACTTAGTGCATTTCAGACAAATTTCTTAAAAAATCATCTCCAGATCCAGCAGGCAGAATCTTTTCATATTTGGTATGCAACATTGTGGGGTGGATCTGATTCAAGTTTGTTCAAATCGGCCCCCTGGATTCATATTTGGGCTCAGTATAGAAGCCTGAATTCGAACTTAGTGCATTTCAGGCAAATTTCTTAAAAAAATCTTTTTCTCCAGATCCAGCAGGCAGAATCTTTTGATATTTGGTATGCAACATTGTGGGGTGGATTTGATTCAAGTTTGTTCAAATCGGCTCCCTAGATTCATATTTGTGCTCACTATAGAAGCTCGAATTTGAACTTGGTACATTTCAGGCAAATTTCTTCATATTTGGACTCACTATAGAAGTTCGAATTCAAACTTAGTGCATTTCAGGCAAATTTCTTAAAAAATCTTCTTTTCCAGATTTCAGCAGGCAGAATCTTTTTGATATTTGGTATGCAACATTGTGGGGTGGATCTGATTCAAGTCTGTTCAAATCCGCTCCCTAGATTCATATTTGTGCTCACTATAGAAGCTCGAATTTGAACTTGGTGCATTTCAGGCAAATTTCTTCAAAAATCTTCTTCTCCAGATCCAGCAGACAGAATCTTTTCATATTTGGTATGCTACATTGTGGGGTGGATCTGATTCAAGTTTGTTCAAACCAGCCTCCTGGGTTTATATTTGGGCACAGTATAGGAGCCCAAATTTGAACTTAGTGCATTTCAGGGAAAGTTCTTAAAAAATCTTCTTCTCCACATCCAGCAGGCAGAATCTTTTGATATTTGGCATGCAACATTGTGGGGTGAATCTGATTCAAGTTTGTTCAAATCGGCCCCCTGGGTTTATATTTGGGCTCAGTATAGGAGTCCAAATTTGAACTTAGTGCATTTCTTAGTGCATTTCAGGCAATTCAGGCAATTCTTGAAAATCTTATGATCAAGATCCAGCAGGCAGAATCTTTTGATATTGGGTATGCACCATGCTTGGGGGGGATTCAAGTTTGTTCAAGCCAAGTCCCTGGGTTCATATTTGGGCTCACTGTGGTAGCCCAAATTATAACTTAGTTCAAAATGAGGAATTTTCTTTAAAAATCTTCTTCAGATCCAGCAGTCGAAATGTTTTGATATTTGGTATGCCGCATCCTTAGGGGGGGGGGAGATTCAAGTTGTTCAAGCCATGTCCCTAGGTCCATATTTGGACTCACTGTGGAGCCCGAATGATAACTTAGTTCAAAATGAGGAATTTTCTTGAAAAATCTTTTTCAGATCCAGCAGTCGGAATGTTTTGATATTTGGTATGCAGCATCCTTAGGGGGTAAGATTCAAGTTTGTTCAAGCCATGTCCCTAGGTCCATATTTGGACTCGCTGTGGGAGCCCGAATGATAACTTAGTTCAAAATGAGGAATTTTATTTAAAAATCTTCTTCTTCAGATCCAGCAGTCGGAATGTTTTCATATTTGGTATGCAGCATCCTTGCGGGTGAGATTCAAGTTTGTTCAAGCCATATCCCTATGTCCATATTTGGGCTCACTGTGGGAGCTTGAATTGTAACTTAGTTCAAAATGAGGAATTTTCTTTAAAAATCTTCTTCTTCAGATACAGCAGTCGGATTGTTTTGATATTTGATGTGCAGCATCCTTATGGGTGTGAGATTCAAGTTTGTTAAAGCCAAGCCCCTGGGTTCATATATAGGCTCCCTGTTGGAGCCCGAATTGTAACTTAGTTCAATATGAGGAATATTTTTTAAAAATCTTCTTTTTTTTTGGATCCACTGGTCAGAATCTTTGGATATTTGGTATAAGCTTTTCTTAGGAGGAGCAGATGCAACTTGTTGAAATCAATTCTCTGGGTTGATATTTAGTGTCACTTAGGCAATTATTCCCAATATGCATTTTGAAGGCTTGGGAGTTATTTCATGCAAAAAAGAATATTTACTTCTATTGCCCAACATTCCTTAATGTACTGCATCCTTAATCCTTTACCTAACACAAGTTGGCCTGTGCACAAGCAGTGTTTCAGCCAATGGACCTCCGGGTAACCCGGAGGTCCATTGGCAGAAACATTGCATGTGTTTGCTATGAGTAACCAGGAGAACCTGCCGTGCTTTGGATGCCATTCGATATGGCAATTGCGTGCAATTCCAACGCGCAATTAAGCAGATAAGTGCACTATTCGTGACAGGACTTCTAGTTTTAACTGTATGTGTATTTTCCAGCTAGTAATACAGGCCAGGTTTCAATATAGGATCCAGAACTCCCCCTCCACCCCCCCCCCCCCCCCCCCCCCCCGCCCCGCCCCACACACACACACATATACACACAAACGTGTCACTTAGGCAATTATTCCCCAAATGTATTTTGAAGGATTGGGAGTTATTACATGCAAGAAAGAAAATTGACTCCTATAGCCCCACATTGGCTTATGTACTGCATTTTAATCCTTTACCAAACACAAGTTGAAGCCAACAGTACAAATTATTTTTCTGAACCATCAGATTTTTTCATTTTTAGCTTAAATTGTCATAACGCATGCAGAAGTCTGTTAGTCTGATTCTGTGAGTCTGTTCACATTTTCCTTTAGCACGGGATACACACCTCAGTTCTTGTCTGATCATCATGAAATTTCACATGCAGGTTTGGGGTCATCTCTAGGTGAGAACGTCCCTTTTTGGTCGCGATCGGTCAACCGGTATGGCTGCCTGAACCCCAAACCCGAAAACCATTAGCACAGTCTACAGGTCGAATTTATGAAAGGATTTCATTGTAACTTGGTAGGATGCCTCTGTATAATGCCTAGATGAGAACGTCCCCTTTTGGGCATGATCTGTCAACCGTGATGGCTGTCCAAGCCCGAAACCGATAATTTTTTAGCACAGTCTGCAGGTCATATTTGATGTGGAGAGATATCATTGTAACTTGGTAGGATGACTCCTTATGATGTCTAGATGAGAATTTCCAAATTTGGGTGTGATCTGCCAACCGTGACGACTGCCTGAGCCCAAAACCCGAAAACCTTTAGCACCATCTGCAGGTCATATTTATTGAGGAATTTCATTGTAACTTGGTGGATTGACTTAATATAATATCTAGATGAGAAAGTCCCCTTTTGGACGTGATTGGGCAACTGTGACGGCTACAGGGCCCCGAAGCCTGAAAACTTTCAGCACAGTCTACAGGTCATATTTATGAAGGTATTTCATTGTAACTTGGTAGGATGACTCCAAATAATGTCTAGATGAGAACATCCCATTTTGATCGCAATCATTCAGCCTTGATGGGTGCCCGAGCCCAAAAACCTTTAGCATAGGCAAAAGGTCATATTTATGGAAGGATTTCATTGTAACTTGTTAGGTTGACTCAATATAATGCCTAGATGATGACAACCCCTTTTGGTCATGATTGGTCAACTGTGATGGCTACAGGTGCCTGAGGCACGAAAACCTTGACCACAGGCTACAGGTCATATTTATGAAGGGATTTCATTGTAACTTCGTAGGATCAGCCCAGATGATGCAGATGATGAGATTGTCTCCTTTGGTTGCGTTCATTCAACCATTATGGCTGCCCAAGCCCGAGGCCCAAAAACCTTTAGCACAGTCTACAGGTCATAGTTATGCAGGGATTTCATTGTAACTTGTTAGGTCGACTTAAAATGTCTAGATGAGAACGTCCCCTTTTGGACATGATTGGGCAACTGTGACGGCTACAGTGGCCCAAAGCCCGAAAACCTTTAGAACAGTCTACAGGTCATAATTATGAAGGGATTTCCTTATATCTTGGTAGGATCACTCCAAATGTCTAGATGAGAATGTCCCCTTTTGGTCTTGATCATTCAGATTTGACGGCTGCCCAAAAACCTTTAGCATAGTCTATAGGTCGTATTTATGGAAGGATTTCATTGTAACCTGTTAGTTTGATTCCATATAATGCCTAGATGATGACATCCTCTTTTGGTCGTGATTGGTCAGCTGTGGCGGCTTCAGGGGCCCGCAGCCCGAAAACCTTGAGCACAGTCTACAGGTCATATTTATGAAGGGATTTCATTGTAACTTTGTAGGATCACTCCAGATGGTGCCCAGATGAGAATGCCCCCTATTGGTTGCGATCATTCATCCATGATGGCTGCCCCAGCCCAAAGCCCAAAAACCTTTAGCACAGTCTGCAGGTCATATGTATGAAAGGATTTCATTGTAACTTGGTTGGTTGACTTCATATAATGTCTGGATGAGAACGTCCCCTTTGAGCACAATTGGGAAACTGACGGACAAAGCTCAATCACCTTCAGCACAGTCAACAGGCCATATTTATGAAGGGATTTCAGTGTAACTTGATAGGATGACTCGTTTTGGAATAATTTCACTGTACCCTGGTAACTTTCATTGATATACGTTAACTGTGAGGGCCACATACATTAACTGTGAGGTCATATTAACCCAACCCTTAGCTTATTAGTATAGTGTACACCTCATATTATTTTTAACAAAAACATAGCATACAGGGAACAGAAATGAACATATTCCCAATTGTCACAATTCTTGTCTTATTTCATAATCCTTTTATAAACATTGAAGATTTTCCTTTTCATCAAACACAACACACTACTTAAGCTACAGTGTCATTGACACTTTCATTTACTTCTAACCATGGCTTATTAGTCCTTATTGGAACAAGTTCATCAAGTTTGTTCCATTCATGAGGCATGTTTTGAAGTAGAGAAATGAAAAAATAAAATTTGAAAAGCAAATTTTGTGTATTACGTGTGCAGATATGGCAGGTAGGGCTGTCGCGATTATTCGATTAGTCGACTAACCGTCGACTATTGAAGTAGTCGACGTTTTTTATTTTTAGTCCATCGTCGTTCATTTTCAAGGTGGTACACGTCTACTGCACATTGGGGCTAAATTGCATTGTTTTGTGAGGTGAATGATCAATGAAGGTGAATAACTTTAAATATCTAACCATAGTTAACATTCATATCCGGAAGACTGTACGACTGTCACTGACTGTGTAAGAAAGAACACTCACAGTTACTCGAGAAGAATAGATTCTTCTGAATTTCTCCAGTCTTGTACACACGAATGCACCCATTGGAAAACCCAAAGCACGGAAGTGACAAAATTATGACGAAAGTCAGAACGTCAGATCACTTCTCAAAATTCGGAACTTCAGACTAAGATCCAATTTTAACAACTGATGAGGGAATGCATAGATCTCAATGTTCAAAATTTCGAGAAACTTATTGCAGAAAGGAAACATATGCAGGAACGTTCTTTGGTAAATTCATTTTAATTCATCGGCTTCAATCTAGTTCAAACTTGGACCCGCAGTCAGTAATATTATTTTTGAGGTTGGTACGTCCTACAGGACGTACCAACCCCAAAAATTATATTACGGACTGTGGGTCCAAGATTGGACTACATGTTACTTCAGTCGGGACCGATTTGTTGTTCCCACAACCCCACTTCGTCTGAACACACTGGTGCCATTGTCATTTTCAGAGTTTTACGAACAGAAGAATGATTTGCTAAAAAATCATGGGAAGTGACTATTAATCGACTAACCGTCGATTACTGGTCACGATTAGTCGATTACAAAAAATGATAGTCGCGACAGCCCTAATGGCAGGTTAAGAAAAACTGGCTCTGACTATTTTGTGTCTTGGCACTTCCATGGCTGGGACATTGCATCACTCTAGTTTTTAACTAGAGGTTTGTATCTAAGGTTAATCCAAAAATTTTTTTTTCAAGAGGCTCCATAGGGAGCTCCACATTTTGCCATATGATCAACTGAAGAAAAGACATGCTGCTTTGACCAATTTAGTCACCCCTTAGGGGCCCAAGGATTGACAATTGATCCTATGGAGATTGATTGCTCAATGTAGATGCATTCTTGTCCTCAAATTATATCTGTCCAGCTCTTTAGACCAACTGAGGTCTTTTGTCTTCCATTTCCATATAAAAATGTTGCTGTTGGCAATAACCTTTGAACTTAGTCTAATTAAGCATCAGTATTTCCCTTTGACACACCCTGCAGGACACTTTTATGATCGGATTGCTTTGAAACTTAGTATGCTTGTCTTTGGGTGGACTCGACATTTATGATCAAATCTCTTTGAAACTTGGTATGCTTTTTTGGAGTGCTCTCTAGGTGGGAGCTGTCAATTTTCTTCCATTTCCGACAAAATAAAGGTGGCCATTTGCAACAAACTTTGAACTTAGGCATCAGTATTTTCGTTTTGCACACCACCCAGGACACCTTTATGATTAGATGGCTTTGAAACCTCTTGATGGAAGCTGTTGATTGTTTTCTATTTCTGTCGAAAAATGTTGCCATTGGCAATAACCTTTTAACTTTGTGTGACCTTTTACCTTAGTTTATGCAGCCATCAATATGTTCCTTTGCACGCTCTGCAGAGCATATTTATGAACAGATACCTCTGAAATTTGATGAGCTTGTTGGGGGCGATGGGAGCTGTCAAGTTTCTTCCATTGCCATCCAATACTTGCTGTTGGCAACTACCTTTGAACTTAATTTAGTTAGGCATCAATATTTCTCTTTGACACCGCACGCAGGGCACATTTATGATCTGGTTGCTTTGAAAGCTAGGATTCTTGTTTGGAGTGACTTCTAGATGGGACCTTTCAATTTTCTTTCATTTCCATCAAAAAATGTTTCCGTTGGCAATGACCTTTGACCTTAGTTTACTGAGGCATCAATATATTCTTTTTGCATGCCATAGATGTCACATTTATGATCATATCACTTTGAAGCTGTCAGTTTTTCCCATTTTAATAAAAAAAAGACGGTTGCCATTCGCCAATCCTGTTGATGAACTTAGTGTAGTTATGCATTAATATTTTCCTCGTACACATCCTGCAGGACAAATTTATGATCAGATTGCTTTGAAACTTGCCATGCTTTTTAGCAGTTACCTCTAGATGGGGCTAGCAATTTCTGTAAAAAAAAATGCCTTTGGCAACGACCTTTGAACATTTTTCATTCAGGCATCAGTATTTTCCTTTTGTACACCTCACGGAGTACATTTATGATTGGATCTCTTTGGAACCTGGTGTTCTTTTCTGGGGTGACCTCTAGATGGGAGCTCTTGTTTCTCTTCCATTTCAATCAAAAAATGTTGCCATTGGCAATGACTTTTGAGCTTAATCTAGTCAGGTATTGGTATATTTCTTTGCCACACCCCCAGGGCAATTTTTCATTGGATAGTTTTGAAACTTGGTATGCTTGCTTATTTATTTACTGGGGTTTAACCCTTAAGTCCTCAGATTAATTTTAAAGTATTTATGGCCTTTTTCTGCTTACATAGTTATTGATGACTTGGCAGTGGTTCTACATCACTACTGGCTGCCTATACAGGCAGCCAGCAGTGATGTAGAACCACTGTCAGGGACAATTCAGTCTACACACAAGAGTAATAAAAAAGATTACACAAGGGAACACCTGCTTCAATGCAATATAAAAGGGGCGGTTTGAGGCTATAGCCTATATGGGGGCTTGAGGGTTAACAATGACTGCCACAATCACCTTGTATCAGACAGTTTTATGCGCGCATGAAACCAGAGTACCCTGAGAGAACCACCGCACAATGATGAACAACATAACTCTACACAAGCAGGATTAGCATTAATTGAGTTCACCATTGATGTGCAGTACACCGTAGGTGTTAATGACAGGTGATATAAATTTTTTTTCTTCAGAATACACATGATGATGAGAGAATGCTGTTTAATATCCAGGTAACAAAAACTGGAACTTGTGGGTTTGTGTTGAATGTTTTGTATTGGTGGAAAAGTAAAAAGATTTAGATCGAATGCAGTTAGAGTAATGTTATAAATTGACAGTTGATTTGATACGAATTGTGGATGTGTGAAGAGATTTGAGAAGATACAGCTGAAATGTTTGCAAATGAGGTACATAGCTGTTTTCATTCAACTGTTTGAACAGAGATGACTTGGTTGAACAAACAGTATGGAGAGGCTTTCTAATAGATTCATGTGTGTTAGACCTTCTCAAGGTTTGAAGCAACATTTCAAAACACACACAAGTGAAAGAGTATTTAAGTGTAATTTTTGTAATAAAGGGTTTCCTTGCAATTGTGAAAGCTCCAGTAAAGCATGCCTTGATGATTCAGAGTTCTCCAAACATTTTAAAATTCCTACGGGAGAGAAACTTTTCCAAAGTAAGATATGCAGAAAAGAATGTACTGCTAAAAAACAGCTCAAAACACACTTGCGATTTCAAACAGGGGAGAAACCATTTGAATGTAATATATGTAATAAAGCATTCAATCTGAAATCATATCTCAACATACATCTCAGAACACATACAGGTGAGAAACCATTTGAATGTAATATATGTAATAAAGCATTTAGTCAAAAATCACACCTCAACACGCATCTCAGAACCCACGTTGGTGAGAAACAATTTGAATGTGATATATGTAACAAAGCAGTCAGTCAGAAATCAAACCTCAACATACATCTCAGAACACATACAGGTGAGAAACCATTTGAATGTAATATATGTGATAAAGCATTTGGTCATAAGTCTAGTCTCAATATGCATCTCAGAACACATACAGCTGAGAAACCATTTGAATGTAATATATGTAATAAAGTATTTGGTTATAAGTCTAGTCTCAAAATACATCTCAGAACACATACAGGTGAGAAACCATTTGAATGTAACGTATGTAATAAATCATTTGGTCAAAAAACAAATCTCTACAATCATCTCAGAGGACATACAGGTGAGAAACCATTTGAATGTTATATATGTAATAAAGCATTTGGTCAACAAGGATACCTCAATGAGCATCTCAGAACCCACACAGGTGAGAAACCATTTAAATGTATTACATGTGATGAAGCATTTAGTCGAAAATCACTACTCAGAGAGCATGTTCAAACTCATACAGGTGAGAAACCATTTGAATGCAGTATATGTAATAAAGTGTTTGTTCGAGCATCAAATCTCAAAAGACATATCATAACCCATACAGGAGAGAAACCATTTGAATGCAATATTTGTAATAAAGCATTCAGTCGAAAATCAGCTGTCAACAAGCATCTCAGAACACATACAGGTGAGAAACCATTTGAAAGTAATTTTTAGCTCAACTTTGGCGAAGCCAAATTTGAGCTTATGCCATGGCCAGTCGTCTGTCTGTCTGTCCGTCTACAATTCAATACGGCTCGGGCTAGAGGCCATATTTATGAACCGATTTTTATGAAACTTCTTGGGCACCTTTGTTATGACCGTGGGATGAGAACGAGTGTTTTTGGGTCCGATCCGAAATTCAAGTTGGCCGCTGGCGGCCATTTTGTACAGACTCAGGTGCAATCAGATTTTTGTGCAGAACTTCCATATGAAAGCGCCGATTTGAATAATTTTTTGTATGAATGTTTAGTACCATGGGATACATCACATATAATACGTTTTTTTTTCTCGTACGTAAATTATGCAAATTAGACTAACTTTGATGTATTTAGTGTTACTTTCAGCACTGTAAGTGCAAATGCCAATACGGCTTGGGCTAGAGGCCATATTTATAAACCGATCTTTACGAAACTTCTTGGGTACCTTTGGTATCACCGTGGGACGAGAACGAGTGTTTTTGGGTGCGGTTTGAAATTCAAGATGGCCAATGGCAGCCATTTTGTACAAAATTAGGTGCAATCAGATTTATGCACAGAACTTCCATATGAAAGTGCTGATTTGAAATTTTTTTTGTGTGAATGTTTAGTACCATGGGATACATCACATATAATACAGGTTTTTTTCTCATGCAGAAATTATGCAAATTAGATGAACTTTGCTTTTTTTCAGTGCTACTTACACACAGTAAGTACTCATGTCAATACGGCTCGGTCTAGAGGCTGTATTTATCAACCGATCATCACGAAACTTCTTGGGTACCTCTGTTATCACCTTGGGACGAGAACGAGTGTTCTTGAGTGTGGTCCAAAATTCAAGATGCCTGCCAGTGGCCATTTTGTACCGAAATTAGGTCTGATCAGTTTTTTGTACACAACTTCTATACGGCTCAGGCTAGAGGCCGTATTTATGAACCGATCTTTACGAAACTTCTTGGGGACCTTTGTTATCACCGTGGGATGAGAAAGAGTGTTTTGGGGTGTGGACCGAAATTCAAGATGGCCACCAGCAGCCATTTTGTACCAAACTTAGTGCAATCAGTCTTTTGTACAGAACTTCTGTATGAAAGTTCTGATTTGAATAAATTTTTTTGTATGAATGTTTAGTAAAATGGAATACATCACATACAGTACAGGTTTTTTTTCTTGTGCAGAAATTATGCAAATTAGATGAATTTTGATTTATTTAGTGCTACTTATACACTGTAAGTGCCCATGTCAATACGGCTCGGGCTAGAGGCTGTATTTATCAACCGATCTTCACAAAACTTCTTGGGTACCTTTGTTATCACCTTGGGACGAGAATGAGTGTTTCTGAGTGCGGTCCAAAATTCAAGATGGCTGCCAGTGGCCATTTTGTACCGAAATTAGGTCCAATCAGTTTTTTGTCACAACTTCTATGCAGCTCGTATTTATGAACTGATCTTTACGAAACTTCTTGGGTACCTTTGTTTTCACCTTGGGACAGGAATGAGTGTGTTTTGGGGTGCCTTTGTTATCACTGTGCTATGAGAACAAATATTTTGGGGTTCAGTCAGACCCACTCTGTTACTCAAAGATTTCTTTTCTAGTTTAGCATCTGACTGTCACTCACTTTTACAATACTTTATCTATACATTTGTTATAGGCTACGGTCAGTATTTTTGTACAGACCGTTACAATACTTTATATGTACATTTGTTATCAGGTCATTACCTAGATGTTTGTCACTGCTGTGTCACATACTATACATGTACATGTCTTGACAAGTTGAGCAACAGTGTCATTGACACTTTCATTTATAATAATGCATTTGGTCAACAAATGCATCTCTATGCACATCTCAGAACCATTCGCATCAACCATTTTGTCTAGAATCAAATCTAAAAATACATCTCAGAGCACATTCAGTTGAGAAACCATTTAAAGGTATTACATGTGATAAAGCATTCGGTAATGAATAACAACTCGAAGATCATGTTCGAACTCATACAGGTGAGACATCTTTTGAATGTAATAGATGTGATAAAGCATTCAGTACACAAACACATCTCTGAGCAATAGCTAACAGATTTCAATTCTCTTTGGTATATGTCTTTTTAGCAACAATGTCTACGTCACATTTGATGAACATTGATATCCAATGAAAATTATGGGAGTTATTGCCCTTTCTTAATAAATATTGTGCAATGCAACATTAATAACCAAATATCAATTTTTAGCTTGCCTGGTCTAAAAGGCAGTGTGAGCTTTTCTCATCACTTAGCGTCTGTCGTCATCTGTGAACTTTTCACATTCTCATCTTCTCTTTAACCGCTGAGCTGGTGTGAACCAAACATGGAGGAATGGTTTGTGGGAGGTCCTCTACAGACGATCCTCATTTTGTTCCCGTTGGATGAAAAACATGGCTTCCAGAGGCGTTCTTTGATTCTGGTTGGTGGATTTTCAAAAATCTTCTCTAAAACCGCAGGACCAAATGTTTTGAAACTACAGGTAAATGATGACTGGGACCCCCTCTACCAACGATCCCCATTTAATGTTTATTGGGTTGTAAACATGGCCACAATTGCGGATTATAGTTACTATAGAAACCCTATGGGAAATCACATATTCCTCTTCTTCTATGGAAAAAACGAGGCAATGTGAAAACAAACCTGCCAGGGATGGTCTATGGAGGTCCTCTACAAATGATGCTCATTTTGCTCCCGTGGGTTGAAAAATATGGCTGTCAGAGGCTTTCTTTGATTCTTGTTGGTGGATTTTCAAAAATCTTCTCCTCTGAAATTGCCAGGCCAAATGTTTTGATACTTCACATAAGTAATGACTGGGACCCCCTCCACCAACGATCCTCATTTAATGTTGATCGGGTTGCAAACATGGCCGCAATTGCGGCTTATATTTACTATAGAAACCCTTTGGGGAATCACATTTTCATGTTGTTCTCTGAAACTACTGAGCCGACATGAACCGCACCTGACAGGGATAGTCTATGAGAGGTCCTCTACAAACATTCCTCAATTTGTTCCTGTGGGTCTTAAAACTCGGCTGCCAGAGGCATTTTTTTATTCTAATTGGATTTTGAAAAATCTCCTCTGAAACCACAGAACCAAATGTTTTGAAACTTTGCATGGCTGGTGACTGGGACACTCTCTTCCAACCATCCTCATTTAATGTTGATCAGGTTGCAAGCATGGCTGCAATTGCGGCTTACAGTTACTGTAGAAAGCGTATGGGAAATAACTTTTTATCTTCTCTGAAACTATTGAGCCAATGTGAACCAAACTTGGCAGGAATGGTCTATGGGTGGTCCTCTACACACGATCCTCATTTCGTTTCTGTGGGTTGAAAAACCTGTCCCCAGAGACATTCTTTGATTCTGGTTGGGTGATTTTCAAAAATGTTAACTGAAAATGCCAGGCCAAATGTTTTGGTACTTCACATAAATGATGACTGGGTCCCCCTCAGCTAACAATCCTCATTTAATATTGATCGGGTTGTAAACATGACATCAGTTACTGTAGAAACCTTGTGGGAAATCACATTATCACCTTCTCTGGAACTACTGTGTCAACGTGAACCAAACCTGTCAGGGATAGTCTATGATAGGTCCTCTACAAATGCGCCTCATATTTGTTACCATGCATCAAAAAACATGGCTGCCAGAGCATTTTTTGATTCTGATGGGTGGATTTTGAAGAATCTCTGAAACCACAGGGCCAAATGTTTTTAAACTTTGCGTGATTGATGACTTGGACACCCTCTATCACCGATCCTTGTTTAATGTTGATCGGGCTGCTATTCCAGGTTATAGTTACTATAGAGACTCTATGGGGAAATCACATTTTTATCTCAGGAACTACTGAGCTGATGTGAACCAAACCTGGCAGGGATAGTCTGTGGCAGGTCCTCTACAAAACGCTCCTCATTTTGTCACCATGCATCAAAAAACATGATTGCCAGAAGCATTTTTAGCTCAACTTTGGCGAAGCCAAATTTGAGGTATTTTCAAGGCCCGTCATCCATCTGTCCGTCCGTCGTGCCATACACATGGCTCAGGCTAGGGGCCGTATTTATGAACCGATCTTTACGAAACTTCTTGGGTACCTTTGTTATCACCGTGAGACGAGAATGAGTGTTTTGGGGTCCAGTCTGAAATTCAAGACAGCCGCTGGCAGCTATTTTGTACAAAATTAGGTGCAATCAGATTTTTGCGCAGAACTTCCATATGAAAGCTCTGATTTGAATAATTTTTTGTGTGAATGTTTAGTACCATGGGATACATAACATATAATATAGGGTTTTTTCTCGTGCAAAAATTATGCAAATTAGATGAACTTTGATTTATTCAGTGCTACTTATACACAGTAAGTGCACATGTCAAAACGGCTCAGGCTAGAGTCTGTATTTATGAACCGATCTTCACGAAACTTCTTGGGTACCTTTGTTATCACCTTGGGACAAGAATGAGTGTTTCAAAAATTTGAGATGGCTGCCAGTGGCCATTTTGTACCGAAATTAGGTCCAATCAGTTTTTTTGTATGTAATTTCTATAAGGCTCAGGCAAGAGGCCGTATTTATGAACCGATCTCTATAAAACTTCTTGGGTACCTTTGTTATCACCGTGGGATGAGAATGAGTGTTTTTGGGTGCAGTCCAAAACTCAAGATTGCCGCCAACAGCCATTTTGTACCAAAATTAGTGCAATCAGTTTTTTGTACAGAACTTCTGTATGAAAGTTCTAATTTAAATAAATTTTTGTAGGAATGTTTAGTAACATGGAATACATCACATATAATACACTACTGCGCAAGCAACTGTTACATGAATATCCTAGGTCCGAGGTGAGACAAAAGTGTTAAACCCACCCGAGATTACGCGGACAATGAAAGCAGTAATTAAATTGAACAAGACATTTGGAGTGAAAGGGATTGACTCCAGAGAGCATAATCACGGCATTATTTTTTTTGGACTTGCTAGGGTGAAAGGTCAAGGTCACAGTGATCTTTAACATAATAAATCGTAAACAATTGGTTTCTGGATGATAACTTGATAATGTTTCGACCCATGTTCATGAAACTTCATAGCTGGGTTGGCATCAGTGAGAGGAAGAAACCTATTTATTTTGGACTTGCTAGGTCAAAGGTCAAGGTCACAGTGACCTTCAACAAAGTAAATCGTAAACAATTGGTTTCCGAATGATAACTTGATAATGGTTTTACCCACATTCATGAAACTTCATAGGTAGGTTGGCCTAGGTGAGTGGAAGACCCCTATTTATATTGGACTCACTAGATCAAAGGCCAAGGTCACAGTGACCTTGAACATAATAAATCATAAATAATTGGTTTCCAGATGATAATTTGACAATGGTTCCACCTACGTTCATGAAACATCATAGGTAGGTTGGCATTGGTGCAAGAAAGAGCCCTATTTATTTTGGAATCACAAGGTCAAAGGTCAAGGTTACAGTGACCCTTCACATAGTAAATTGTAAACAATTGGTTTCCGGACAATAAGTTGATAATTAGTCTGAGTGAAACACAAAGACTATTGTTTTTGCATGGTTTCTTTTTCTTTTTTTCTTTTTTTTTTCTTCTTCTCCTGTCTTCTCATCACTTTTTGTCTGCAAGATAACTCGAAAACAAATTGCCCTATCTCATTGGTTTTTGGCATGCTGATAGACAGCCACAAGTTCTCGGCCACCTATGTTTTTCAGATTCCTGGGGTATCAGGGGTGTCTGTAGTGGTGTTTTGAAAGTGGGTCATGCCCATATTGCAGGTGTGGTATGACATATGGACCTGGGACCAGCACCAAATGAGTCAACACTCGATGGAGATTCAAAATATGGGTCATGGTCACGGAGGTCACTTAGGGGTCATTGAATGCATTTTTCATAATTGCTGGAAATCACATTTTTTGACCCCCTAAAGCATTTCTGACATACACACATGCATTTTTTACATTAAAAAAGTGGGCGTGGCCAGAATTTTTAAAAATGGGTCACGCTCATATCTTAAGTGTGGTATGATGAATGGACCTGGGACCAACCCCAAATGAGTCGACACTCGATGGCGATTCAAATTATGTGTCAAGGTCATGGAGGTCACCTAAGGGTCATTAAGTGCATTTTTCATAATTGCTGGAAATCACATTTTTTAACCCCCTAGAGTATTCCTGACTTACACACATGCATTTTGATGTAAAATTTTGAAAGTGGGTCACGCCCATATCTTAGGCGTGGTATGACGTATGAACCTGGGTCCAACACAAAATGAGTCGACACTTGATGGAGATTTAAAATATAGGTCAAGGAGGTTACCTAAGGGTCATTGAGTGCATTTTTGATAATTGCTGGAAATCCCCCAAAGCATTCCTGAGGTCCATACATGCATTTTTATGTTAAAAAAGTGGGCGTGGCCAAAAATTTTGAAAGTGGGTCACGCTCATATCTCAATCGTGGTATGATGAATGGACCTGGGACTAACACCTTATGAGTCGACACTTGATGGCGATTCAAAATATGGGTCAAGGTCACTGAGGTCACCTAGGGGTCTGCCTGAAAGAGGTCTCCAAAGTCATCAAGTGCATATTATTCAGAAAGACTGGGAAATACATTTTATTACACCATAATGCATTTCTAAAGTTTAAGAATGTATTTTATCACTCAAATTGGGGGGCGCGGTGGCTCAGTTGGTAGAGGTGCAGGCTGCAAGCCGAGAGGTCCTCGGTTCGAATCCCACCTGCGGCGCCCGCGTTGTGTCCTTGGGCAAGACACTTCACCCCGATTGCCTACATGGGGGCACGATGACGCTGTGCACTGAGGCGTACTGCACATCGATGGTGCGCATGTCTTCAACCAATCTGACCCTGCCTGTGCTGCGGTGCAGAGTTCAGAGTTACGATGTTGGAGAGCTGACAGCTGCTCGTCGTTGCTCGGTGGTTCTCTCCGGGTACTCCGGCTTCCTCCACCCGTAAAACTGTCACGGTCACGATTAGCCATTGTGCATAAGTATGTGACCTTAAACACCAATAAATAAATAAATAAATAAATAATATATCACTCAAATTAGTGGGCAGAGCCAAAAATGTCCATTTCTGATTCTGTTTTTTTATAAAAAATTGTTCTGATTCCAGTATGAATATCTGTAAATACTATTAACGGAAATCCATTTCTGATTTGTTTAAAAATATTTTACTCCTGAAAATAAGCCTCCATAAATTCTCTTTCTCTATAGTTCATTCCTGATAATTTAAGCCTTTTCACACAGACTTCAATTTACTGGGTGCAGTAAATTCTGTTTCTGTAGTGATTGTGTTTTCACAACTCGACATTGGATCGGTGATCCTATCGGGATTTTTTTTAACTTAGAAGCCATTGATATTGGTTTCCAGATGGTAACTTGAGTTATAAGTGTACTTTTCCAATCAGACTTAAAATATAGCTTAATGTAGATAATAAAGCAGGAGTGTTAGTATTCCATGGACACATTTGATGAACTGCTGTCTTGGTTCTATGGTTTAATGGAGATAAGATAAGATATTTATCAATCCAATATCAACAAAGACAAATGATTAGAAACTCATGCTCGGCAGTGTGTGTAGGAGTTCTGGTGCAGATATAGCAACCCTTGGCATTCCGGAGCATCTGTTGGCCATATGGGGTTGGGGAAGAGGTATAGCCACCCTTGGCGTTCGGGGAGCATCTGTTGGCAGTCTGGTGGGGGTTGGAGTGCAGGTATAGCCACCCTTGGTATTTTAAGTTTTTCAGGGAGCATATATTGGCTGTGTGGGGGTTGGGGTAGAGGTATAGCCACCCTTGGCATTCAGAGAGCATCTGTTGTCTGTGTGGGGGTAGAGGTATAGCCACCCCTGGCGATCGGCGAGCATCTGTTGGCTGTGTGGGGGTAGAGGTATAGCCACCCTTGGCATTCAGAGAGCATCTGTTGGCTATGTGGGGTAGAGGTATAGCCACACTTGGCATTCAGAGAGCATCTGTTGTCTGTGTGGGGATAGAGGTATAGCCACCCCTGGCGTTCGGCGAGCATCTGTTGGCTGTGTGGGGGTAGAGGTATAGCCATCCCTGGCATTCAGAGAGCATCTGTTGTCTGTGTGGGGGTAGAGGTATAGCCATCCCTGGCATTCGGCGAGCATCTGTTGGCTGTGTGGGGGTAGAGGTATAGCCACCCCTGGCGTTCGGCGAGCATCTGTTGGTTGTGTGGGGGTAGAGGTATAGCCACCCCTGGCATTCGGCGAGCATCTGTTGGCTGTGTGGGGGTAGAGGTATAGCCACCCTTGGCATTCAGAGAGCATCTGCTGGCTGTGTGGGGGTAGAGGTATAGCCACCCTTGGCATTCAGAGAGCATCTGTTGGCTGTGTGGGGGTAGATGTGTAGCCATCCCTGGCATTCAGAGAGCATCTGTTGTCTGTGTGGGGGTTGGGGTAGAGGTATAGCCATCCCTGGCATTCAGAGAGCATCTGTTGGCTGTGTGGGGGTTGGGGTAGAGGTATAGCCATCCCTGGCATTCAGAGAGCATCTGTTGGCTGTGTGGGGGTTGGGGTAGAGGTATAGCCATCCCTGGCATTCAGAGAGCATCTGTTGGCTGTGTGGGGGTAGAGGTATAGCCACCCCTGGCATTCAGAGAGCATCTGTTGGCTGTGTGGGGGTAGTGGTATAGCCATCCCTGGCATTTAGAGAGCATCTGTTGGCTGTGTGGGGTAGAGGTATAGTCACCCTTGGCATTCAGAGAGCATCTGTTGGCTGTGTTGGGGTAGAGGTATAGCCATCCCTGGCATTCAGAGAGCATCTGTTGGCTGTGTGGGGGTTGGGGTAGAGGTATAGCCACACTTGGCATTCAGAGAGCATCTGTTGTCTGTGTGGGGGTAGAGGTATAGCCACCCTTGGCATTCAGAGAGCATCTGTTGGCTGTGTGGGGGTTGGGGTAGAGATATAGCCATCCCTGGCATTCAGAGAGCATCTGTTGGCTATGTGGGGGTAGAGGTATAGCCACACTTGGCATTCAGAGAGCATCTGTTGGCTGTGTGGGGTAGAGGTATAGCCACCCTTGGCATTCAGAGAGCATCTGTTGGCTGTGTGGGGGTAGAGGTATAGCCACCCCTGGCGTTCGGCGAGCATCTGTTGGCTGTGTGGGGGTAGAGGTATAACCACCCTTGGCATTCAGAGAGCATCTGTTGTCTGTGTGGGTAGAGGTATAGCCACCCTTGGCATTCGGGGAGCATCAGTTGGCTGTGTGGGGGTTGGGGTAGAGGTATAGCCACCCTTGGCATTCGGGGAGCATCTGTTGGCTGTGTGGGGGTAGAGGTATAGCCACCCTTGGCATTCAGTGAGCATCTGTTGTCTGTGTGGGGGTAGAGGTATAGCCACCCTTGGCATTCAGGGAGCATCAGTTGGCTGTGTGGGGGTTGGGGTAGAGGTATAGCCACCCTTGGCATTCGGGGAGCATCAGTTGGCTGTGTGGGGGTTGGGGTAGAGGTATAGCCACCCTTGGCATTCAGGGAGCATCAGTTGGCTGTGTGGGGGTTGGGGTAGAGGTATAGCCACCCTTGGCATTCAGAGAGCATCTGTTGGCTGTGTGGGGGTAGAGGTATAGCCACCCCTGGCGTTCGGCGAGCATCTGTTGGCTGTGTGGGGGTAGAGGTATAGCCACCCTTGGCATTCAGAGAGCATCTGTTGGCTGTGTGGGGGTAGAGGTATAGCCACCCTTGGCATTCAGAGAGCATCTTTTGTCTTTGTGGGGTAGAGGTATAGCCATCCCTGGCGTTCGGCGAGCATCTGTTGGCTGTGTGGGGGTTGGGGTAGAGGTATAGCCATTCTTGGCATTCGGGGAGCATCTGTTGGCTGTGTGGGGGTTGGGGTAGAGGTACAGCCACCCTTGGCATTCGGGGAGCATCAGTTGGCTGTGTGGGGGTAGAGGTATAGCCACCCTTGGCATCCAGAGAGCATCTGTTGTCTGTGTGGGGTAGAGGTATAGCCACCCCTGGTGTTCGGCGAGCATCTGTTGGCTGTGTGGGGGTTGGGGTAGAGGTATAGCCATTCTTGGCATTCGGGGAGCATCTGTTGGCTGTGTGGGGGTTGGGGTAGAGGTATAGCCACACTTGGCATTCAGAGAGCATCTGTTGGCTGTGTGGGGGTTGGGGTAGAGGTATAGCCACACTTGGCATTCAGAGAGCATCTGTTGGCTGTGTGGGGGTTGGGGTAGAGGTATAGCCATTCTTGGCATTCGGGGAGCATCTGTTGGCTGTGTGGGGGTGCAGGTATAGCCACCCCTGGCATTCAGAGAGCATCTGTTGGCTGTGTGGGGGTTGGGGTAGAAGTATAGCCATCCCTGGCATTCAGAAAGCATCTGTTGGCTGTGTGGGGGTTGGGGTAGAGGTATAGCCATCCCTGGCATTCAGAGAGCATCTGTTGGCTGTGTGGGGTAGAGGTATAGCCACCCTTGGCATTCAGAGAGCATCTGTTGGCTGTGTGGGGGTAGAGGTATAGCCACCCCTGGCATTCAGAGAGCATCTGTTGGCTGTGTGGGGGTTGGGGTAGAGGTATAGTCATCCCTGGCATTCAGAGAGCATCTGTTGGCTGTCTGGGGGTAGAGGTATAGCCACCCCTGGCATTCAGAGAGCATCTGTTGGCTGTGTGGGGGTAGAGGTATAGCCATCCTTGGCATTCAGAGAGCATCTGTTTGCTGTGTGGGGGTAGAGGTATAGCCACCACTGGCATTCAGAGAGCATCTGTTGGCTGTGTGGGGGTAGAGGTATAGCCAACCTTGGCATTCAGAGAGCATCTGTTGGCTGTGTGGGGGTAGAGGTATAGCCATCCCTTGCATTCAGAGAGCATCTGTTGGCTGTGTGTGGTAGAGGTATTGCCACCCTTGGCATTCAGAGAGCATCTGTTGGCTGTGTGGGGGTAGAGGTATAGCCACCCTTGGCATTCAGAGAGCATCTGTTGGCTGTGTGGGGGTAGAGGTATAGCCACCCCTGGCGTTCGGCGAGCATCTGTTGGATGTGTGGGGGTTGGGGTAGAGGTATAGCCATTCTTGGCATTCAGGGAGCATCTGTTGGCTGTGTGGGGGTTGGGGTAGAGGTATAGCCACACTTGGCATTCAGAGAGCATCTGTTGGCTGTGTGGGGGTTGGGGTAGAGGTATAGCCACACTTGGCATTCAGAGAGCATCTGTTGGCTGTGTGGGGGTTGGGGTAGAGGTATAGCCATTCTTGGCATTCGGGGAGCATCTGTTGGCTGTGGGGGTAGAGTTATAGCCACCCCTGGCATTCAGAGAGCATCAGTTGGCTGTGTGGGGGTTGGGGTAGAGGTATAGCCATCCCTGGCATTCAGAGAGCATATGTTGGCTGTGGGGGTTGGGGTAGAGGTATAGCCATCCCTGGCATTCAGAGAGCATCTGTTGGCTGTGTGGGGGTAGAGGTATAGCCACCCTTGGCATTCAGAGAGCATCTGTTGGCTGTGTGGGGGTTGGGGTGGAGGTATAGCCATCCCTGGCATTCAGAGAGCATCTGTTGGCTGTGTGGGGGTAGAGGTATAGCCACCCCTGGCATTCAGAGAGCATCTGTTGGCTGTGTGGGGGTAGAGGTATAGCCACCCTTGGCATTCAGAGAGCATCTGTTGGCTGTGTGGGGGTAGAGGTATAGCCATCCCTGGCATTCAGAGAGCATCTGTTGGCTGTGTGGGGGTAGAGGTATAGCCACCACTGGCATTCAGAGAGCATCTGTTGGCTGTGTGGGGGTAGAGGTATAGCCACCCTTGGCCTTCAGAGAGCATCTGTTGGCTGTGTGGGGGTAGAGGTATAGCCATCCCTGGCATTCAGAGAGCATCTGTTGGCTGTGTGGGGTAGAGGTATTGCCACCCTTGACATTCAGAGAGCATCTGTTGGCTGTGTGGGGGTAGAGGTATAGCCACCCTTGGCATTCAGAGAGCATCTGTTGGCTGTGTGGGGGTAGAGGTATAGCCATCCCTGGCATTCAGAGAGCATCTGTTGGCTGTGTGGGGTAGAGGTATAGCCATCCCTGGCATTCAGAGAGCATCTGTTGGCTGTGTTGGGGTAGAGGTATAGCCACACTTGGCATTCAGAGAGCATCTGTTGTCTGTGTTGGGGTAGAGGTATAGCCATTCTTGGCATTCAGAGAGCATCTGTTGGCTGTGTGGGGGTAGAGGTATAGCCATCCCTGGCATTCAGAGAGCATCTGTTGGCTGTGTGGGGGTTGGGGTAGAGGTATAGCCACCCTTGGCATTCAGAGAGCATCTGTTGGCTGTGTTGGGTAGAGGTATAGCTATCCCTGGCGTTCGGCGAGCATCTGTTGGCTGTGTGGGGGTTGGGGTAGAGGTATAGCCACCCTTGGCATTCCGAGAGCATCTGTTGTCTGTGTAGGGTAGAGGTATAGCCACCCCTGGTGTTCGGCGAGCATCTGTTGGCTGTGTGGGGGTTGGGGTAGAGGTATAGCCACCCTTGGCATTCAGAGAGCATCTGTTGGCTGTGTTGGGGTAGAGGTATAGCCATCCCTGGCATTCAGAGAGCATCTGTTGGCTGTGTGGGGGTTGGGGTAGAGGTATAGCCACCCTTGGCATTCAGAGAGCATCTGTTGGCTGTGTGGGGATAGAGGTATAGTCACACTTGGCATTCAGAGAGCATCTGTTGGCTGTGTGGGGGTTAGGGTAGAGGTATAGCCACACTTGGCATTCAGAGAGCATCAGTTGGCTGTGTGGAGGTTGGGGTAGAGGTATAGCCACCCTTGGCATTCAGAGAGCATCTGTTGTCTGTGTGGGGTAGAGGTATAGCCACCCCTGGCGTTCGGCGAGCATCTGTTGGCTGTGTGGGGGTTGGGGTAGAGGTATAGCCATTCTTGGCTTTCAGAGAGCATCTGTTGGCTGTGTTGGGGTAGAGGTATAGCCACCCTTGGCATTCAGAGAGCATCTGTTGGCTGTGTGGGGTAGAGGTATAGCCACCCTTGGCATTCAGAGAGCATCTGTTGTCTGTGTGGGGTAGAGGTATAGCCACCCTTGGCATTCGGGGAGCATCAGTTGGCTGTGTGGGGGTTGGGGTAGAGGTATAGCTACCCTTGGCATTCAGAGAGCATCCGTTGTCTGTGTGGGGTAGAGGTATAGCCACCCTTGGCATTCAGAGAGCATCTGTTGGCTGTGTGGGGGTAGAGGTATAGCCATCCCTGGCATTCAGAGAGCATCTGTTGGCTGTGTGGGGATAGAGGTATAGTCACCCCTGGCATTCAGAGAGCATATGTTGTCTGTGTGGGGTTAGAGGTAGAGGTATAGCCACCCCTGGCATTCACAGAGCATCTGTTGGCTCTGTGGGGGTAGAGATATAGCCACACTTGGCATTCAGAGAGCATGTGTTGGCTGTGTGGGGGTTGGGGTAGAGGTAAAGCCACATTTGGCATTCAGAGAGCATCTGTTGGCTGTGTGGGGGTTGGGGTAGAGGTATAGCCACACTCGGCATTCAGAGAGCATCTGTTGGCTGTGTGGGGGTTGGGGTAGAGGTATAGCCATTCTTGGCATTCGGGGAGCATCTGTTGGCTGTGTGGGGGTAGAGGTATAGCCACCCCTGGCATTCAGAGAGCATCTGTTGGCTGTGTGGGGGTTGGGGTAGAAGTATAGCCATCCCTGGCATTCAGAAAGCATCTGTTGGCTGTGTGGGGGTTGGGGTAGAGGTATAGCCACCCTTGGCATTCAGAGAGCATCTGTTGGCTGTGTGGGGGTAGAGGTATAGCCATCCCTGGCATTCAGAGAGCATCTGTTGGCTGTGTGGGGGTAGAGGTATAGCCACCCCTGGCATTCAGAGAGCATCTGTTGGCTGTGTGGGGGTAGAGGTATAGCCATCCTTGGCATTTGGGGAGTCTCTGTTGGCTGTGTGGGGATTGGGGTAGAGGTATAGCCACCCTTGGCATTCGGGGAGCATCTGTTGGCTGTGTGGGGGTTGGGGTATAGCCATCCTTGGCATTTGGGTAGCATCTGTTGGCTGTGTGGGGGTTGGGGTAGAGGTATAGATTAATGTTAGGTAATTCGTATTGTAATATTGTAGTTTCGCATAATCTTTGCGTAAACTCAGAGCCACTTTAACTGACTTTCACACTTAAGGTGCCACCAATCTACTGAAGTTATAAACACTGAGGGAAAAATACGTTCCTACTGATCAGTTTTCATGCTTTGGCAAATATGAACAAAAACCCTCCAATACTTCACTTGTTTTTATTTTTATACGCCTGTTTTGAAAAAACGATTATGGTATACCATTGTCCATCCATCTGTCTCCATCTGTCCATCCATCCACACATCGTACAATAACTCGAAAACGCTTCTAGCAATTTTCATGATTTTTTGATGGAAAGTATACGTTGATGGAAGGAAGCTCCTTTTCGATTTGTGTCACTGTCTGATTTGTCATTACAGAGTTATGGGACTTTATTCATCAAAATGTAGGCAACTTTCCACATGGCGGACAATAACTTGAAAATGCTGTTAGCAATCTTCTTGATTTTTTGGTGGCAAGTATATGTTGATGGGAGGAATCTCTCTTTTTTATTTGTGTCGCCATCTGATATGTCATTCCAGAGTTATGGGACTTTATTTGTTAAAATATAAGCAGTTTTCCACATGTCAAACAATAACTTGAAAATGCTTAGAGCAATTTTCATGATTTGTTGGTTGCAAGTATATATTGTTAGAAGGAATTTCCCCTTCGATTTGTGTTGCTGTCTGATTTGTCATTCCAGAGTTATGGCACTTTATTTGTCAAAATATAGGCAACTTTCCACATGTCGGACTTTGAGCAATTTTCATGATTTTTTGGAGGCCATCCACTGTCATCAGTATCCATCTGACTGTACCTTTCATTGTTTCCACACTGTTATCCTATTTCTCTTCTGTTATTTCTGGTATTGATTATCAAATTATTTTATTATATAAACTACTTAAAAGTTCAGATGTTGAACAATGTATTCAATACATTTACCATTTTTTTCTTGAAGTTATGTTCAATATAGACAAAAGATTTTTACATGAAATTCAAATAATTTATTTCCAAATTGATGAACACAGTATGTTGTTGGTTATAATTATTGTGCAAGAATACAAAAAAAACCCCTGACAAGTACACATGTATGCACATATTGTGTGCTTCCCTCTTGTAATTAAAAACAGGCGTATCATGCACTCATGGCCCAGCTGTTTATTTTTTATGTAAAAAAATTGGCACCCTATGGAGAGTTTATTAAAAAGTTGTTGGCAGTGAAAAAGTGACGGAAGAGAGTTGTTCGTCGATCAAATATTATTTTATGTTTTTGAATAGGAAAACTTAAGAAGAAATAAAAAAAAATGAAATATTTATTTAATATTTGATTCTAGAGTGAAAAAGGCAAAAAACTACGGCAAGAATTTGCATAATTAGCCTGGTCCCTTCATAAACTGAAACTGTAAGTCAGTTTTGAAAACTCTAGTAAATAGGGCCATAACTCTGGTGGAGATGGATAAACAGAGCTGAAATACCAATGTGTATGCACATTAACTGTTTTTGAGAACTCAATATGTCAAATCATGTTGAATTTACTGCATGCGACCGACAAATAGACTAATTTTGTACAAGCAAAGGGCCGTCACTCTGATGGAAATAGAAGGTTGAGCTGAAATTCCAAATCAAAAATAGCCTAATTTTGTACAAAAGTACTTCAACTGTTACTCTAGTTGTATATAAAATGTTATGTGGTATCAGTTGTAGGGGTGTTCTCATAATGGATGGGGGTGTAAAAACATTAAATGATGTTTAAGGAATGATGAACCGATAATCAGAACCAGCCAGTCATGGAGCATCGGATGATTAATGTAATGGTAAGTATCATTCGCGATCGAATTTGCAATGTCTGAATGTTGCTACAATTCTAAATTTAAAGAATAAAAGAAGGAAATGACCTGGTTGACAAAAAGTGACAGAGGTGATACAAGTGCCTTTTGTACCCTTTGCAGTGTCCATTTCACCATCAGTTTTGGGGAAAGAATGATGCAGTTTGCCATAAACAGCTTTAAAAAAAGCTTAAGAACCACTAACAAACTTTCAGTTAATGGACTACCAGTGGAACCCTTAACTAAATGTTTGCTGGTGGTTCTTAAGCTTTTTTCTAAAAAATTGTAGCTTAAATTTATGCAGGGTACATGTACATGTTGAGATACATGTAGAGGGGGGGGGGGGGTGGCAAAAGTAATTTTATTTTATTATAGGGTTGAGTTGACTCTCCAACCCATATGCAACTAACAGGATATATTTGTATTGAAGGTATGATATAATGTAAATGGGTTTTTGTTTTGAAAATTATATTCAATTTATGTTATGGACTTATGGTACAGTAGAATCTGTCTTGAGAGACCACCCTTTGGGCCACACAAAAGTGGTCTCTCAAGACAGGCGGTCTCTCATAACAGGTTTCAGGTTTTCTCAAGTCAGTGAATAACCAACCACAAAATTCAGAAATGGAGAAGAATGGATTTTTGTAATTACTTTGTAGTTGTTCTTTTTTATGGAGTTTTTATAACAAATTGAAATGGACTGTTATAAAAATTCTAAAAATAAATTAGTGTTGAAAATCTTCATTGAAGATTTTCAACACAAATTTATTTTTATAATCCCATCTGTCACATTTCAGGTATGTATGAAATTGTTTATTCGGCAATAATCCTAATCTTTTCACAGGGGTCTTATAAAAACATTTCAATCTTTAATGAGTTTTGTAACTGAATAGCAATTGAAACCCACTTAAGAGCTTTTAATACTTTTAATTATGTTAGTATAATCACAATAGACTTTCCAATTCCAGAACAGGTAAAAAGTTTTAGTCATGGTTTCAGTCTTAAAAGGGGCGGTCTCTCAAGACAGGTCCATTATGGCATAAAAATACAAGTTGGTACCAGGTCACAGTGGTCTCTCAAGACAGGTGGTCTCCCATAGCAGGTCTATTATAGAGTAAAACCAATCGGTACTTGGCAGATGTGGTTTCTCAAGACAGGTGGTCTCTCAAGGCAGTGGTCTCTCAAGACAGGTTTTACTGTATTAAGAGATATTCAAATATGTGGGCAACACTGCATAACTTATTTACTACTTAATAAATTGTTGTTCTCTGAAGAAAAGTCTTGTTATATTATTCACATGCATACTACTTAATAAATTGTTGTTCTCTGAAGAAAAGTCTTGTTATATTATTCACATGCAAAAATCTCCCTGATTGTCATTTTTAAAACTTAACATGTGTGAAGATTATGACAATCTGCAGTTGAAAAACGACAGTTTCTGGTTATTCTATATTTGTCACTGAGTATTAAAATCTCTCATATCTGGCCATTTTAATAAAGTTTCCCCATTAAAAACGTGTGTAGTGCATAGCAGGATATTTATGGATTTGCAGACCTGAGATATTGCGGAATTTAATCTGTACCATTACGTGTACACTCCATATAAAAAAATTATTCCAATATCGACTGAGTGCATTATGTATGATTATATAACAACAGTTATTTACTCATTAATCAGTGTTGATTGGGAAAACACCTCGCAATTTACATAATAAGTTTTCTTCACTAAATCCTTTTTCTGTGCCTGAAATATTTTTGGAGAGAATTTTCTGGATCAAAAGAATCCTTTAAATGTGAAAATCGGTCCAATAATTCACGTTTTGTGTTCTAATAAATCTTTAAAAAAATGTGAATTTTGACGACCCCGTGAAGCAGTGTGGCTCTTCCATCTATTGGATTTACATGATATAAAAAAAATAGTCTGAACTCGCTTAATCGAGGTCATTGTTGTTGAAAAAAACATTCTGATTCTCAACCGAAATGGATGGGTACAGATAACTACACATTTTTCTTTTTGAACATACTGGCAATTTATCTGCTTTTTGCCCTGGATATAACATCATAATCCGCCCAAATGTTAAATTAAAACGCATTTTTTATTCTATCTGACAGCCGCTATGAAATCCCAGACACGGGGGAGATTATCTTCAAAACACGGATCAGATCCAATTTGGGTAAACCCGATCCGTGCTTCTCTCATCTTTTTCCTGGAGCTACTTCAAAACACGGTATCATA
This sequence comes from Pictodentalium vernedei, assembly GCA_031216915.1. Lineage (NCBI taxonomy): Eukaryota > Metazoa > Mollusca > Scaphopoda > Dentaliida > Dentaliidae > Pictodentalium > Pictodentalium vernedei. The sequence goes on from CM062294.1 coordinate 83,499,758, forward strand.
ATTCAACTCGGGACCATTCCGATCGATGAAGTGTGTCCCCACGGGAATGAAATGACGCCACCCAGGAATACATTACTTGAGTTTATGGTCATGAGAACAACGTCGTGACATCTTATTCAACCTGGGGAATCGGTCCTATCAGCGGTGACTGATATTGGTGATAAAACGAGTTTTGGCTCCCATTCTTTTTTTTTTTTTTTTTTGGGGGGGGGGGGGCTGATTTTGAAAAGATTAGGGCCATGCTCTATTCAATTTGGCGAAACTCAAACCGTTCTCACCCTAACTCGGTGGAAGTGTTGCGGCATCATACTATGATGTGGATAATGAAACAGTCCACCAATAATATTAGCAACAAATAATAAAAAATAAATAAAGCTTGATGAGACGCGTGTTCATAGCTAATATTATTGGACTACTTGATCAAGACATCATGTTAAGCACTAAATATCCAAAGTTTCAACTAATGAAGTCTCTTATTTGTAGCTAATATCATTGGACTCGAGACCGTGCAAGCACTAAATTTCAGGAGATTTTAAAAATGTTTCTTGTGAATATTTGTATATTTGGGGGATGTGATATGATGAAACATAGCAAGTGTTTCGTTTCTTTTAACATTTTCTTGGGGCTTAACAACAAACAAAGGATTTAATTTAACACGCCACTGAACAGAAGTAACTAATTGAGCATAATTGTATACTGGTATGTCATATGTTCAACACCTTTTCTAAGGCTAATTTACTTATTAATCTGTCAAAGGGCCGAAGCATTTGAAGCATCTATTGAAAAGAAACCCATGCTGGCTGGGGAGAATTATTATTATCAAAACACCAACATACAGACGACAGCGTCTGGCCAAAATGTTATCAGTCTACTAAGTTTCCAGCCACGAATATAAACATACTATTTCCAAGAAAAAACGTACCAAATGCTAGGAAGATAAATCCGGTGATCCAATAGTCTCCACCCGCCTACAGGACCAGGTGGCACTTGCAAGATAAATTCTTTAATAACAACTAAAAATTTGAATTTTTTTGTCTCAAAACAGAGCTTGGGACCCCTCAATGGAAAGACTCAAAATCCACTAGCTCGTTCCAATGAAGGGTCATAAGCTATGTTTTTGAAACAAAAACTTAAACATAATAAAATTTGAATGCAGATTTTTGTATAGCCTGAGTGCTGGCCAAATTCGGCCATTGGCATTGTGAATTTCCATATTTTGTTTCTGTCACATAGTTTATGGCTCCTCATTGGAATGCTCCCCTCCCCCGTTAATGAGGGCCACAAGCTGTAAAAAAAGGAAAATATATAAAATTTTAAGGGAGAATATTTCCAGACGCGGCGGATCAGATTTAAAAGTGGAGAGACTATACTGTCGATTGTTGACTCGTGGGAGGTGTGAATACGCCATGGTTATGGGGGGTGGTTGGGGGGCAGAGAGAGAGAGAGAGTTTGTGTGTGTGTGTGTGTGTTATGGACGTGGGAAGCAAATGTGGGCAAAATCTACGTTTAAGGGGCAAATACCTACCGACCCCCAGTGACGCCACCAATTTTTCATGCCTTTTTCAGATATTGGAAGTTGACAAGAAAATCCCATTGTGGGTGCCTTCCACTTCCTAAACTGCACTATAAATTTGTTTACCGTAGGCCATGATTCGTACGTCTCTTGCTTCTAAAGTTTCATGATTCCGAAGACTGAACTTAATTTGAAAAATCCACCCGAGTTGTTACGAAAATGACCGGAAGGAGTAGATGGATTTATTTATTAATTCTGTTTCATTCTCAATTTAGTTCGTCAAAAATAATTACCGATGTAAACGTGAAGCAGCTTATCTGCAATGATATTAAATCATATGCTGAGTTCGTAATGATCCCGAGTCTGAAAAATAGGGGCCGCACTTCGTAAAGACGGGATGTATCGCCGAGACTGTCACATTATTGTTCAAAAAACATAGCAATGCACAGAATACGTTTTATTTTAAAATACTTCCTCTATTTGGTAATTTTATTTAAAAATGTCTCGATGAAATGTTTCGAGAATGAAGGTGGGCAAGATCATGTTCGATGGCGATAAACTTACCTTTAATTATACAGGAGGGAATCCAAATGACATATCGGCAAAACATTTTATTTTAATACGGAAACAAGTTAAATATCTCGAAAAATATTGGGCGAATTGTTCAAAAGCGGACATTATTCCGGGGTACAATGATCTGGAAAAGACAGATATAATATTTTTATGTCATTATTTTATGAAATGCAGGTTTTAGAAATTCGCTGACTGAAGACTAATATTGCTAATCAGGTTCAGACTCTGGAAGAAATTTCTCGTCGAGCACTAATTGATTATGTAATGCTTCTCTCCTAACCGCACTTGGGTGGTGTCGTCCCACCTAGCCAACCTTTTTAATTTCATTAGTAGCGTCTGGCCAACCTTTTAATGATCAGGAGTAGCGTCTAGCCAACCTTTTTTTCACACTTGCTTAATCCTTGTTATAGTCTGTAGCATATAAATTGTCATTTTTTTTTTTGCAAAATAAAAATCATTTTTGCAAATTAAAATATTGTTGTTTTTTGTCAGTCGGTTGAATTGAGAAAACAATTAATTAGTTTGTTACTATATATTATCATCATCTTTGATGTCTTAATTTTTAAAATATTCTGCAGTTATGTTGTTTTTTCTAATTTGTTATATGTTATCATTGTTTTTGATGTCTTGTTTTGCAAAAATAAAATATTCTGCCGCTGTCTTGTTTACATGGTGTTTGATATTTCTTAGATTCACTAATTGTGCCTTTGAAGTGAACAACAATCACGGTGTTTGTCTCATCTATTATTTTATGTTTTCAAAACACAGTCCCATATTATATATATATGGATCTTCTCAGCATGAATTGTCAGTAATCATGGCTTCCGCACAAGTTGACATTGATTTTCTTGATAATGGTAGAGGTGGTTTTTTCTTGATTGATGGTGGATTTAAATTCTCTATCAGAACACGAAATCATGGACGTTGCTATTGGAGGTGCGTTGATCGGAATTGTCCGGCTACAGTGGTGACAAAAGAAAGTATTCTTGTTAAGTTCGGTAATGGACATAATCATACTTCTGATATTGAGAGTATTGCTTCAAGTGCATTCTTGTCGAAAGTTAAGAAGCGATGTCGCGAAGAAGTCGGACCAATCCCGAGCATTTATGATGAAGAACTCGGAAGCTTGCGAAATACAGATTCACATGAAGTTCATGAAGTTATCAAAAAAATTCCCACATTTGAGAGCTGTAAGTCGTCTTTGTACAGGAATCGATTAAAAGTTCTTCCAAAGTTGCCACGAGAGCAAAACCAAATTGAACTTGGTGATGAATGGACAAAAACTTTTGCTGGAGAACGGTTTCTATTGCGTGACATAGTAGATGAACAGAACCGACGAATCTTAGTTTTTAGCACTGACGACAATTTGCGACGATTGTGCAATTCTGACATTATTTTTGCAGATGGAACATTCTATTCGTGTCCCGAGTTGTTTTATCAGCTGTATTGTATTCATGGAATGGTTGACCGTAAAGTTTTCCCCTTGGTGTTCGCGCTTCTGCCAAATAAAACTCAATCAACTTACTCAATATTTTTCAACATTCTGAAGGATGAGATTCTTCAACGAAACTTAACGTTTGCACCAGATACATTCATGATAGACTTCGAGACGGCGGTGATGAACGTTTTGGAGTGCGTGTTTACTTCCGTGGTGGTTAAAGGTTGTTTTTTCCACTTTACACAGTGTATCTGGAGGAAGACTCAATCCGTTGGTTTAGTGAGACATTACAATCAAGATGATGACGTCAAACTTCTTGTCCGGAGGGCTGCTGTTCTTCCACTCATTCCCGTCCAACATGTTGAAGATTTCTGGCTAAATGCTTTAGAATCAGCCGAGGACATTTCCGTGGATGTCACCGCATTTACTGACTTTGTTACCGAACAATGGGTAGAGGGTGTTCACATCAGCAAATGGAACCATCACAACAACGACGGCGCAAGAACAACCAACAATGCGGAAGGTTGGCACAGCAAAATCAAAAAAAAATGTGCAGAGCTGCTCACCCAAACATATACTCTTTCCTTGTGTTGCTAAAGAAATTGCAGGCAACCAACAAAGCAAAAATGATTCAACTTGAATCCGGAGGTCTCGCACCAAAAACACGAAAGCGTTACAGAACGATAGACAATCATTTGAAAACACTGAAGAACAGACTCAATAGTGGCAATCTGGACGTTTTTGAATTTGGTGACAAAGCAAGTAAATTACTAAAATTGAAATAATGTGAAGGTACTTATAGATTTTATTATAAAGTTGAGATGTATTTTGATATGATGTTGTTTGATTATGTAGGTAAGACGATACAGACTATAGCCTAATCCTCTACTGCAAAAGTTGCGTTCAGCCAACCTAACATCTTTCTGTAATTCACACCTATTAACTGGTATTTTAGGAAGGTTGGCTGAGTGGGGTACGCGAAGTGCGGTTTTATATGGAGTGTACACGTAATGACCATTTCCAAGCTGATCAAAGTCACTGACCTTCAGTCATGGTGCTGTACAGCATTCCATAGGGCACATGTATAAATAAAATGTGTTGAGCCGGTAATCTGTAGCACTTAATGATGCAAGCATCACAACACAATAAGAAATTAAATTTGGAGAAAAAACAAAAAAAAACTTTTTTTTCAATGATACAATGTAGATGATCGTTACGCAACATGTGGGTCGCATAACTGTCACAAACACGTTTTCAGCTTGTCTCATTCATTTTAGCTCAACTTGACAAAGTCAAGCTGAGCTGTTGCCATCAATTCTTGTCCGTTGGGATACGTACAGCCGGGCATACGCACGTCCACAATTTTCTTTGGCACACCTCACAGGTCGCGTTTATGAACATATCGCTTTGAAACATGGTATGTTAGGGTGACCTCTAGATGGGAGCTGTCGATATTTTCTTCAATTTCCGTCAAAAAATGTTGCCGCTGCCATCATTCTTAGAACTCAGTTTAGTCAGACTTCAATGTTTCCCTTTGGTACACCCTGCAGGGCACGTTTTTGATCGGATTTCTTTGAAACTTAGTATGCTTGTTTGAGGTGACCTCTAGACGTGAGCTATCAATTTTTTTCAATTTCCGTCAAAAAAATGTTGCCACTGGCAATGACCTTTGAACTTAGTCAGGCATCAATATATTCCTTTGGCACGTCGTACAAGGCACATTTTTGATCAGATCAGTTTGAAACTTGGTATGCGTGTTTAGGATCACATCTAGATGGGTGCTATCGATTTTTTTCGATATCTGCCAAGAAATGTTGCTGCTGGCAACAACCTTTGATGAACTTAATGCAGTTATGCATCAAAATTACCCCTTGGCACACCCTGCAGGACACATTTATTATTGGATCACTTTGAAACTCAGTATGCTTGTTTGGGGTGACCTCTTGAGGGGAGCTATCGATTTTCTTCATTTTCTGTCGCAAAATGTTTCTACTGGCAATGACCTTTGAACTTATTTTAGTCAAGCATCAACATATTCCTTTGGCACGCCCTACAGGGCATATTTATGATCAGAATGGGTTGAAACTTGATATGTTTGTTTGTTTGGGGTTACCTCTAGATGGGAGCTATCAATTTTATTCAATTTCTGTCAATAAATTTTGCTGCTGGTAATGATCTTCAATAGTTATGCATCAATATTTCTTTGGGGGCATCCTGCAGTTCACATCTTTGACCAGATCGCTTTGAAACTGGCGTGCTTGTTTGGGGTGACCTCTAGATGGGAGCTATCAATTTTCTGCCATTTCCGTCAAAAATAGTTGCCATTGGCAAAAACCTCTGATGAACCTCTGATGAACTTTTTCCCTTTGAGACACCCTGCAGGGCACATGTATGATTGGATCGCTTGCAAACTTGGGGTGCTTGTGTGGGGTGACATCAAAATGGGAGTTGTCGATTTTCTTCCACTTCTGTCAAAAAATGTTGCCGCTGAGCTTTGAAGTTAGTTTAGTCAGACCTCAGTATTTCACTTTGACACACCGTTCATTTCACCCTGAGTTTTCATAAAAACACCAAAAACATCGCCACAAGCAATTACCTTCAAACTTAGTGCATTTGTGCACCAGCATCTTCCTTTGGCATGCCCCAGAGGACACATTCATTATCAGGTTTTTTTGAAACCTTGTATGCTTATGCAGGGTGACAAAGATAGGAGCTATTGATTTTCTTTTCATTTCCATCAAAAACTGTTACTGCTAGCAACAATCTTTGAATTTATTGCATTTGTGCATCAGCATTCTTCTTTGACATGGCCTACAGGCCACATTTATGATAGGATTGTTTTTTAACTTGGTGTGCCCATTAGGCAAGACCTTTAGATAAGAGCTATTGATTAGCATTCATTTCTGTGAAAAAAGTTGCCATTTACTATAACGTCTGAACTTACTGCATTTGTGTATCAACATTCTTCCTTCAGCCAGTCTTACAGTTTCCATTTAAAAATGCATCGATTACTCTGATGTTGTGCTCACACAATGCTGTTATGTTGAAATATCATCAAATAACATTGGTACCAATGATCTTCAATTTTGCCATTTCATTTATAACTTACCAAGTTCAAGTTTGTCAAGTTGAGCTTCAGTGTCATTGACACTTTCAATTACAATCCCGTAGGGCTAAAAGTAGAAAAAAATTAAAACGCCCATTTTCCCCAAACCACACAGAATAGAGAACTGTTGTTTGGTATATATTAGGACCAATAGAATGGAATCGTAAAAAGAAGTTTTCTGTACGCGGGCATTGAAAAATTGTGAATCAGCATATTTACAAAAATTGAAGAAAAAAAAAACAATTTTCCTCAGAACCGCTGATCAGAATATTTTGATAATTGGTATACAGCATCCATATGGGGGTCAGATACAAGTGAGTTCAAATTAAGACCCTCGGTTAATATTTGGGGTAAATTCAGGAGCCTGAATAATTAACTTAGGTCCCTGTGGGAACCCCGGGAAGTAAGCAGCACTTGTTTACTGCGGTAAACCAGTTCCGCTTTACTAGTAAAATAGGACCCAGTCACCAATGCTTGGGGTGAAAGTCCTCTAAAATGGGGAACATGTCGATCAACGATTGACTAACCTTGACTTCATCGCCATGTTCTGTCACGATTAGCCATTGTGCATAAATATGTGACGTTAACCACCAACAAACAAACAATTAACTTAGGGCAATATGGCGAATAATCTTTAATCCTTGAAAGTTTTCTCCAGATACACCAGTCAGATATTTTTTGATATTTGACAAACAACATCGGGGAGAGGGCCCGGGGGGGGGGGGGGGGGATCAGTGTCAAGTTTGTTAAAATCGGATCCCAGGATTGATATTTGGTTGGGCTCTTTATTGAAAACCCAAAGTTGAACTTAGGGCAGTATGAGAAAATTTATTTTAAAATCATCTTCTTCAGAGCCACCCGTCAGAATTCTTTCATATTTGGTATTTCACATCTTTTGGGGGGTCAGATTCAAGTTTGATCAAATCGAGTCCCTGGGTCAATATTTTGGTTCCCCATGGAAGTCAGAATTTTAACTTAGTGCAATATGGGGAATAATCTTTTCTTTTGACATTTGGTATACAACATCTCTGTGGGCATTAGATACAAGTTTTTTCTCAAATCAAGTCCCTGGGTTAATATTTGTGCTCCCTATGGGAGACCGAATTGTAACATAGTACCATATGAGGGAATTGCTTTGGAAAATTTCTTTTTCATATCCACCAGTCAGAATATTTTCATTTTTGTTGTAAAACATCGCCACTGGGGCCAGATTCAAATTTGTTCGAATCGGGACCGCGGGTTAACATTTGGGATCTTTATTGGACGTATAGTTTAACATAGTGCAATGCCAAAAGCAAAAAAATTCTTAAAAAATATTCTTCTTCGGATGCACCAGTCAGAACCTTTTCATATTTTGTGTTACATCTCTAGGGCTGTCAGATTCAAGTTTGTTCAAATCGAGTCCCTGGTTTAATATTTAAGATTTGCATGCTGGTCACTTACTGATGTACTTATCTCTTTTGATAACATGAGCCAGGTGAGAGTTTTGGCTCACTTGAGCCTCAGGTTTTCTTTGTGACTTATTTTATATATTGTATACATATAACAATTTTTTAAATGAATATCGTTTAAACTAATTACATCATTTTAAAACTTGGCCATAACTATTTGGAATTTCCCAGGTTTTTAGATATGGTTCGTGTTGGAGATTGGCAATGTGGTCAACAACATCAAGATCCTTGTACTAATGCCATTAAATGTAGCTGTTGGTGATTAGCTATGTGGTCAACAATATCAAGATCCTTGTACTAATGCCATTAAATGTAGCAGTTGGAGATTAGCTATGTGGTCAACAACATCAAGATCCGCCTTGTACTAATGCCATTAAATGTAGCAAGTTGCCAAGGTAGCCATGTACCTGTTTTGAAGGACTGCTCCATTTAAACAAAGGAGAATCAAATACACAAAATTAAATGCGAAACGCAAGTCAGTTTCAAATTGTAGCATCAATGCCTGTTATAAGTACTTCTTCCTCGTCATGTGCTACAAAAGTATCACCAAAAATTGCCAGCAAAGTCAAGAGAATGTCAGACTGTATACACTTGGCTCCGGGAGCAATCCCAACCTTAGTGGAAAATTTCACAATAGAACAAACATAACCATCATCCACCCAGACAAATACAACTACTCAAACAACTGATACAATAACAAACCCTATACAAAAACCAGACCAAACAGAAGACATGACTCAGAATGAAAAACAGAACAGAAAAGAATGATAAGTCAATCAAATCAAAACCAGATACACAACGTAGGTTCCAACAAAAGCTGAGTCAGAGTCAGCAATCCAAAAACAAAAAATTAATACCACTATTATGTTTGACATCAAGAGGTTTGAGATATGACAATTCTAATACCACTATTATGTTTGGCATCAAGAGGTTTGAGATATGACGATTCTAATACCACTGTTGTGTTTGACATCAAGAGGTTTGAGATATGAGCTATGTGGTCAACAATATCAAGATCCTTGTACTAATGCCATTAAATGTAGCAGTTGGAGATTAGCTATGTGGTCAACAACATCAAGATCCGCCTTGTACTAATGCCATTAAATGTAGCAAGTTGCCAAGGTAGCCATGTACCTGTTTTGAAGGACTGCTCCATTTAAACAAAGGAGAATCAAATACACAAAATTAAATGCGAAAAGCAAGTCAGTTTCAAATTGTAGCATCAATGCCTGTTATAAGTACTTCTTCCTCGTCATGTGCTACAAAAGTATCACCAAAAATTGCCAGCAAAGTCAAGAGAATGTCAGACTGTATACCCTTGGCTCCGGGAGCAATCCCAACCTTAGTGGAAAATTTCACAATAGAACAAACATAACCATCATCCACCCAGACAAATACAACTACTCAAACAACTGATACAATAACAAACCCTATACAAAAACCAGACCAAACAGAAGACATGACTCAGAATGAAAAACAGAACAGAAAAGAATGATAAGTCAATCAAATCAAAACCAGATACACAACGTAGGTTCCAACAAAAGCTGAGTCAGAGTCAGCAATCCAAAAACAAAAAATTAAAAAATGAGTGTATTGGCAATTTTTTTAAAAGGACTGCCTATTTCAGGTTGAGTTGGGTCAACGTATCTGATCCTCACGAACATGAATTGGGGGTTCCTGAGGGTGGTATTGTATCACTTGGTAAAACATTAATGGGATCATCGATGCATAGTGTTCAACCTATTACCAAAAATGGCTGTTGACCGATTACAGGTTATTTGAGCTCACACGGTCACGATTAGCCATTGTGCATTAATATGTGACCTTAAACACCAATAAATAAATGAATAAATATTTGAGGTCACAATCTGCCGATTCCAATGCCGATTTCGATTGTAATACCGTGCACGACTAAGACAAGTCGAGACTCAAAAGAACTACATTAAATGTAACATACTTCACAGTGTTCAACTCCGTCGACTCAGGTCCAGTAAAATTACCAGTCGTGAACACTTTGGCGGTAAATGTGGCTCAGAGCCACGCTTACCACCCAAGTGGGTGCGACTGTAATTGTTACTGTTAACGAGTCAATGGAGTCCAACCTTCACTTTTCTGGTATGAACTGGCGATTGTCGTTAATACGCTCAATTGTCTAGAGAGAATTAGAATACACAATGTGGTGTTTTTTCAACTTTATTGAATGGTGTATTTGACATCATTTTGCATTAACAATTGAATAGTTGCAGAAGATAATAAAATGTGGTTAATGAATCATCACAGAAAAAACAACAAACAGTTGAACCGATGTTCCATGAGCCGTTGCGGTTATCATCTGATTGCCCACAATCGACAGATTGGGGTGGCCAATCCCGATCAATGGTTGTGTATTATCGATGCAGTTGTGAATGTGGTAGATTCTTCATTGTACGCCGATGATGTTTTAATCTGCTATAGTAGGGACAATAACATAGAATGCAAAGTTCAGCTGTGTTTAAGCCTTTACCAAACATGAAAAGTAGGCAACACTTGCAAACAAAATTCTTGAATAACTAATTTTTTGTCATTTTCAGCTCAGCTTTGACGTAGTCAAATTTGAGGTTATGTCATGGCCCCTCTGTCTGACATAGTCAAATTTGAGGTTATGTCATGACTACTCATCCATCTGTCCGTCCATCAACAATTCAGTGCGACTCTGGCTAGGGGCCCTATTTATGAACCGATCTTTGTGGGTACCTTTGTTATCACCATGAGACGGGAGCGAGTGTTTCAAGATGGCCACTGGCAGCCAGTTTGTACCGAAATTTGGGCAATCAGTTTTTTGCACAGAACTTCTGTATGAAAGTTCAGATTTGAATAAATATTTGTATGAATGTTTAGTAACATAGAATACATCACATATAATACAGATTTTTTTTTCTCGTGCATGCATTATGCAAATTAGATGAACTTTGATTTATTCAGTGCTGCTTATACACAGTTAGTACACATGTCAATTCGACTCGAGCTAGAGGCTGTATTTTTGACACGATCTTCACGAAACGTCTTGGGTAGCTTTGTTATCACCTTGTGACGAGAATGAGCGTTCTGGTGTGCGGTACGAAATAGCTGCCAGCAGCCATTTTATACCAAAAGTAGGTGCCATCAGTTTTAAGTACAGAAGTTCTGTATAAAGGTTCTGATTTGAATAAATTTTTCTATGAATGTTTAGTAACCGGGAATACATCACATGTAATACCAGTTTTTTTCTCGAGCACACATTATGCAATTTAGATGAACTTTGATTTATTCAGTACTACTTGTACACAGTACACATGTCAATACAAATCTAGTGAGAGGCTGTATTTATGAACCGATCTTTGCGAAACTTCTTTGTACCTTTGTTATCACCTTGGGACAAGAACGAATGTTTTGGGGTGCAGTCCGACATTTCAAGATGGCCACCTGCGGCCAATTAGACAAACGTTGATTTATTCAGTGCTGCTTATACACAATAAGTGCAGATGTGAACACGGCTCTGGCTTGAGGCATCTAACTGTCACCCACCTTTGCAATTCTTCACCTGTACATTTGTTATAGGCTACGGTCAGTATTTATGTACAGACCTTTACAAAACTTCTCATGTACCTTTGCCATCATTTGTTATCAGGTCATTACCTAGTGTATCATTGCTGTGTCACCTACTAAACGTGTACATGTCTTACACAAGTTGAGCTACAGTGTCATTGACACTTTCATTTGTCTCAAAAACATAGGTTATGTCCTCTCATCGAGCTTGTTCCAAAGAGGAGTCATAACCTATATTTTTGAGACAAAAATGAAAAGTTTTTGGTGATTTTTATGAATAGCGCTGGCCAGTTTTGGCTGTTACGTTGGGCTTTAACCCTTTACCTAAAATGAAAAGCAGACGACACTTGCAAACAAAATTCTTGAATAACTAATATTTTTTTCATTTTTTGTCTCAAAAAGATAGGTTATGACCCCTCATTGGAACGAGCTCGTCGAGCTCGTTCCAATGAGGGGTCATAACCTATCTTTTTGAGACAAAAAATGAAAAAAATAACGAAAATTAATTGGCGATTTTTGTGAATAGCGCTGACCGGTTTTGGCAGTTACGTTGGGTAAAGGGTTAACGTTCTCAAAGACAAAAACAAATTGTGTACAAATAGAATATACCCACAATAGCTTGGTGTACCAAATGTTCACCACGAGCTACTTCAGGTATATTTTATTTATACCATGATTGTTAAATTGTTAAGAGTTGCAATTAATTTTTCTCGATTTCTCTGGGCAGCAGACGTACACACGTGTGAATCTTTTTTTGGTCACATGAGAACTGATGAGTGGTACTTATTGCCGAAACGAAATGGAAAGAGAAACAGGCAAATCACAAGATCTTTTTCATTTAGATACTATTTCAAGTTTTGGATGCTTTATTAAGATGAGGAAAACGCTTGTTGGTTAATGTTTGGTATCCTTTGAGGTAAACTCATTTGAAACATAATAAATTATTGCCGCTTTCATTGCACTCTTCGCAAGGCAACAAGCGATAAATTTAATTTTACATTCAAGTAAAGGTCACCAAAGGTCCGCTTGGATGTAGTTCCACTGTAGGTGTAAATTTTAACTATTCAAAATCCCATTGCTGGCGTGTTCAACACAGTTGGTGTGTAAAGCTAAAAATTATGTCATAGGCTTTTCATATATAGTAGAATACAGTTAAAACTAGAAGTCCTGTCACGAATAGTGCGCTTATGTAGGCTTAATTGCGCGTTGGAATTGCGCGCAATTGCCATATCGAATGGCATCCAAAGCACGGCAGGTTCTCCTGGTTACTCATAGCAAACACATGCAATGTTTCTGCCAATGGACCTCCTTGTGCTCAGGCCATATGTACAGAATTTGCTAGCTTTACTTGGGCCATAACGCGTACATTAACGCGCATATCAACGTGCTATTTGTGCGCATTTCATGACAGGACTTTTAGTTTTAACTGTAGGTAATCATGGTATACATTTTTGTAAACTTCGGAAACATTACCATCATCAAATAGATGGGAGTAACCCTTTACCTAACATGAAAAGCAGACGACACTTGCAAAAAAAATTCTTGAATAACTAATTTTTTTCATTTTTTGTCTCAAAAACATAGGTTATGACCCCTCGTTGGAACGAGCTCGACGAGCTCGTTCCAACGAGGGGTCATAACCTATGTTTTTGAGACAAAAAATGAAAATATTTTGAAAATTAATTGGCGATTTTTGAGAATAGCGCTGGCCGGTTTTGGCCGTTACGTTGGGTAAAGGGTTAAAGTTGTTAAAGAAGTGAAAGTCTTAGATTTATTGTTTGACAATAAGCTGAATTTCGCTTCTCAAATAAAACAGCGAAGAGTAAAATGTAAAAAAGTAGGACATGCCATCCTCAAGGTGGTTTGTATCAGTGATTGGGATGCTGACCAAAAAATGTTACTCCATCTGTATAGATCCCTTATTAGATCTAAATTAGATTACATTTGTGTGATTTAGAAGGTCATATCTGAAAGCTCTTGATGCCAAACATAACAGTGGTATTAGAATCGTCATATCTCAAACCTCTTGAAGCCAAACACAATAGTGGTATTAGAATTGTCATATCTCAAACCTCTTGATGCCAAACATAATAGTGGTATTAGAATTGTCATATCTCAAACCTCTTGATGTCAAACATAATAGTGGTATTAGAATCGTCATATCTCAAACCTCTTGATGCCAAACATAATAGTGGTATTAGAATCGTCATATCTCAAACCTCTTGATGCCAAACATAATAGTGGTATTAGAATCGTCATATCTCAAACCTCTTGATGCCAAACATAATATGGGTATTAGAATCGTCATATCTCAAACCTCTTGATGCCAAACATAATAGTGGTATTAGAATCGTCATATATCAAACCTCTTGATGTCAAACATAATAGTGGTATTAGAATCGTCATATCTCAAAGCTCTTGATGTCAAACATAATAGTGGTATTAGAATCGTCACATATCAAACCTCTTGATGTCAAACACAATAGTGGCATTAGAATCGTCATATCTCAAACCTCTTGATGTCAAACACAACAGTGGTATTAGAATCGTCATATCTCAAACCTCTTGATGCCAAACATAATAGTGGTATTAGAATCGTCACATATCAAACCTCTTGATGTCAAACATAATAGTGGTATTAGAATCGTCATATCTCAAACCTCTTGATGTCAAACACAATAGTGGCATTAGAATCGTCATATCTCAAACCTCTTGATGTCAAACACAACAGTGGTATTAGAATCGTCATATCTCAAACCTCTTGATGCCAAACATAATAGTGGTATTAGAATCGTCATATCTCAAACCTCTTGATGCCAAACATAATAGTGGTATTAGAATCGTCATATCTCAAAGCTCTTGATGTCAAACATAATAGTGGTATTAGAATCGTCACATATCAAACCTCTTGATGCCAAACACAATAGTGGCATTAGAATCGTCATATCTCAAACCTCTTGATGCCAAACACAATAGTGGTATTAGAATTGTCATATCTCAAACCTCTTGAAGCCAAACATAATAGTGGTATTAGAATCGTCATATCTCAAACCTCTTGATGCCAAACATAATAGTGGTATTAGAATCATATCTCAGACCTCTTGATGCCAAACATAATAGCGGTATAAGAATCATCATATCTCAAACCTCTTGATACCAAACATAATAGCGGTATAAGAATCGTCATATCTCAAACCTCTTGATGCCAAACACAATAGTGGTATTAGAATCGTCATATCTCAAACCTCTTGATGCCAAACATAATAGTGGTATTAGAATCGTTATATCTCAAACCTCTTGATGCAAAACATAATAGTGGTTTTAGAATCGTCATATCTCAAACCTCTTGATGCCAAACATAATAGTGGTATTAGAATCATATCTCAGACCTCTTGATGCCAAACATAATAGCGGTATAAGAATCATCATATCTCAAACCTCTTGATACCAAACATAATAGCGGTATAAGAATCGTCATATCTCAAACCTCTTGATGCCAAACATAATAGTGGTATGAGAATCGTCATATCTCAAACCTCTGATGCCAAACATAATAGTGTTATTAGAATCGTCATATCTCAAACCTCTTGATGCAAAACATAATAGTGGTATTAGAATAGTCATATCTCAAACCTCTTGATGCCAAACATAATAATGGTATTAGAATCGTCATATCTCTAAGCGCTTGATGCCAAACATAATAGCTTCAACACACATTTTAAAGCCCCTTATCATGTGCACCCATATTATCTAAACTTACTGGAGTTGCCGTGTATTATCAAATTTCATTATGGCTGCTGCAGAGCAGCCATGGTGCAGTCTGCCTAAACTGAAAACCTGGAGTCTTTATCAAAATAGATAAGCGATACCCAGAGCAGCTATGGTGCAGTTTGCCTAAACTGAAAACCTGGTGTCTTTATCAAAATAGAACAGCAATACCCGCTTTAACCCAAATTTCAATGCCCTCCATTATGTGCTGTCATACTGTTTTGCACTTGGGTATTCACCAAAAATATATATTTACCCCAATAAGTATTAGTGAATATTAGCAAAAAGCCCAGATTATCGTACCTTGACGATACGCAACATGATATTGACATGTACACAAATTACAGGTGTTACCGTCTGCTCTCCAACTGCGTCATGTCCCCTATTAGGACCAACAATATTCTATATATATGTATTTATTCAAACACATCCCTACCCATATGTTAGATTACCCACCATTAATGAAATGTCAGTTTTTTACACTCTGGTTTAACATTATACGAACATTTATGCAACTTACTGGAGTTGACGTTTGTTCTCCACCTGCAGCTTGGCTGCTGCAGAGCAGCCATGGTGCAGATTGCCAAAACTGAAAACCGGGCGTCTTCATCAAACTTCAGATAGGTGATACCCACTTCAAACGAGACTTCAATGCTCTCCATTATGTGCAGACATGTTGAGTAGCTTTTGTGTATTCGCTAAAAATATATCCCTACCCCAAGCTAGAATATCCTTTAATAGTAAAAACCCAGATTCTCATACTCCTACAAAACGCAACATGATTATTTTCTCAACTTACTAGTTTTGCCGTCTGCTCCCAAACTGCATCATGGCTGCTGCGGAGCAGCCATAGTGTAGTTTGTACACAGAGTGAGAACCAGTGAATGTTGAACATCAATGAAAAAGTGATTTCCATCCATTTTGTGCTGTCATATATTTGCGCTTTCTATTATTTATCCTAATAATTTTAGCTTTCATACGTTTGAATATCTTCGCATTAGTGAAATATCAGATCCTCTTACCCCTACTAAACGTCAAATGGATAATCACACAACTTACTCACATTACCGCTTGTTCTCTGACTGTGGCATGGCTGCAGCAATATATCCAATATATCCAAATACATCCCTATCTAAACGATAGAATATTTCTCGATTAGTGGAAACTCATTTTTCACACCCCAATTCAACAACACGTGTATAATTACTCAACTTAACGGTCTGTCCACAAAATGCACCATGGTCGCTGCAGAGCAGCCATGCTGCAGTTTGTGCACAGACTGATAAACCATGTGAGTGCTTGACCAAAATGAGAATGTGTTACCCAGTTCAACCCACATTAAATGCACCCTATCATGTGCACCCATCTTATATCAACATAAAGGAGTCTTCAATAGCAAAAAAAAGATTATCATACCACTTCGATACGCAACATGATTATTTACATGTACTCAAATTACTGGTGTCATCGTTTGCTCCCTAACTGCGTCATGCCCCCTGTTATGTCCGACAACATTATCTTATATCTATGTATTTATTCAAAGATATGTACTCCCATATGTTAGATCATCCACCCAATAATGAAATGTCAGTTTCTAACACTGGTTTAACATTATATGAACGTTCACGCAACTTACTGGTGGTGCCGTCTGTTCAAAATCTGCAGGATGGCTGCTACAGAGCAGCCATGCTGCAGTTTATGCACAAACTCATAAACCAAGTGAGTGCTTGACTCATGTGTTACCCAGTTCAACCCATATTTTAATGCACCCTATCATGTGCACCCATATTATCTCAACTTACTGGACCCTTTAATAGCACAAAACCCAGTTTATCATACCCTTTCGATACGCAACCTGATTATTTATATGCACACAAATTACTGGTGTCACAATTTGCTCCCTAACTGCGTCATGTCCCCTATTATATCCAACACCATGATCCTATATCTATGTATTTATTCAAACGTATCCCCACCCATATGTTAGATTATCCACCCACTATTGAAATGTCAGCTTCCAACACTGGTTGAACCTTTTACGAACATTTACGCAACTTACTGGAGGTGCCATCTGTTCTCAAACTGCAACATGGCTGCTGAATCACAATGGAAAAGTGACTCCCAGTTCAAACTACATTTCAATGCCCTCCATTGTGTGCAGTCATATTTTCGCGCTTTCCGCTATTCATTCCAATAATTCCTACACTCACACGCTTTAATATCATAGCTCTACTGAAATCTTAGATTCTCATACCCCTGCTCAACGTCACTTGAATAATTACACAACCTACTTGTATTACCACCTGTTCTCAGACTGTGGCATGGTTGCTGCAATATATCCAATATATCCAAATATATTCCTATCCAAACGATAGAATATCTTTCCATTAGTGTAAATTCATTTTCTCCCACCCCAATTAAACACCACATGGATACTTACTCAGCTTACTGGTCTGCCCTCAAAGTGCAGCATGGCTGATGCTAAGCAGCCATGCTGCACTTTGCGAACAAACTGATAAACCATGTGAGGGTATGACCACAATGTGAACGTGTTACCAGTTCAACCCGTATTTTAATGCCCTCTATCATGTGCACCCATATTGCTTTGTTTTTTTATATTCACCAATATATATCCCGACTCACACACAAAAATAACCTCTCCTTACAGAATGCCTAGTACCTATGATTATTCATAACCCATCCAACCAACTCCCTGGTTCATAATAAGACAGATTGCCTAAGTCCACATTTCAGGACTCGTGGCTTTGTCCCAACTTCTCCAACTGTACCTCAAGTTACAGTAATCTAGACAGCAGAGTAGAACACTTGTGTTATTAATACTCTTTGTTTCCTTCATTGTGTTCCAAACTTTATGACGACTAACTTAGTCTCGCTTGATATGTTCAGAACGATGCAGCTTTTGACTTTGTTGCACAATTCAACAATGAAATTGACTGTGTTTCGGAAGATGATCCTATTTCTCCACTCAATGCCGACAGGAATAACTGCAAATACTACACTCCGGGAACGTTCTCTTCAACAGTAGGCACGTGTAAGAAATCTTTTGCTTTACTTAACATTAATTGTAGAAGCTTGAATGCCAATTTTGAACAACTACAGAGTCTGATTTGTGATCTTCAAACAAATGATAATATCTTTGACATCATAGGTATCACTGAAACTTTCAATGTAAAGGAAAACATCTCTTACACCTTAGACGGCTATCACCCGCTTGTTCTACGTACTCGTCCCTCCGATGATGATTGTAGGGGTGGGGTTGGTGTTTTTGTTAAAGATTTTATACCATTCAAAACTAGGAACGACTTAAGCATTTTCATTCCCCATGTGTTTGAATCACTATTTATTGAACTCACTGGAAATTACAAATCAATTGTAGGAATTATTTATCGCCCCAATACCGCACCAAAAGCCGATCTTGACTTGTTTTTATCTCAATATTCCCACTTGCTCGACAAAATCACTTCTGAGAAGAAGACAATCTATCTGATGGGCGACTTCAATATAGATCTACTAAACTTTAACCAACACCAGAAAACTCTTCAGTATTTAGAATCTCTGTTCAGCACTGGATTCACACCTATGATAACCAAACCTACAAGAGTAACAAATCATTCAGCGACTATAATTGACCATATTTTTGTAATAAACTCGACTCTAATACCTCCGGAATAATTATTACAGATGTCAGCGATCATTTCGCAACATTTTACATAAAAGCCCCAATAGTACCAAATCCAACGACAATACATTCCAACCAAAGAGAATCTTCAACACAAGGAATATCAACTTATTTAAACACCTACTATATCAATCTGATTTCAGTACTGTATGCCAAGAGGCTCGTGCCAACGAAGCTTATGAAAAGCTCCTATCAATTCTTAATAAAACGTTTAATCAAGCCTTCCCACCGACGATAAAGAAGACCCCGAAAAAATACGTAAAACGAGAACCATGGATGACTTACGGTCTTCTGCAGTCCTCCCCAAACAAACACAAACTGCTTGTAAAAAAGCTGAGGTCCCCAACCAACGACAATATTGCAAGATACAAAACCTACTGTCAGATTTTTAACCAACTCAAACATAAACTTTAAAAAAGTATTATAGTCAATTAATCTTAGAAAATAATGGAAACATTAAGAAAACTTGGGAAATTCTCCGCAAAGCAATAAATAAGTCAAACCTTCCGCCTCCCCTACCATCATCGTTTATTGATGATAATGTAGAGTTCACTGACCCCATCCAAATTGCTGAGAAATTTAACAACTACTTTATTAACATTGGAAATCGAATTACCAACAACATGACAAGCTCCACACATCGATTCTCAGATTATTGTACCTCAAGAACAGCGTCCCCGGATCATTTTTCATATCACCCACAAGCCCCGAAGAAGTAGTATCTTCTGTAAAAAGTCTTCCAACAAAAACTTCTGCTGGTAATGACAACATTTGTCCGAAACTACTAAAAAACATTATACAAGAAATTGCTGTTCCTTTAACCCATGTTATTAATACCTCATTCTCAACTGGAATTGTACAATCAAAAATGAAAACTGCAAAAGTAATACCAATTTTTAAATCCGGAGATAAACAGTCATTCGACAATTATCGTCCAGTAAGTGTTCTTCCCTCATTTTCTAAAATCTTAGAGAAATTAATGCACAAAAGGTTAACAAGCTTTTTAGATGCAAACAACATTATTTATAACTATCAGTTTGGCTTCAGAAAGGGCTACTCAACATTTCATCCGATAATGCATCTTATCAACTACGCTTCCATAATGAATAACAATGCAACTAAAGATTGCACATTATCTATTTTTTTTTTTGATTTTTCCAAAGCATTCGACACTATTAACCATGAAATCCTCGTCAGGAAACTTGAACATTACGGAATTAGAGGTATAGCTAATTCTTGGTTTCAGAACTATCTCTCTGAGAGATCCCAATTTGTGCAATTCGCGAGTGAATCCTCGCATCAACTCAATATTACTACGGATGTACCCAGGGTTCTGTCCTCGGTCCTGTTTTGTTTGTGACCTTTATCAACGACATTTGTGAGTCGACCGATATGAGTATTTTATCCTTTGTGGATGACACAACATCCTACGCATCTGGTAATGACCTCAACCTCCTAGCGGAGAGGGCAAACAATGAATTGTCAAAAATCAATGACTGGTGTCTATCTAATAAGTTATCATTAAATGCTAATAAAACTAAGGTCCTACTTCTTCATCCCCAAAATGACAATTACAATCTCAACAACGTACAAACCCAAATTTCACTGAATAACTCAAGCTTAATAATAGCAGGTAATAATCGCCAACACAAATTCATAAAATTTCTAGGAATTGACATGGACGAGAACCTTAGATTTAATCATCATGTATCCGTAGTCTGTACGAAACTATCCAGGGCAATTTATATCGTGAATAGAGTCAAGAATTTGTTGCCATTCGAGACACTACGTATACTCTATTTCACTTTATTTCAAAGCTATTTAATTTACGGGATACAGATTTGGGGCAATACACCAGCCACTAAACAAATTCTGAATCTTCAAAAAAGGCTGTGCATATCATAGCGAACAAAAAGTTCAACTCACACACCCATCCTCTTTTCAAACGTTTGAAAATCCTGAAATTTGATGATCTGTACAAGTTACATTCACTTCTATGCATGTATGACTGGTCTATAAACAACCTCCCTGTCAGTTTTGATAATACATTCCAAGTGTACGCTAACCTATCTGGTATGAATACTAGGCAATGTGGAAACCAAATCACACACAAACCCTGCACTCAGTTCTCAGCCGCTCTTCCATATTTTTATTTTCCCAAACTGTGGAATGACTTAGACACAATGATAAAAACCCTCACCCGAAAGGCATTTAACAAAACTTTATTCAATCAATTTTTAAATGCATACGAAGTCAATGTTAGGTCTTCCAACCCAAGATGCCCTGACTGCTTCGCCTAGTTGGAACTCTCGGGGTCGTTATTACCTTCATCTCTTCTATTCCCACAAGCAGATGAAAAGGTTGTCCCGTGGTTTTCCGTTTTTTACATCACCCCATTAGCCTACCTAATTGTACTCACCTACTAAGGAATGCATATATAAAATTGTTTTGTTTTTTTATTCGGAAACACTGTTGATTCGATTAGGATTTGAAAACATAGATGATTGACGGGTTAAAACAATCCGAGACAGAACTCTTGGGAATTTGATCCATGATGTGGAAATAATACTCAATTCTAATGTAAAGGATGTTAATATAACACTACAACTACCTGCTGTCTGGATCGACTACATTTAACTTGAATATAACACTTGCCATTTGCCATTCTATTTTATTTATTATTTTGGTTGTCTAGGAGATGACAGGAAGACACTCGCAAGGCTATGTCATTCCCCACAGTACATATTTCAATAATTTTGTAACTTTACTCTCTCTCTCTCATTTGTATTTGTATGCTGTGAAATAAAGATTGAATTGAATTGAATTGAATTGAATAGCGGTATTAGAATCGTCATATCTCAAAGCGCTTGATGCCAAACATAATAGTGGTATTAGAATCGTCATATCTCAAACCTCTTGATGCCAAACATAATAGTGGTATTAGAATAGTCATATCTCAAACCTCTTGATGCCAAACATAATAGTGGTATTAGAATCGTCATATCTCAAACCTCTTGATGCCAAACATAATAGTGGTATTAGAATCGTCATATCTCAAACCTCTTGATGCCAAACATAATAGTGGTATTAGAATCGTCATATCTCAAACCTCTTCATGCCAAACATAATAGTGGTATTACAATCGTCATACCTCAAACCTCTTGGTGCCAAACATAATAGCGGTATTGGAATCGGCATATCTCAAACCTCTTGATGCAAAACATAATGGTGGTATTAGAATCGTCATATCTCAAACCTCTTGATGCCAAACATAATAGCGGTATTAGAATCGTCATACCTCAAACCTCTTGATGCCAAACATAATAGTGGCATTAGAATCGTCATATCTCAAACCTCTTGATTCCAAACATAACAGTGGTATTAGAATCGTCATATCTCAAGCCTCTTGAAGCCAAACATAATAGTGGTATTAGAATCGTCATATCTCAAACCTCTTGATGCCAAACATAATAGTGGTATTAGAATCGTCATATCTCAAGCCTCTTGAAGCCAAACATAATAGTGGTATTAGAATCGTCATATCTCAAACCTCTTGATGCCGACCATAGTAGTGGCATTAGACTCGTCATATCTCAAACCTCTGGAAGCCAAACATAATAGTGGTATCAGAATCGTCATATCTCAAACCTCTTGATGCCAAACATAATAGTAGTATTAGAATCGTCATATCTCACACCTCTTGAAGCCAAACATCATAGTGGTATTAGAATCATCATATCTCAAACCTCTTGATTCCAAACATAATACTGATATTAGAATCGCCATATCTCAAACCTCTTGATGCCAAACATAATAGTAGTATTAGAATCGTCATATCTCAAACCCATATCTCAAACCTCTTGATGCCAAACACAATAGTGGTATTAGAATCGTCATATCTCAAACCCATATCTCAAACCTCTTGATTCCAAACATAATACTGGTATTAGAATCGTCATATCTCAAACCCATATCTCAAACCTCTTGAAGCCAAACACGATAGTGGTATTAGAATCGTCATATCTCAAACCTCTTGAAGCCAAACATAATAGAGGTATTAGAATCGTCATACCTCAAACCCATATCTCAAACCTCTTGAAGCCAAACATAATAGTGGTATTATAATCATCATATCTCAAACCTCTTCATACCAAACATAATAGTGGTATTAGAATCGTCATACCTCAAACCTATTGATGCCAAACATAATAGTGGTATTAGATTCCTCATATCTCAAACCTCTTGATGCCAAACATAATAGTGGTATTAGAATCGTCATATCTCAGACCTCTTGATGCCAAACACAATAGTGGTATTAGAATCGTCATATCTCAAACGTCTTGCTGCCAAACATAATAGTGGTATTAGAATCGTCATACCTCAAACCTCTTGATGCCAAACACAATAGTGGTATTAGAATCGTCATATCTCAAACCCCTTGATGCCAAACATAATAGCGGTATTAAAATCGTCATATCGTAAAGCTCTTGATGCCAAACATAATACTGGTATTAGAATCGTCATATCTCAAACCTCTTGATGCCAAACACAATAGTGGTATTAGAATCGTCATATCCCAAACCTCTTGATGCCAAACATAATAGTGGTATTAAAATCGTCATATCTCAAAGCTCTTGATGCCAAACATAATAGCCGTATTAAAATCGTCATATCTCAAAGCTCTTGATGCCAAACATAATAGTGGAATGAGAATCCTCATACCTCAAACCTCTTGATGCCAAACATAATAGTGGTATTAGAATCATCATACCTCAAACCTCTTGATGCCAAACATAATAGTGGTATTAAAATCGTCATATCTCAAACCTTTTGATGCCAAGCACAATAGCGGTATTAGAATCGTCATATCTCAAACCTCTTAGAATGAAATGTGGAGTTTTTAGGACATCACCAATAGACCGGAGGTTCATTGAGAGGGAGGAGCCTTATCCCAAGAAGCGCCGAATTAAACTGTCTCTCCGATATGTATCTAAACTTTTGGCTAAGCTAATCCATAACATCCTGCTTATTCAGACCCTTAAAACGTTAAATTTTTCGATTCATACCAGAGACAAATTCCTTCTTTAGGAATTCGACTTGAGCCCCATATGAAATCTGCCTGGATTGATTCTGCTTTGATTCTAGAAAATAATAAACCACGTGTTCCTCATTGGCATCTTAAAAAACTTACTGTAATTTTGGACCTCGCTTCTCTGAAAAAGTCCGACAAAACTTCCTTGCAGTTTTAACAAAAATATGCTGAAATAATGTCGAGGTATATTGCATACACAAGGATCTATACAGATGGATCTAAAGATGGCAACAAAGTATAATCAGCTGTTGTTACCGGTGATCCGGTCACCTCAATCAGAATACCCAATAAAAGTTCTATTTCCACAGCTGAAGTTAAATCATTACAACTAGCACTTGAACACATCGAGCATGTACAGAAAAAGAAGTCGGTTATATTTTCGCACTCTTTCCCGATTTCTTGCTTTACTCAACCCCAAGTTGAAGAATCCCTCTAATTTTGGAACTTCGTGAGAAGTTGAATACTCTCATCTCTGACCAATATGTTATCATGTTTTGCGGATTACATGGACATGTAGGTATCTCCACCGGTAACATGCTCTTGCAAACAGTGCAACAAAGGAGACTTTAACCATGCGTCTCAGTGATTTTAACATTCCTGTCTAAAAACCAGATATCAGTAACACCATCAATTCTGTGTGGCAGAGGGATTGGGATGGAGCGACAAATATAGAATAAACGTATAGTGTTTTCAAGTAAAAAAATTATTCTATGAGTAGGATTAAGAGGCTCGTCGCTTTCATTCTTAATTGTACGAGTAGAATAACTTTTTTACTTGAAAACACTATACGTTTATTTTGTTTATCCCATAAATCTTCTACAGGGCAGTCGCAGCAAAAGCATGCTATAATTCGCTACAAAACAAAGCGAGAAGTGAGGAGCTCATTGGTCCAATTCGCTCGACCAGCAAAATTGGCAAAAATATAAAAGGTGCAGTAATACATTTCTGTCTAAAAATCATTACCCTACAAACTTGAGCTAAGCTTGCAAAAATACTTTATTTTATGAGCAGTTGGTGGTGTTTTCTACTGGTAATGTGTAATACTTTCAAAAAGATTTAAAGAAATCAACAATCAAACTATAAATTATGCCAGACAAATGTGGTAGAGGTCATAGGTCAACAAGTCTGTCGCTACTAGGGGAATAAATTCTTTCACTGTTTAACCTATAGGGAAAATTTATCACCCTACCAGGTGAATAAAGCAAAAATTTATCCAAGGCCTTTATTGTTCAAATAAACGGCCATTCATGGGATAAATAACAAGCTCCATCACCTCTGACCAAATATTTTCGATTCCCACCGGTCTGGTTACCTTTGTAGAAAAGATCATGTAGTTTTGACACGATGCCATATTGGTCATACAAGACTAACTCATTCTTTTTTGTTACAGGGTAACATCCTACCATAGTGTGTTCCTTGTCAGCATGTACTGTGCCTGGAACACATTCTTTTACATTGCACTGATTTTAATCGTGTCAGAGGGCAGTATTTCACTGTAGGATCTCTTAAGAGATCTTTTTTATCATATGAGCCTACACAGAATTTTATCATTTCTGAAAGCAATCAACCTTTCAGTAAAATATGCAACATGGGATATAAACGATTGACTGAACGTGACTTTATGTCCATGTTGCGGTCTTGATTAGCCATTGTGCAGAAGTATGTGACCTTAAACACCAATAAGTAAATAAGCAATAAGTGGGGAGCTAAAATTCTCACCAGATATTTCAAGGCAAGTCAGCTTTTAAAATATATGTTATTTTCTCCATATTAATCTATTTTATACATATAGTGTGAGGCCTAGAAATAGAGAACTTACATCATAACTCATTACCATTGTTACATTAAATAACAGAATGTCAATCCAAAGGAAGGAAAGGCTTGTAATGCTCTTATGTCTATAGTATGTAAGTAAGGCTTGTAATGCTCTTATGTCTATAGTGTGTAAGTAAGGCTTGTAATGCTCTTATGTCTATAGTATGTAAGTAAGGCTTGTAATGCTCTTATGTCCATAGTATGTAAGTAAGGCTTGTAATGCTCTTATGTCTTTAGTATGTAAGTGAGGCTTGTAATGATCTTATGTCTATAGTATGTAAGTAAGGCTTGTAATGCTCTTATGTCTATAGTATGTAAGTAAGGCTTGTAATGCTCTTATGTCTTTAGTATGTAAGTGAGGCTTGTAATGCTCTTATGTCTATGGTATGTAAATAAGGCTTGTGATGCTCTTATGTCTATAGTATGTAAGTAAGGCTTGTAATGCTCTTATGTCTATAGTATGTAAGTAAGGCTTGTAATGCTCTTATTTCTATAGTATGTAAGGAAGGCTTGTAATGCTCTTATGTCTATAGTATGTAAGTAAGGCTTGTAATGCTCTTATGTCTATAGTATGTAAGTAAGGCTTGTAATGATCTTATGTCTATTGTATGTACGTAAGGCTTGTAATGCTCTTATGTCTATAGTATGTAAGGAAGGCTTGTAATGCTCTTATGTCTATTGTATGTACGTAAGGCTTGTAATGCTCTTATGTCTATAGAATGTAAGTAAGGCTTGTAATGCTCTTATGTCTATAGTATGTAAGTAAGGCTTGTAATGCTCTTATGTCTATAGTATGTAAGTAAGGCTTGTAATGCTCTTATGTCTATAGTATGTAAGTAAGGCTTGTAATGCTCGTATGTCTATAGTATGTAAGTAAGGATTGTAATGCTCTTATGTCTATAGTATGTAAGTAAGGCTTGTAATGCTCTTATGTCCATAGTATGTAAGTAAGGCTTGTAATGCTCTTATGTCTATAGTATGTAAGTAAGGCTTGTAATGCTCTTATGTCCATAGTATGTAAGTAAGGCTTGTAGTGCTCTTATGTCTATAGTATGTAAGTAATGTTTGTAATGCTCTTTTGTCTATAGTATGTAAGTATGGCTTGTAATGCTCTTATGTCTATAGTATGTAAGTAATGTTTGTAATTCTCTTATGTCTATAGTATGTAAGTATGGCTTGTAATGCTCTTATGTCTATAGTATGAAACTAAGGATTGTAATGCTATTATGTCTATAGTATGTAAGTAAGGCTTGTAATGTTCTTATGTCTATAGTATGTAAGTATGGCTTGTAATGCTCTTATGTCTATAGTATGTAAGTAAGGCTTGTAATGCTCTTATGTCTATAGTATGTAAGTAAGGCTTGTAATGCTCTTATGTCTGTATGTAAGGCTTGTAATGCTCTTATGTCTATAGTATGTAAGGCTTGTAATGCTCTTATGTCTATAGTATGTAAGTAAGGCTTGTGATGCTCTAACGTCTGTATGTAAGTAAGGCTTGTAATGCTCTTATGTCTGTATGTAAGGCTTGTAATGCTCTTCTGTCTATAATATGTAAGGCTTGTAATGCTCTTATGTCTATAGTATGTAAGCAAGGCTTGTAATGCTCTTATGTATATAGTATGTAAGGCCTGTAATGCTGTTATGTCTATAGTATGTAAGTAAGGCTTGTGATACTCTTATGTCTATAGTATGTAAGTAAGGCTTGTAATGCTCTTATGTCTATAGTATGTAAGTAAGGCTTGTAATGCTCGTATGTCTATAGTATGTAAGTAAGGCTTGTAATGCGCTTATGTCTATAGTATGTAAGTAAGGCTTGTGATGCTCTTATGTCTATAGTATGTAAGTATGGTTGTAATGCTCTTATGTCTATAGTATGTAAGTAAGGCTTGTAATGCTCTTATGTCTATAGTATGTAAGTAAGGCTTGTGATGCTCTTATGTCTATAGTATGTAAGTATGGTTGTAATGCTCTTATGTCTATAGTATGTAAGTAAGGCTTGTAATGCTCTTATGTCTATAGCATGTAAGTAAGTCTTGTAATGCTGTTATGTCTATAGTATGAAAGTAATGCTTGTAATGCTCTTATGTCTGTAAGTAAGGCTTGTAATGCTCTTATGTCTATAGTATGTAAGTAAGGCTTGTAATGCGCTTATGTCTATAGTATGTAAGTAAGGCTTGTAATGCTCTTATGTCTATAGTATGTAAGTAAGGCTTGTAATGCTCTTATGTCTATAGTATGTAAGGCGTGTAATGCTCTTATGTCTATAGTATGAAACTTAAGAATTGTAATGCTGTCATGTCTATAGTATGTAAGTAAGGCTTGTAATGCTCTTATGTCTATAGTATGTAAGTAAGGCTTGTAATGCTCTTATGTCTATAGTATGTAAGTAAGGCTTGTAATGCTCGTATGTCTATAGTATGTAAGTAAGGCTTGTAATGCTCTTATGTCTATAGTATGTAAGTAAGGCTTGTAATGCTCTTATGTCTATAGTATGTAAGGCTTGTAATGCTCTTATGTCTATAGTATGTAAGTAAGGCTTGTAATATTCTTATGTCTATAGTATGTAAGTATGGTTGTAATGCTCTTATGTCTATAGTATGTAAGTAAGGCTTGTAATGCTCTTATGTCTATAGTATGTAAGTAAGGCTTGTAATGCTCTTATGTCTATAGTATGTAAGTAAGGCTTGTAATGCTCTTATGTCTATAGTATGTAAGTAAGGCTTGTAATGCTCTTATGTCTATAGTATGTAAGTAAGGCTTGTAATGCTCTTATGTCTATAGTATGTAAGTAAGACTTGTAATGCTCTTATGTCTATAGTATGTAAGTAAGGCTTGTAATGCTCTATGTCTATAGTATGAAACTAAGAATTGTAATGCTGTCATGTCTATAGTATGTAAGTAATGTTTGTAATGCTCTTTTGTCTATAGTATGTACGTATGGCTTGTAATGCTCTTATGTCTATAGTATGTAAGTAAGGCTTGTAATGTTCTTATGTCTATAGTATGTAAGTAAGGCTTGTAATGCTCTTATGTCTATAGTATGTAAGTAAGGCTTGTAATGCTCTTATGTCTATAGTATGTAAGTAAGGCTTGTAATGCTCTTATGTCTGTATGTAAGGCTTGTAATGCTCTTATGTCTATAGTATGTAAGGCTTGTAATGCTCTTATGTCTATAGTATGTAAGTAAGGCTTGTGATGCTCTTATGTCTGTATGTAAGTAAGGCTTGTAATGCTCTTATGTCTGTATGTAAGGCTTGTAATGCTCTTCTGTCTATAATATGTAAGGCTTGTAATGCTCTTATGTCTATAGTATGTAAGCAAGGCTTGTAATGCTCTTATGTCTATAGTATGTAAGTAAGGCTTGTGATGCTCTTATGTCTGTATGTAAGTAAGGCTTGTAATGCTCTTATGTCTGTATGTAAGGCTTGTAATGCTCTTCTGTCTATAGTATGTAAGGCTTGTAATGCTCTTATGTCTATAGTATGTAAGTAAGGCTTGTAATGCTCTTATGTCTGTATGTAAGTAAGGCTTGTAATGCTCTTATGTCTATAGTATGTAAGTAAGGCTTGTAATGATCTTATGTCTATAGTATGTATGTAAGGCTTGTAATGCTCTTATGTCTATAGTATGTAAGGCTTGTAATGCTCTTATGTCTATAGTATGTAAGTAAGGCTTGTAATGCTCTTATGTCTGTATGTAAGTAAGGCTTGTAATGCTCTTATGTCTATAGTATGTAAGTAAGGCTTGTAATGCTCTTATGTCTATAGTATGTAAGTAAGGCTTGTAATGCTCTTATGTCTGTATGTAAGTAAGGCTTGTAATGCTCTTATGTCTATAGTATGTAAGTAAGGCTTGTGATGCTCTTATGTCTATAGTATGTAAGTAAGGCTTGTAATGCTCTTATGTCTATAGTATGTAAGTAAGGCTTGTAATGCTCTTATGTCTATAGTATGTAAGTAAGGCGTGTGATGCTCTTATGTCTATAGTATGAAACTAAGGCTTGTAATGCTCTTATGTCTATAGTATGTAAGTAAGGCTTGTAATGCTCTTATGTCTATAGTATGTAAGTAAGGCTTGTGATGCTCTTATGTCTGTATGTAAGGCTTGTAATGCTCTTCTGTCTATAATATGTAAGGCTTGTAATGCTCTTATGTCTATAGTATGTAAGTAAGGCGTGTA
Organism: Pictodentalium vernedei; assembly: GCA_031216915.1. Lineage (NCBI taxonomy): Eukaryota > Metazoa > Mollusca > Scaphopoda > Dentaliida > Dentaliidae > Pictodentalium > Pictodentalium vernedei. The sequence continues at coordinate 83,529,957 of CM062294.1, forward strand.
ATGCTCTTATGTCTATAGTATGTAAGTAAGGCTTGTAATGCTCTTATGTCTATAGTATGTAAGTAAGGCGTATAATGCGCTTATGTCTATAGTATGTAAGTAAGGCTTGTAATGCTCTTATGTCTATAGTATGTAAGTAAGGCGTGTAATGCTCTTATGTCTATAGTATGTAAGTAAGGCTTGTAATGCTCTTATGTCTATAGTATGTAAGTAAGGCTTGTAATGCTCTTATGTCTATAGTATGTAAGTAAGGCGTGTAATGCTCTTATGTCTATAGTATGTAAGTAAGGCTTGTAATGCTCTTATGTCTATAGTATGTAAGTAAGGCTTGTAATGCTTTTATGTCTATAGTATGTAAGTAAGGCGTGTAATGCTCTTATGTCTATAGTATGTAAGTAAGGCTTGTAATGCTCTTATGTCTATAGTATGTAAGTAAGGCTTGTAATGCTCTTATGTCTATAGTATGTAAGTAAGGCGTATAATGCGCTTATGTCTATAGTATGTAAGTAAGGCTTGTAATGCTCTTATGTCTATAGTATGTAAGTAAGGCGTGTAATGCTCTTATGTCTATAGTATGTAAGTAAGGCTTGTAATGCTCTTATGTCTATAGTATGTAAGTAAGGCTTGTAATGCTCTTATGTCTATAGTATGTAAGTAAGGCGTGTAATGCTCTTATGTCTATAGTATGTAAGTAAGGCTTGTAATGCTCTTATGTCTATAGTATGTAAGTAAGGCTTGTAATGCTCTTATGTCTATAGTATGTAAGTAAGGCTTGTAATGCTCTTATGTCTGTATGTAAGTAAGGCCTGTAATGCTCTTATGTCTATAGCATGTATGTTAGGCTTTTTTGGTTCGTCAATGCCAGACAGCCATGTTGTTATGTCTTAACATGATTTTTGCTGAAAAGAATTAGTGTCAACCAATGAGAGATCTTACTTTGGTGAGGTCGCACATTAGTGCCTATTTATTATGGCAGAAATTCTGTTAAATTGTAAGTAACATGTCACTCTATTGATATGTCGATACAATGCGCTATCTTTGGGTGAAGTAAGTCCTGAAAGATTGTTAGACCGATGTGATTTGATTTATGTTTTGTTATTTTATTGTAACATATTGAGCTAGACAAATTAGTAATAAATGTTGTCTGCAGTTTAAGGCAGGATATTCCTTGCTGTTTCTACTAGTGTACTCGGTAACAATATGCCTTATTTCTGGCCTACAGGTACGTGGACCTATTTTACACTTCTACAAGCCCAGGTAGATCTGAAATATGACATAGAAACTATTAGATATAACCCCCTGTTGAATTTATGGAACATAAAATTGAGTATACTTCCAAATTAATTATCTTTTTGGACCCCAAAGGCTGTTTTTCTGGACCATGTTCTTGACACGCCATCATTTCATTAAGTGCATGTATGGGGTAGACTAATCAATATTTTCAACTTGCTGCCTTTGATATACCCCTAGATAATGAATATGGACTCTTCCATGTGCTGTCACTGAACTGATGTGGATAATACCATGAAATTCAAAGGGTCAAGGTACAACAAAAGTGAAGTACTAACGCTTATTCATAACAGCCAATATGCAGAGGGAAAAAACGACAAGAAATCATTTTTCAGCTCAACTTGACGAACTCAGGTTGAGCTATTGCCTGCACTTATGGTCCATTGGCGTTCATATGTTCACAATTTCCTTTGGCAGAGGTTGCATTTAAAATTCGATTGCTCTGAAACTTGGTATGATTGTTTGCGGTTAACTCTTGACAGGGCTCGAAATAACTTTCCAAAATTGATTTGCATAACATCATGCAAACGCACAATTTGAATAGCATTTTCTTGATAAATATGATAGAAGTATAGCTATTGTATTGCTGAAACAGTACTTGTGCGTTGCAAATAGCGATGCATACCGGGTATTTCAAACCCTGTTTCCAGAAAGAAGCTATCGATTTTAAGCTCAACTTGAAGAAGTCAAGCTGAGCTTATCTAATAGCTGTTGTCCACCGTTTGTTGTCTATCTGTTGTCCGTCAACACCTTGTTTGGATTTCTCCAAAACCACTGGGCCAATTCAAGTGAATGTTCGAGTGATGGTCCCGAAAGGACATTACATTTTTAAATTAGGGCAATATGGGGGAAATTCTTCTTCAGATCCACCAGATAGGACCTTTCATATTTGGTATACAACATCTCAGGATTGTTCAAGTCGTTGAAATCGTTTCCCTGGGTTTATATTTGGTAGTGTTGAAACGATTTTTCAACTACTCGCCCCCGACTCGATTAACCCTTTATCCAACGTAACGGCCAAAACCGGCCAGCGCTATTCTCAAAAATCGTCAGTGAATTTTCCTTATTTTTTCATTTTTTGTCTCAAAAACATAGGTTATGACCCCTCATTGGAACGAGCTCGTCGAGCTCGTTCCAATGAGGGGTCATAACCTATGTTTTTGAGACAAAAAATGAAAAAAATTAGTTCAAGATTTTTTTTTGCAAGTGTCGTCTGCTTTTCATGTTAGGTAAAGGGTTAATACTAAACAAATCTATTAACCGATTAGTGACCCAATGTCATGACAATTTTTCTTTTCACCTCTATAGATCTTCAAAGGGGTCTACCTGAGGTCACTTTTTACCGGGAATATTATGGTGCGGTTAGAGCCGCAGGCCTGCCCAAGTTACTCTTTTGAAGTCAGGGCTGTGGTTTTATGAACTGTTTTTTCTTAGAAATTTACCGTACAGCATCGGGTAACCCTTCTAGTATTTGTTAAAACCTGTTTTGACTCATCATTTTCACACAGGTAACAATGTTGGGAAGCGGTTTAGTATGCCAGAATGCTCGAAATGCATCCCCACCCCCTCTTCCCCCCCCCCCCCCCCCCACAGAATTTCAAATTGCTCTGCGGCTCCTGGGTCAGCATGTTTTCGGTGTCATTGTGGGGCATGTCACGGTGTTATGTTCATGGAAGCAGGTGACTGTTTTGAACACATCACGCGATAATGCCTCAGCTATAGGGCCGTCGCTAGAGCCTTTTAATGGGGAATGGGAAATTCCAACTGGGTAGTGGGCGCGTTCTTGACAAACTATTAGAACTGTAGATCTTCCTAATTCGGAGAGCACGGTCGCACCGGGCCGACCATGGTTCGGCCCGACGTGAGAAAATTGTTAAATTTGGCATTCAAAGGAGCAATTTCCTTTCTTCTGGAGGATCAATTCCCACTTCCACATACCCCGAAAAGTTTGTTTTTTTCTGATCAAATAACAAAATTCATCTTTTGAAAATTTCGATTTCTGTCCAATAACCTTTGAAAAACTATGCAGAATTATTATATGTTCTGCAAGTTTTGGCCAATCGTTTATAGCGGTCCGATATTCGGGCAGGCGGTCCATTTTTTTTTTTCTAGATGGACCGGTCCAAGGCGGTCCAATTCAGGGGCACAGGTCTCTCTCTTTAGAGTGTGTGTGTGGGGGGGGGGGGGGGGGGGGCTACACAATGCGCAGGGCCAACCATGTCTTGGTCCTGCGGGTGGAAAATTTGAAAATGTAACCTGAAAATAGTTAGTCGCCTGAGTGCATTCTCTAAAGTCTTGCAGTAACTTTAGGAAATTTAATTTAATTTTAATAAAATTAATTCAGTGCTTTCGATTTGAGGTACACTATCGCACTCGCGCTTCAACATTGGAAACAAAACCTCTGTACAGATGTTCTTCTTTTGGGTAAATGTTGCTGCAGTAAGAATGATCAGAAAACCAAATCGTCACAATGATATTTACTACTGAATGAAGTTTTACAATGACGTTTTACAACTCACGATATGTAGTGCATATACTGACTAAATAAATCGCACTGTTTGGTTATGTGATGTATTTAATATTCAATGGGGCTATTGTTTATAGTTTGTCAATTTGTCTAGATTTCATTGGGGGTTGATCAAGTTATGTAGGTCAAGGAACAATCATGCCATCAGAGTACACTTCTTCAGTGACCTGTTTTCTGCTTTCAGATTTTTTTTAGCACAATACCAAAGTGTAGAAATCTCCCATTAGAGCACAATATACAAGGGAATTTGGGGAGAAAAGCTCAATTTCGCTAAAAATATTTGACAGAACCGAATAATGGAACACCAAAGATTTATTTTTAGACCAGTTTGGTTTTTTGCTGCATCGATTGCTTGGTCGTGAGCACATGGAGACGTCAGCTTCCGTAACAATGCGCTGTTAGACCCATTAATTGTATCGTAATTTGGAAGTCACTCCAGCCAATGATTTCACTTAAAACCACAGTTTTGGAGAATGTATTGCATAGTTTAGCATCTGACATTTCATAACTGACTAGTCAATTATTCGTCGACTACCACCCGCCGATTAGTTGGAAGTCCAAATTTTAACTCTAAGGAGGTCAAATTCATGTTTGTTCAAATGATTAATCTGGGTTGATATTTGGTATCCCGAATTTCAGCTAAGTGCAATATGAGGAAATTTTTTTTTAAGAATCTTTTTTTCAGATCGACCAATCCGAATTGTTTCATATTTGGTATACAACATCTCTAGTGAAGTCAGATTCAAGTTTTTGTTGAAATTGAGTGCCTAGGTTGATATTTTGGCTCCCATTGGTAACCCGAATTTTAACTTACTGCAATATGGGGAAATTTTCTTGTTTTGATTCACCATTCAGAACCATTTCATATTTGGCATACAACCTCTCTAGGGAGATAACATTCGTATAAGTTTGTTCAAATAGAGTGCCTGGATTAATATTGGTCTTCTTGTGGGAGCTCAAATTTTAAATTACTGCAATATGAGGGTTTTTTAGCTCACCTGAGCAGAGCTCAAGGGAGCTTTACTAATCACTTTCTGTCCGTCATCTGCCCTCGTCAGTCATCTGTCCGGCGTAAACTTTGAATTATTGACTTCTCACAAACTACTTGACCAAATTGAACAAATCTGGTATGTCAGTTCAGGTGTGTTCAAATAAAGTTGTCATGGCCCCATGGGGGCACAACAGAGGACATAACTGAGAGCACCCATAAAATAAAAAAAAAATCTTCAGATCTAGTAGTAAAAATCTTTTCATATTTTGGTATACAGCATCTCTAGGGTTGTCAGATTCAAGTTTGTTTAACTCGAGTAACTGGGTTAATATTTGGGCTCCCTATGGGAGCCCGAATTTTTACGTAGGGCAATATGAAGTAATTTCTTTAAAGATCTTCTTCAGATCCACAGTCAGAATCTTTTCATATTTGATACACAATATCTCTAGGTCTTCAGATCCATCAATCAGGATCCTCTCATATTTTGTATACTCCATCTCTAGAGAGGGCAGATTCAAGTCTGTTCAAATTGAGTTCCTCGGTTAATAGTTGGGCTCCCTATAGGAGCCTGAATTTTAACTTAGTGCAGTATGAGGAAATTTCTTTAGATCCACAAGTCAGAATCATTTAACATTTGGTATACATCATCTCGGGTGGGGGTGGGGGGGGGGGGGGGGTGGAGGGGTGCTGGTGTCAGATTCAAGTTTGTTCAAATCGGGTTCCCGAGTTGAAAATTTTGGGGTCTGATTCGGACTTAGAAATTTTGGACCCAAATTACCCCCCCCCCCCTTATTTCCCCCCCCCCCCCCCAAAAAAAAAAAAAAACATATGCGTTTTGTTCAATCTTCAGATGAAAAGAAAAAAATTTAGTTTGAATAAAATTTTGTATCTGTGAAAATTTTGCCTCCGGTTCCGACTGAAATTTGGTACCAAAGTTCTCTACCTTCGAAGAAAATGGGGGTATACTGGATTACATACGTCCGTCCGTCCATTCCTCTGTGCATCCGTGTGTGAGTCCGTCCGAGAATATTCATAACTTTCATAACTTGAGTAAATTATTATTTTCTGGTCATTTGTTGGTCATAGGTATACCCACACTAGTTATTTATTTTTTTTATTGCTTGTTCACTTAGAAATTGTGTCCGTCCGAGCCAAATTTTGTCTGTTCAGCCTGTATCTCGGGTATCGAATGTTCTATTGCAATGAAATTTGCCCAGAACACTGCTTGTGGTATAGGCTTTAAAAAAGGATTCAACGATATTTCTCACCTTCTCCTTTTTAGAGTTATCTCTCTTTTTTGACTTAGAAATTGTAGGAAATAGACATTATTTGTCTGTTCAGCCTGTATCTCAGGTATGGGTTATCGGATTTCAGTGAAATATGGTATGCAATTTGCCTATGACAAAGGCTTCTGCCTCATTGCATAAAACTTCCAAACACCAAACAATTTGTCATATTTTTTTGACTTAGAAATTGTTGGAAATTGTTGAATACTTTCGAAGAAAATGGGTGGGGAGTGGGGAGGGTGTATACTGGATTGCGTCCGTCCGTCTGTGCATCCACCCGTCAGTCCGTACGAGAATATTCATACATAATATTTGTTGGTCATAGGTATGTCCACACTAGGCGGTACACCACGTGAGGGTATGCACCAGACGACAGTCCAGCTCTTGGGTTTTTTTTTTTTGGTGGGGAGGGGGAGGGATTTTTCATGTGTTTTGTTCCATTTTGAGGCTAAATTTTTTTTATAGCCTGAGGATTTTGGGATCGGTTCCGATTTTATTTTTAAGCTTACCTGGCCTATAAGGCCATGTGAGCTTTTCTCATCACTTGGCGTCCGGCGTCTGCCGTCCGCCATCCATACATTTCTCACATTTTCATCTTCTTCTCTGTAATCCCTGACCTGGTGTGAACCAAACTTGGCAGGAATGGTCTGTGGGAGGTCCTTTACAGACGATACTCATTTTGTTCCTGTCGGATCAAAAACATGGCTTCCACAGGCATTCTTTGATTCTGGTTGGTGTATTTTCAAACATCTTCTCCTCTAAAACTACCAGGCCAAATGTTTTAAAACTTCACATAAATGATGACTGGGACCCGCTCTACCAGAGATCCTCATTTAATGGTGATTGGGTCAGATATTTATATTTACTGTAGAAACCCTATGAGAAGTCATATTTTCATCATCTTCTCTGGAACTACTGAGCTGGCAGGGATTGTCTGTGGGAGGTCCACAACAAACGATCCTCTTTTTGATCCCATGGGTTTGAAAACATGGCCGCCAGAGGCATTCTTTGATTCTGATTGGTGGATTTTGAAAAATCTTTTCCTCTGAAACCACAGGGCCATATGTTTTGAAACTTTAAATGTTTGATGACTGGGACCCCCTCTACCAACGATCCTCATTTAATGTTGATCGGGTTGCAAACATGACATCAATTGCGGCTTATAGTTTTTATAAAATCCTATGGGAAATCACATTTTCATCTTCTCCGGGACTACTGAGCTGACATGATCCAAACATGGCAGGAATGGTCTATGGGAGGTTCTCTACAAACGATCCTCATTTTGTTCCCTTGTGTTGAAAAATATGGCCGCCAGAGGCATTCTTTGATTCTTGTTGGTGGATTTTCAAAAATCTCCTCTGAAACTGCCAAGCCAAATGTTTTGATACTTCACATAAGTGATGACTGGGAACCTCTCTACCCGAGATCCTCATTTAATGTTGATCGGGTTGTAAACATGACCGTAATTGCGGCTTATAGTTACTATCGAAACCCTTTGGGAAATCACATTTTCAACTTCTCAGGAACTACTGAGCCGACGTGAACCAAACTTCGCAGGAATGGTCTATGAGAAGATGGAAACATGTGGCCGCCAGATGCTATATTCTAATATGCTTAACCCAATGCCTCTCCTGTCTGCAGGAAGATCTGTACTGTCAGCAAATCTTTGTTTTTTGAAAATCTGGTATGGGTTGGTTCCGGTTTTTTCCACTGAGAACTGGGGAAAAATCCAAAAATATTGTGTATACAGTACAAGTCCAAATAAGCCGTAGCATGGCTGCAATAAACTATGTAAACTGCTGATCCTGCACTGATAAGATCCGAAAAGGACATTTTCTGGAAAGCTATCAGTGAGAGCTTAACAGAAAATGATGTCTAATTCTGGTCTTATCATTGTAGGGAGAAAGGTACATAGTTGTTAGGATTATCCCACAACTTATTTTGACTGGTACTGTAAACAAGTGCAGCTGTATGTTGATGTGTTGTGTTGATGTATTATGACTCTCAAGTTTCTTATAAAAAAATACAAAAAATACTGAAATGATGACAGGTGTTTGGAAAACCATGGAAGTTTTGTTTATATTCTCTTCTCTTCATGTCAGCTAAGATGACAGTAACTATTGTAATCTTTTAAGATTTGACAAAATTGGAGAAAAATGGGTTTCCTGTAAAATCTCTTTATTATCTTGCAGTCATGTCAGCTCAGATGACAGTAATTATTGTATATCTTCTAAGATTCCTGTAACCCTTTACCTATCCAAAGCTATTTTGAAAGAGAACACTGTCTGAAAAAATTGTAATTTTCAAAATATTTAACCTTCTTTTACGGACTTATTTGTTGAAACAGAATTCATAAACGTATGCATTTTCAAGACAATCTTCTTTGAAACTATAAGGCCAAATGGTTTGAAAACTTAGTTTGACTGATGACTGTAACCCCCTCTACCAATGATCCTCATTTAGGTTCCGCTCCACAGTTTTCCAGGCATTTCCAAATATGACATGCCATACACTCTCTTCAAATGCAAATATTCTGTAGCTCAGTTATCTAACTCATAACATGTATTACATTTCCCAAATCCACAAAAAACATATAACACTATCTGACTAAGTAGAAATAAACAATCTGAATGTGGGTGGAATAATTTATTGTCAAAGGCCAGACTTCAACCTGAAAAATTGCATGAAAAAATGCCCAAACCAGTCATTTTCAGCCACCTAGCAGCCTCAAAAGCAGAATTTTCCCACCAACCTCACCTACCCACCCCTGGAACAAAGCATCCCCTGTTTCTAAAATGCAAAAAAAAAATTATATGTTTCCGTTTCCTTTTTCAGTTACCTGTCTGGTAACAAACCCGTGTAAAAATTACATTTTAAAAAATAGCCAATTTTTCGAAGCCACTGTTTCCCATAATTCATCTGGTAATTTTCCCCTATGTATCAGACTCCAACTTTGGGACCAAAACTTCAAATTCTCTCATCCAACAAATAACCTAATGTAATCATATATCTGATACTAAAAATATATCTTTATTTTACATGGCCTTAGTTTCAACATATGCCCTATGTTTAGAATTTCACCCCTGTGCAATAGTACGAAACTGTGGAGCGGAACCTTAAAGAGAAAACAAGAGTGATCTCCCCTTGGATTTCACTCAGGCAAAAGAATCTGGAGTCTATACTGAGTTGAATGAACAAAAACCACAAGTCTCTATTTTCAACCAGTAAAAAGATACAGCATGGCCTTTCTAATTGCCGAATAGCTTTTGCAACCAGTTTTTGTCTGATTTTCACAACCACACCAGACCACACCACACCACATTAGCCCACACATTTCTCCGAGCCACTTCAGACAGCATTTTTGTTATTACCACCAGCCACATTGACTAACCAGGTCCTGCCAATAGCACTGTTAAATACAATCAAAATGTAAACAATAAGCAGTGATAACCGTAGCTTGGGGGGGGGTTGCTCTCTAGATATGAAAGCGTAAACAGCTTGACGGACGGATGACACACAGACATTACACCAATGACCAAAATGAAAAAGTAGATACCATGACTGCAAATCTCTGGTCAACAATAACAACCAGGCTGTCCATAACTGCATATATTTGCCATGAATACAAGGCTTGGTGTTTAGGAAAGGCAGTGATCTACCTTAATGTTTTCGAAATCTTGACAAAAATTCAAAACAAGTGCGAAATTAGGCTACATGAATAAATTTCTCCAAATTTCCACTTATTTCCATCCAGTTGTGCTGAGATATCACTTGATGAATGTTAACTACTACTAACAATTGCACACAAACCAGAAATAATGAAAAGTTTTTTGAAAAATGGTGTATTTATAACTCAAACACAAATAAGAAACTTCCTGATTCAAGAATTGACACCGACGGCAGAATGCTCTTTAAGGTTCCGCTCCAGGCATTTCCAAATATGACATGCCATACACTCTCTTCAAATGCAAATATTCTGTAGCTCAGTTATCTAACTCATAACATGTATTACATTTCCCAAATCCACAAAAAACATATAACACTATCTGACTAAGTAGAAATAAACAATCTGAATGTGGGTGGAATAATTTATTGTCAAAGGCCAGACTTCAACCTGAAAAATTGCATGAAAAAATGCCCAAACCAGTCATTTTCAGCCACCTAGCAGCCTCAAAAGCAGAATTTTCCCACCAACCTCACCTACCCACCCCTGGAACAAAGCATCCCCTGTTTCTAAAATGCAAAAAAAAAATTATATGTTTCCGTCTCCTTTTTTCAGTTACCTGTCTGGTAACAAACCCGTGTAAAAATTACATTTTAAAAAATAGCCAATTTTTCGAAGACACTGTTTCCCATAATTCATCTGGTAATTTTCCCCTTTGTATCAGACTCCAACTTTGGGACCAAAACTTCAAATTCTCTCGTCCAACAAATAACCTAATGTAATCATATATCTGATACTAAAAATATATCTTTATTTTACATGGCCTTAGTTTCAACATATGCCCTATGTTTAGAATTTCACCCCTGTGCAATAGTGCGAAACTGTGGAGCGGAACCTTAACCTTCACCGGGTTGCAATTATGGCTGCAATTGTGGCTTATAGTTACTACAGAAACCCTCAAGGAAATCATATTTTCAACATCTTCACTGAAAGTACCGAGCCAATGTGAACTAGACTAAGCAGGCATTGTCTGTGAGAGGTTCTCAACAACTGTTACTCATTTTATTCCTGTTGGGTGAAAAACGTGGCCGCCAGAATCATTCTTAGATTCTGATTGGTCAATTTTGAAAACTCTTTTCTCTGAAACCACAGGGCCAAATGTTTTGAAACTTTGCATGGTTGATAACTGCGACACCCTCCACCAACTTTCCTGGTTCAATGTTGATTGTATTGCAGACATGACCACAAGTGCGGTGTATAGTTACTATAGAAAAACCCTGTGGGAAATCACATTTTCATCTTCTCTCTGGAATTACTGAGCTCACGTGAACCAAAACTTGGCAAGAATGGCCTATAGGAGGCCCTCTACAAACCATCCTCTTTTTGTTACCGTTGGTTGTAAAATATGGCCACCAGAGACATTCTGTGATTCTGTTTTATGGATTCAAATGTTTTGAAACTTCGCGTGATTGAAGACTAGGACACCTTCTACCAATGATCCTCATGTAATGTTGATGTAATGTTGCAAACATGGCCACAGTTGCAGCTCATAGCTACCATGGAAAGCCTACGTAGAATTTCTTTTGGCACACTTTGCAAGTCGCATTTATGATCAGATCGCTTTGAAACTTGTCATACTTCTTTGGGGTGACCGCTAGATGGGATCTATCAATTTTCTTCAATTTCCGTCAAAAAATGTTGACCTCAATATTTCCCGTTGGCATACCCTCCAGGGCACAGTTATGGTCGGATTGCTTTGAAACCTGGCAAGCTTGATTGGGGTGATCTCTACATGGGAGCTATTGATTTTCTTCCATTTTCCGTCAAAAAATGTTGCCTCGGGCAACGACCTTTGAACTTTGTTTAGTCAGGGATCAACATATTCCTTTGGCGTGCACTACAGGGCACATTTATGATCAGGGTGATTTGAAACTTGGTATGTTTGTTTGGGGTTACCTCTAGATGGGAGCTATCGACTTTCTCCAATTTCCGTCAAAAAATGTTCCCGCGGCCAGCATTACTTAGAATTAATTTAGACAGACCTCAATATTTCCCTTTGGCGCACCCAACAGGGCACATTTATGATCGGATTGCTTTGAAATCTGGCATGCTTGTTTGGAGTGACCTCTAGATGTGAGCTATCGATTTTCATCCATTCCCGTTAAAAAAGGGCCGCTGGCAACGACCTTTGAACTTAGTTTAGTCAGGCATCAATCTACTCCTTGGCTGGCCGTACAGGACACATTTTTCGCTCAACTTTGGCGAAGCCAAACTTGAGGTATTGCCATGGCCCGTCTGTTCATCTATCCGTCCGTCGTGGCGTACACACGGCTCGGTCTAGAGGCCGTATTTATGAACCGATCTTTACGAAACTTCTTGGGTACCTTTGTTATCACCATGAGACGAGAACGAGTGTTTTGGGGTCCGGTCCGAAATTTAAGACGGCCGCTGGCTTCCATTTTGTACCAAAATTAGGTGCGATCAGATTTTGGTGCAGAACTTCCATATGAAAGCTCCGATTTGAATAATTTTTTTTTCTGAATGTTTAGTACCCTGGGATACATCACATATAATACGGGGTTTTTTTCTCGTGCACAAATTATGCCAATTAGACTAACTTTGATCTATTTAATGTTACTTTCAGCACTGTAACTGCTTATGTCAATACGTCACGGGCAAGAGGCCGTATTTATGAACCGATCTTTACGAAACTTCTTGGGCACCTTTGTTATCACCTTGGCACAAGAACGAGTGTTTTGGGGTGCAGTCCGAAATTCAAGATGGCTGTTGGTGCCCATTTTGTACCAAAATCAGTTTTTTGTACAGAACTTTTGTATGAAAGTTCTGATTTGAATAAATTTCTGTATGAATGTTTAGTAACATGGAATACATCACAGGTTTTTTCTCGTGCAAAAATTATGCAAATTAGATGAACTTCGATTTATTCAGTCCTACTAATACACAGTAAGTGCATATGCCAATACGGCTCGGGCTAGAGTCAGTATTTATGAACCGATCTTCACGAAACTTCTTGGGTACCTTTGTTATCACCTTGGGATGAGAACGAATGTTTATGGGTTGGTCCAAAATCCAAGATGGCTGCCAGTGGCCATTTTGTACCGAAATTAGGTCCAGTCAGTTTTTTAGCTCACCGAAGGGAGCTTAACTTATCACTTGCCATCCGTCGTCGTCCGTCGCCGTCGTCCGTCATGAACTTTACATTATCGACTACTCCTCCCAAACTACTGGATCAAATTGAACCGAATTTGGTGTGCATGTTCCCCATCATATGTCAATTCAAACTTGTACAAATGAACTTGTCGCACCCACAGAGGGCACCAGAAGGGGCATAACTCTGATAGCACCCATGAATTTCTTTCCAAAATTCAAAAAAATCTTCTTCAGATCCACCAGGCAGAATTCTTTCCTATTTGGTATACATCATCTCTGGGGGAGGGGGGGGGGGGCTGATTCAAGTTTGTTCAAATCGGCCCCCTGGATTCAAATTTGGGCTCACTATAGAAGCCCGCTTTTGAACTTTGTGCATTTCAGGCAACTTTCTTTAAAAATCTTCTTCTCAAGATCCAGAAGGCAGAATCTTTTAATATTTGGTATGCAACATTGTGGGGTGGATTTGATTCAAGTTTGTACAAATCGGCCCCCTGGGTTGATATTTGGGTTCAGTATAGGAGCCCAACTTTGAACTTTGTGCATTTCAGGCAACTTTCTTTAAAAGTCTTCTTCTCAAGATCCAGCAGGCAGAATCTTTTGATATTGGGTTTGCAGCATGCTTAGGGGGGTGAGATTCACGTTTGTTCAAGCCAAGTCCCTGGGTTCATATTTGGGCTCACTGTGGTAGCCCGAATTATAACTTAGTTCAAAATGGGGAATTTTCTTTGAAAATCTTCTTCTTCAGATCTAGCAGTCAGAATGTTTTAATATTTGGTATGCAGCATCCTTAGGGAGTGAGATTCAAGTTTGTTAAAGCCATGTCTCTAGGTCCATATTTGGGCTCACTGTGGGAGCCCAAATGTTTAAATTAGTGCAATATGAGGAGTATTCAGAATGTTTTAATATTTGGTATGCAGCATCATTGGGGGGAGATTTAAGTTTGTTCGAGCCATGTCCCTAGGTCCAAATTTGGGCTCACTGTGGGTGCTTGAATTGTAACTTAGTTCGAAATGAGGAATTTTCTTGTAAAATCTGCTTCTTCAGATCCAGCAGCCAGAATGTTTTGATATGTGGTGTGTAGCATCCTTAGGGGGTGAAATTCAAGTTTGTTAAAGCCAAGTCCCTTGGTCCATATTTGGGCTCCCAGTGGGGTCTGTCGGTCTGTCTGTGACCAACGAGTTTGTCTGTGACCAACGAGTTTCAAAACTCAATAACTTTTGAAATACTTGATGGAATGACTTTATATTTGGCATGTAAGTGTATCTTATTGATGTCTAGCCGCTGTTCAATGCATGTGTTGTTCCAAATATTTTTCTTGGAGTTATGGCCCTTGATGAACTTAGAAATTTGTGAGATTGCACCACCCGTCGCAGCTGCGGCGTCGATGTCGCGATTTTTTCAAGCCATGTCCCTAGTTCCATAAAATTTGTCTCTCATGACTTCATTCCTTTGTAGTGTTGATGAACCATGTCTAACTGAATGTGACCCCAAATACTTCTTTGAACCGCTTTGGCCGGTGAGCGATGAAGGCTCTTTGGGGCCTCTTGTTGTACACAACTTCTTTTCAGCTCGGGCTAGAGTCTATGTTTATGAACCGATCTTTACGAAACTTCTTGGGTACCTTTGTTTTCACCGTGGGACGAGAACGAGTGTTTTTTGGGTGCGGTCCAAAATTCAAGATGGCCACCAGCAGCCTTTTTGTACCAAAATTGGTGCAATCAGTTTTTTGTACATAACTTTTGTATGAAAGGTCTGATTTGAATAAATTTATGTATGAATGTTTAGTAACATGGAATACATTACATATACAGGTTTTTTTCTCGTGCAGAAATTATGCAAATTAGGTGAACTTTGATTTGTTCAGTGCTACTTATACACAGTAAGTGCACATGTCAATACGGCTCGGGCTAGAGTCTGTATTTATGAACTTATCTTCACGAAACTTCTTGGGGTACCTTTGTTATCACATTGTGACAGGAACGAGTGCTTTGGGGTGCCTTTGTTATCACAGTGCTATGAGAACAAATATTTTTGGGTTTAGTCAGACCCACGCTGGGACTCAAAAGATTTTTTTTCTACTTTAGCATCTAACTGTCGTCCACCTTTACAAAACTTTACCTACACATTTGTTACAGGCTACGGTCAGCATTTATGTACAGACCGTTACAATACTATACATGTTCCTTTGTTATCAGGTCATTACCTAGATGTTTGTCATTGCTGTGTCACATACTATACATGTACATGTCTTAAGTTGAGCTGCAGTGTCATTGACACTTCCATTGATCAGATTGGTTTGAAACTTGGTATGCTTGTTTTGGGTTAGATGGGAGCGTTTGATATTCTTCCTTTTCCATCAAACATGTTGCGGCGGCGAACTTTCTTAGAACTTAGTTCAGTCAGACCTCAATATTTCCCTTTGGCACACCCAACAGGACACATTTATGATCGGATTGCTTTGAAATCTAGTATGCTTGTTTGGAGTGACCTCTAGTTGGGAGCTATCGATTTTCTTCGATATCTGCCCATAAATGTTGCCGCTGGCAACGACCTTTGATGAACTTAGTGCAGTTATGCATCACAATTTCTCTTTGGCTCCCGTCTCAGGGCACATTTATGATCAGATCGGTTTGAAACTTTGTATGCTTGTTTGGGGTTACCTCCAGATGGGAGCTATCGATTTTCTCCAATTTCCGTCGAAAATTTTGCCACGACCAACGTTCTTGGAACTTAGTTTAGTCAGACCTCAATATTCTCCATTGGCACACCTAACAGGGCACATTTATGCTCAGGCGGATTGCTTGGAAATCTGGTATGCTTGTTTGGCGTGACCTCTAGCTGGCAGCTATTTATTTTCTTCCATTTCCATCAAAGCATGTTGCCGCTGGCAACGACCTTTGAACTTAGTTTTCTCAAGTATCAATATATTCCTTTGGCATGCCCTACAGGGCACATTTATGATCAGTTCGGCTTGAAACGTTGTATGCCTGTTTGGGGTTACCTCTAGATGAGTGCTATCGATTTTCTTTGATTTCTGTCAAAAATGTTGCCACTGGCAATGACCTTCGATGAACTTAGTGCAGTTATGCATCAATATTTCGCTTTTGACACTCCCTGCAGTGCATAGTTTTGACCAGATCACTTTGAAACTTGATATGCTTGTTCGGAATGAGCTCTAGATGGGAGCTATAGATTTTCTCATATTTCCGTCAAAAAATGTTGCCGCTGGCAACGTTCTTAGACCTTAGTGTAGTTAGACCTTAATATTTCCGTTCATGGCACATTTGTGATCGAATTGTTTTGAGACCTGACATGCTTGTTTGGAGTCACCTCTACATGGGAGCTATTGATTTTCTTCCATTTTCGGTCAAAAAATGTTGACACTGGCAACGACCTTTGAACTTAATTTAGTCAGGGATCAACATATTCTTTTGCTATGCCCTACAGGGCACATTTATGACCAGGATCGTTTGAAACTTGGTATGTTTGTTTGGGGTTACCTCTAGATGCGTGCTATTGATTTTCTTCTATTTCTGTCAAAAATAGTTGCCATTGGCAACAACCTCTGATGAACTTTGTAAAAAATGCAGTTAAGCATCAATATTTCCATTTGACATACCCTGCAGGGCACATTTATGATTGGATCGCTTGCAAACTTGGTGTGCTTGTGTTGGGTGACATATATGTGGGAGCTATCGATTTTCTTCCATTTCTGTCAAAAATGTTGCCGCTGACCTTTGAAGTTAGTTTAGTCAGACCTCTATATTTCCCTTTAACACACCCTTCAGGGCACATTTATGATCGGATCACTTTGAAACTTGGATTGTGTGTTCGGGGTGACCTCTAGATGTGAGCTATTGTTTTTTTTTTCATTTCCATAAAAAATTATTGTCGTTATCACCAGCCTTTGAACTTACTGCATTTGTGCATCAACTTATCCCTTTTGCACTCTCTGCAGGGTATATTTATGAATTTCCATAAACAAAAAAACATTGCCACAAGCAATGACCTTCAGACTTAATGCATTTGTGCATTAACATCTTTCTTTGACATGCCTGAGAGGGCACATTCATTATCAGGTTGTTTTGAAACTTAATATGCTTATGCGGGGTGACAAAGATAGGAACTATTGATTTTCTTTTCATTTCCATAAAAATCTGTTGCTGTTAGCAACAACCTTTGAATTTATTGCATTTGTGCATCAACATTCTTCTTTGACATGGCCTACAGTCCACATTCACCATAGGATTGCTTTTGAACTTGGTGTGCTCATTAGGCAAGACCTTTCGATAGGAGCTACTGATTAGCATTCATTTTTGTGAAAAACGTTGCCATTTACAGTAACCTCTGAATTTACTGCATTTGTGTATCGACATTCTTCCTTCAGTCAGTCTTACAGTTTACATGGGGGCACGGTGGCTCATTTGGTAGAGATGCAGGATGCAAGCCGAGAGGTCCTCGGTTCGAATCCCCCCCCCCCCCCCCTGCGGCAACCGCGTTGTGTCATTGGGCAAGACACTTCACCCCCATTGTCTACCTGGGGGCACGGTGACGCCGTGTACTAAAGCGTACTGCACGTCGACGGTACACCTGTCTTCAACCAATGCTAACCCTGCTTGTGTGGAGTTGGTATGTTGGGGAGCTGACAGTTGCTCGGTGGTTCTCTCCGGGTACTCCGCCTTCCTCCACCCGTAAAACTGTCACGGTCATGGTTAGCCATTGTGCAGAAATATGTGACCTAAAACACCAATATATAAATAAATTACAGTTTACATTTTAAAATGCATGGGTTACTCTGACGTTGTGCACACACAATGCTGTTATGTTGGAATTTCACAAAATAACATTGGTACCAATGATCTTCAATTTTGCCATTTCATTTATAACTTACCAAGGTCAAGTTTGTCAAGTTGAGCTACAGTGTCATTGACACTTTTATTATATGTAGTACCAGGTGAGCAATTACAGGCTCTGAAAGAGCCTCTAGTTTTCGATTCTTTTCAAAATCAAGTTCCTAGATGAATTACAGTGGTTTTATGTGAAAATGATCTCCCCTCCCTTCCTTGTCAGGAGTGGGCGGGGGTGGCGGTTAGATGTAACAAAATGTATGGCTGCAAAATATATTTTTCAAAACCGAAACCAAAACGCTGCCTTAACAAAAAACGAGACTTCCGGCTTCAACAAATTTCCCAGAATTGGTTAAGTTTATGACCACTCAATCACTTGCTTTCCATACGCCAAAGGCTTAAATGTCGGGCAAAGGTAAATGCTGTGCCATTTATGCTTACTTCGAGGGGACTGACAACAAATCCCCCCCCCCCCCCCGCAATTCAAGAATCATTAAGTACATTTAATGAACCGGGCACAGCCCCAAGCTCACTCGCATTCGACCAAATGGGTATTACAAGTTACTTGGTAGCATATGGTGTAAAAGTAATATAAATTATCTTCAACTCAAAATTATCTGCGTACGGCGCATTGTAAATTAGATTGGAGGTAAACATAAAATTTATTGAGTTTTAAAACCTCAAAGTTCACATGGGAAAAATGCTGAGTAAATTATGTTAATTACCCGACTATTGGCCTGTTCTCTGAAGTCACATGCTCGGAGATAACGCTGCGCAGTGGCAGTTCTGTTTTTTGTCAACAATAAAATGGTTAAATTAAAATAGAAAATATCCTGTTGAGGGGATGGCAGGTAAGTATTGAAAGTTTTTTAGCTCACCTGACTTTCAGTCAGGTGAGCTATAGTGATCACTCACCGTCCGTCGTCCATGAACATGGTGTTTGCGTCTTCTCCTCCCAAGCCGCTGAACCAATTTAATTGATATTTGAGATACTAGTTTGTTATGACGTTGCAATTTGATTTTGTTCAAATCAAGTTGCCTCGCCCGTGGGTAGGGCCACACTCAAAAAGTGTGCTGAAATCTTGAAAAATCTTCTTCTCATGAACCAGCAGTAGCAGAGACTTGATATTTGGTGTGCAGCTTCCTTTTGACGTGTAGACTCAGATTTGTTCAAGAGACGTTTGTGGGGCTATACTTGGCGTCGTAATGGGAGGGTAAAGAATATTTGCCCCTCCCAAAATTTCTATTTTCCAAACCGAGAGACAAATTTTGACCAGATTTGATATGAGGGCTTATTGGGTCATAAGTACTTAATTTATGCAAAAAAAATAGAAAAAATTAAAACTCCCATATCTCCAAAACTACACGGCACTGAGAATTCTTATTTGTTGTGAAGCTTCCTTAGGACCAACAGAATGGAATGATAAAAACAATTGCCATCGGTTTTATCATGGGGTACTTTTTGGGGACTTTGAAAAAGTGCTGAGTCAGAATTTTTTAACTCTGTGGGTAATGGGAAAAACATATAAGACTACTTTTCTCCTAAACCACTGCTCCAAAAGCTTTCACATTTCACATATAACATTTTTGGAAGACTGTTTCACATGTTTATTGAAATCAATTCCCTGGGTCGATATTTGGGCGCTCTATGGGAGCCCCAATGTTTAAATTAGTGCACTATGAGGAGTATTTTTTTAAAAATCCTCTTCTTCAGATCTAGCAATAAGAATCTTTTGATATTTGGTATGCAGCATCCTTAGAGGGGTGAGATTCAAGTTCTTCAAGCCAAGTCCCTGGGTTCATATTTAGGCTGAAAATTTGGGGTCCCATTGCGGACCAAAATCTGGAAATTTTTTTTTTGTTTCTTTATGCGTTTCGGTCAATTTTAAGACAAAAAAAAATTTTTTTTTTTACACTGAAAATTTGGGGTCCGGGTGGGACTTGGAAAATTTTGGACCAAAATCCTGAATTTTTTTTTGTTGTTGTTTTTTATGCGTTTCGGTCAATTTTAAGAGAGAAAAAAAAATTTTTTTTACACTGAAAATTTGGGGTCCGGGTGGGACTTGAAAAATTTTGGACTAAAATCCGAAAAAAATTTTTTTTGTTTTTTATGCGTTTCGGTCAATTTTAAGAGAAAAAAATTTTTTTTTTTTTTTACACTGAAAATTTGGGGTCCGGGTGGGACTTAGAAAATTTTGGACCGAAATCTGTAAATTAGTTTTTTATGCGTTTTAAGAAGAAAAAAAAAATTTAGGCTGAAAATATTTTGTTTGGGGAAAAAATTCTGTTTTTTATGCATTTATCTCAATTTTGGGACGTAAAAGTGCAGGAACTCTGAAAAGAGAAGGAAAATCCTGTGTATTGTATGGGAACAATCGCTTCATCTAGTTGGTATATGCTTTTCTTAGGAGGGCGTATGCAGCTTATTCAAGTCCCTGGTTTGATATTTAGACTACCATGTCAGGTGAGCGCCCGCAGGCCCCCTGGTGCCTCTTGTTTAAACTTATTGGGAATTGTTTGTATACTATTTGAACTTACTTTAAGGAATCGCACAGGTTTGTCGGGTATACAGGCTGCATTCCCAATACGAAGTTGTTATAATCAGCTCGTGTTTTCCCATGACCATGTGTATTTTGTGAACACAACAAATCCCAAGATGCAATATTGCAAACTTTTTCAAATCCCATTATGCAGCCTTCTCCCATCTAAAACATCAATCGCCTGTCTTGACTGAGATGAAATCAACACAGGAATCAGCCAAGAGGGCAAAGTAAAGTTGATAATATCTTCTCCTTGGCACCGCTCACTTCGCCCAATTTCTATGTTTGGGCAAAAGCAAAGTAAAAGAAGAACCGCTAAAGTCGAAATTAGGAGAGATATTGTGAAAGCATTGGAATGAGTGAGTTACCAATAAAAGTGATTCGTATATCACGACTTACTTCAATAACAGTTATCAAAATCACAAGAAATATGATTTGTGTTCCTTTTAGTCCACTCTCATTTGAAAAAGGAACCATTAGGAAACACGGGCAGTCTATTTTTAAGCGATATGCTAATTACCGAAATAAGCACAACAATTGCATATTTTCCACCAGAAAGCTAAGCGACTCCATAAAAATAAGGAAATGTTGATTTTTGCTAAAATGTAGCTTTTCTTGTAAATTTCTGCATCTTGACGAGGCCCAAAATCTCCCCAATAGAACAAGGCAGATCCTACCAGTGGTGGAGCCATGGTTTGAAATCCCGGTGGACCATGTTGGTGAAGAATTAGTGGGAGGGTGAATCTCAGGACTGACGGTACAGAAAGCAAAATGAATCTTTTATAATTTGGGGATGGGAGGAGCAAGTGGGATTTTAGATGAGTGGGGTAAGAGGGGCTGGTATCTCTAGAAATCGCATGGCTTCACCACTGTAGCCCACTAGAGTGGCCCAACACAATATGTACATTAGCTGAGAAGAGTGGTGAACACTGAGTAACTCAGATGACTCAACACACTGCATGAGCCTCATGACCTGGATGACAAATACAGACATATGTTATGTGTTTTTGTACAAAACCGAAACCAAACTGAAGTGCAAATTTCAAAACAGCCCAGCCCAAGTTGGCAACGACCTTTGAACTTATTTTAGTGAGGCATCAATATATTCTTATGCACACCATAGATGTCACATTTATGATCGGATCACTTTGAAACTTGGTATGGTTGTTTGGAGTGACCTCGAGATACGAGTTGTGAATTTTTCCCATTTCCGTAAAAAACAGTTGCCATTGGCCAAGACCTTTGACGAACTTAGCGTAGTTATCCTTTAATATTTTCCTCTAACAAATCCTGCAGGACAGATTTATGATCAGATCGCTTTGAAACTTGGTATGCTTGTTAGGGTTTACCTCTCAGTGGGAGCTAGCGACTTTCGACCATTTCTGTAAAAAGGATGTCATTGGCAACGACCTTTGAGCTTTGTTCATTCAGGCGTCAGTATTTTCATTTTGCACACCTCACGGAGTACATTTATGATTGGATCTCTTTGGAACCTGGTGTTCTTTTCTGGGGTGACCTCTAGATGGGAGCTCTTGATTTTCTTCCATTTCCATCAAAAAATGTTGCCATTGGCAATGATCTTTGTCTAGTCAGACATCGGTAAATTCCTTTTCCACACCCCACAGGGCAATGTTCCATTGACAGCTTTGAAACTTGGTATGCTTGCTTATATATTTACCGGGGTTTAACAATGACTGCCACGGTCACTTCGTGGCAAACAGTTTTATGCGCGAAGGAAACCAGAGTCCCCTGAGAGAACATCCCACAACGACGAAACAACTGTCAGGTTCCCCAACATAGTAACTCCACACCAGCATGGTTAGCATTAATTGGAAAAGTGCACCATCGACGTGCAGTACACCTTACGTGTTATTGACAGGTTATACAGTATTTTTTTTTTTTCTTCAGAATACACATGATGATGAGGGAATGCTGTTTAATATCTAGGTAACAAGATCTGGAACTTGCAGGTTTGTGTTCAAAGTTTTTTAGAGGTGGAAAAGTAAAACGATTTAGATCGAATGCAGTTAGAGTAATGTTATAAATTGACAGTTGACGTGATACGAATTGTGGATTGTTTGAAGAGTTTTGAGAAGATACAGCTGAAATGTTTGTAAATGAGGTACATAGCTGTTTTCATTGAACTGTTTGAACAGAACAGACTTGGTTGATCACAAAAAGTATGGAGAAGCATTCTATTGGGTTCGTGTGTAAAAGTAAAAAAATTTAGATCGAATGCAGTTAGAGTAATGTTATAAATTGACAGTTAACTTGATACAAATTGCTGATTTATGAGGAGTTTTGAGAAGATATGGTTGAAATTTTCATTGAACTGTTTGAACAGAACAGACTTGGTGGATCACAAACAGTATGGAGAGGCATTCTAATAGATTCACTGTATTAGAAAGTACTGCTAAAAAACAGCTCAAAACACACTTACGGTTTCAAACAGGGGAGAAACAATTTGAATGTGATATTTGTAATAAAGCATTTAGTCAAAAATCAAATCTCAAAATGCATCTCAGAACACATACAGGTGAGAAACCATTTGAATGTAATGTATGTAATAAAGCATTTGTTCAACAAGTACATCTCAAGGCACATCTCAGAACACATACAGGTGAGAGACCATTTGAATGTAATATATGTAATAAAGCATTCAATCTGAAATCATATCTCAACATACATCTCAGAACACATACAGGTGAGAAACCATTTGAATGTAATGTATGTAATAAAACATTTAGTCAAAAATCACACCTCAACATGCATCTCAGATCCCACGTCGGTGAGAAACGATTTGAATGTGATATATGTAACAAAGCAGTCAGTCAGAAATCATATCTCAACATACATCTCAGAACACATACAGGTGAGAAACCATTTGAATGTAATATATGTAATAAAGCATTTGGTTATAAGTCTAATCTCAAAATACATCTCAAAACACATACAACTGAGAAACCATTTGAATGTAATATATGTAATAAAGCATTCAGTCAAAAATCATACCTCAACATACATCTCAGAACACATACAAGTGAGAAACCATTTGAATGTAATGTATGTAATAAAGCATTTCGTCAAAAATCAAACCTCAGCATGCATCTCATAACCCACGTAGGTGAGAAACCATTTGAATGTAATATGTGCGATAAAGCATTTGGTTATAAGTCTAATCTCAACATACATCTCAAAACACATACTGCTGAGAAACCATTTGAATGTAATATGTGTAATAAAGTATTTGGTCAACAAGGATACCTTAACGTACATCTCAGAACCCACACAGGTGAGAAACCTTTTAAATGTTTTACATGTGATAAAGCATTCAGTCGAAAATCACTACTCAGAGAGCATGTTCAAACTCATACAGGTGAGAAACCCTTTGAATGTAGTATATGTAATAAAGTGTTTGTTCGAGCATCAAATCTCAAAAGACATATCATAACCCATACAGGAGAGAAACCATATGAATGCAATATATGTAATAAAGCATTCAGTCGAAAATCAGCTGTCAACAAGCATCTCAGAACACATACAGACGACAAACCATTTGAATGTAGCATTTGTAATGAAGCATTCAGACAACAAGCACAACTCATTACACATCTCAGAACCCACACAGGTGAGAAACCATTTGAATGTATTGTATGTAATAAAGCATTTGGTGTGGAATCTAGTCTCAAAATACATCTCAGCACTCATACAGGTGAAAATCCATTTCAATGTAACATATGTAATAAAGCATTCAGTCACAAGTCACTTCTCAAATGGCATCTCAGAACACATACCGATGAGAAACCAGTTAAATGTGTTACATGTGATAAAGCATTCGGTCAAAAACCACAAGTCGAAGAGCATGTCCAAATTCATACAGGAGAGAAATTATTTGAATGTAATATATGTAATAAAGCATTTGGTTTGGGGTCAAGTCTAAAAGCACATCTCCGAACACATACAGGGGAGAAACCATTTGAATGTTTTGTGTGTAATAAAGCATTTGGTCAAGAATCAAATCTCAAAACACATCTCAGAACACATACAGGTGAAAAACCATTTGAATGTAGTATATGTAATAAAGCATTTGGTCAACAAGTACATCTCAATACACATCGCAGAACCCACACAGGTGAGAAACCATTTGAATGTAATATATGTTATAAAGCATTTTGTCAAGAATCAAATCTCAAAATGCATCTCGGAACACATTCAGTTGAGAAACCATTTAAATGTATTACATGTGATAAAGTAGTCGGTAATGAATAACAACTCAAAGATCATGTTCGAACTCATACAGGTGAGAAACACATCTCTGAGCATACACAGGTGAGAAACTATTTCAGTGTAATCAATGTAATAACGCATTTGTACCAACTTTGTTTATGGTAGAACTTGAACAATAGTTAACAGATTTCAGTTCTCTTTGTATATGTCTCTATAGCAACAATGTCTATGTCACATTTGATGGCCAGCGATATCTGATGAAAATTATAGAAGTTATTGCCCATTCTTAAAATTATGGTGCTACGCTTGTCAATGGAAAAATTTAAACATAAGTAACCCAATATCAATTTTTAGCTCGCCTGGTTTAAAAGGCCATATGAGCTTTTCTCATCATCTCATTGGCGTCTGTGTCGTCTGTAAACTTTTTACATTTTCATCTTCTCTTTAACCGCTGAGCTGGAGTGAACCAAACTTGGCAGGAATGGTCTATGGGAGGTCCTCTACAGACGATCTCCATTTTGTTCCCGTTGGATGAAAAACATGGCTTCCAGAGGCATGCTTTGATTCTGGTTGGTGGATTTTCAAAAATCTTCTCCTGAAACTGCCACTTCAAGTGTTTTGTAACTTCAAATAAATGATGACTGGGAGTCCCTCCACCAACAATCCTCATCGGGTTGTGAACATGGACACAATTGCGGCTTTTATTTACTATAGAAACCCTATGGGAAATCACATTTTCCTCTTCTTCTCTGGAAAAACCAAGGCGACGTGAAAACAAACCTGGCAGGGATATTCTACGGGAGGTCCTCTACAAACGATCCTCATTTTGTTCCCGTGGGTTGAAAAACGTGGCCGCCAGAGGCATTCTTTGATTCTGATTGGTAGATTTTCAAAAATCTTCTCCTCTGAAACTGCCAGGCGAAATGTTTTGATACTTCACATAAGTGATGACTGGCACCCTCTCTACCAACGATCCTCATTTAATGTTGATCGGGTTACAAACATGGCCACAATTACGGCTTATAATTACTATACAAACTCTACGGAAAATCACATTTTCATCTTGTTCTCTGGAACTTCTGAGCCGACATGAACCAAACCTGGCAGGGATTGTCTATGGGAGGTCCTCTACACACGATCCTCATTTTTGTCCCGTGGGTTTTAAAACACGGCTGCCAGAGGCATTCTTTGATTCTGATTGTTAGATTTTGCAAAATCTTCTCTGAAACCACAGGGTCAAATGTTTTGAAACTTTGCATGGTTGATGACTGGGACACCCTCTACCAACCATCCTCATTTAATGTTGATCGGGATGCAAACATGGCTGCATTTGAGGCTTACAGTTACTATAGAAACCCTATAGGAAATAACATTTTCATCTTCTCTGAAACTACTGAGCCGACTTGAACCAAACTTGCCAGGAATGGTCTATGGAAGGTCTGTACACACGATCCTCATTTTGTTTCCTTGGGTTGTAAAAGCTGGTCCCCAGAGGCATTCTTTAATTCTGGTTGGTGGATTTTCAAAAATCTTCTCTGAAACTGCCAGGCAAAATGTTTTGGTACTTCACATAATTGATGACTGGGGCCTCCTCTACCAACAATCCTCATTTAATGTTGATCGGATTGTAAACATGACTGCAATTGTGGCTTATAGTTACTATAATAACCCTGTGGGAAATCACATTATCACCTCGGGAACTACTGTGTCGATGTGAACCAAACCTGGCAGGGATAGTCTTTGGGAAGTCATCTACAAATTCTCCTCATATTTGTTATCGTGCATCGAAAAACATGGCTGCGCAAGCATTTTTTAATTCTGATTTTGAAAAATCTCTTTGAAACCACAGGGCCAAATGTTCTGACACTTTGCATGGTTGATGACTGGACACTCTTTACCACCAAAACTTATTTAATGTTGATCGGGCTGCAAACATGGCTGCAATTGCAGCTTATAGTTACTACAGAGACCCTACGGGAATCACATCTTCATCCCAGGAACTACTGAGCTGATGTGGACCAAACCTGGCTGGGATAGTTTATGGCAGGTCCTCTACAAATGCTCCTCATTTGGTTACCATGCATCGAAAAACATGGCTGCCAGAAAAATCTCCCCTGAAACCACAGGGCCAAATGTTTTGAAACTGCGCATAGTTGATTACTGGGACGCCCTCTACCAACTGTCCTTATTTAGTGTTGATCGTGTTGCAAACATGGCTTAACTTGCGGTTTATAGTTACTATAGAAATTTTCATCTTTCCTGGAACTACATATCCGACGTGAACCAAACTTCGCTGGAGTGGTCTATAGGAGACCCGCTACGTATGATCTTCTTTTTGTTCCCGTTGGTTGGAAAATATGGCCACCAAAGACATTCTTTGATTCTGATTTATGGATTTTTTCAGTCATCTGAAACAAAAGGTTTCTGGGTGATAACTTTAGTTTGATCAAAGAAGATGACACAAAATTTTATACATATGTATATAACCACATAATACAGGTTGGAATTGATAGTGGGCTTGGCCCAATATCTTTTGCAGAGTTATGACCCTTTTTCAACATTGACATGTTGATATTGATTTCCGCATGATAACTTTAAGTTGAGTGAACAGAATGTAACAAAATTTAATATATTACTCAAAGTTTGCTAAGCACCAAATATTGGATACATCATTGTGAAATTTGCTTGTGACATATTTGCGATATTTTTGGTGAATATGGTTGAAGAATGTATTGAGATGGTCCCCAGTGTTTACATTAGCACTCTTGACAGGCAGACTTTTTGTGATATTCATGGAAAGCATGTACCACTTGATTTTCATGGTGTTTTCGTGTACTGTCTACAGTTAAAACTAGAAGTCCTGTCATGAAATGCGCACAAATAGCACGTCGATTTGCGCGTTAATCTACGCGTTATGACCATAGTAAGGCTATCAAATTCTGTCCATATGGCCTGTGCACAAGCAATGTTTCAGCCAATGGACCTCCGGGTAACCCGGAGGTCCATTGGCAGAAACATTGCATGTGTTTGCTATGAGTAACCAGGAAAACCCACCGTGCTAGTGATACCATTCGATATGGCAATTGCGCGCAATTCCTACGCGCAATTATGCCTAGATAAGCGCGCAGTTCATGACAGGACTTCTAGTTTTAACTGTACATGTACACGACATATGTAGGGTATTTAATCTTCATTTCAACACCGCACCGATTAAATCCATAAATATCCTACTGTGCACTCCACACGAAACTTAATTGAAATCGCCAGATATGAAAGAGATTTTTAATACTCGGTGACAAATACAGACTAACCGGAAACTGCCGGTTTTTAACTGCAGGTTATCATAATCATCCGATGCCCCATGACCAGCTGGTTCCAATTGTTGATTCTGATTATCGATTCATCATTACTTAAACATCATTTAATGTTTTTAACCTCCCACCTATTTTGAGAACACCCCCTACAACTGATACCACATAACATTTTATATACAACTAGAGTAATGGTTGAAGTACTTTTGTACAAAATTAGGCCATTTTTGGTTTGGAATTTCAGCTCAACCTTCTATTTTCGTTAGAGTGACGGCCAGACATGTTCGATTAGATTGAGGTCAGGGGATCCTTACTCAAAGTTTGCTAAGCACCAAATATTGGATACATCATTGTGAAATTTGCTTGTGACATATTTGCGATATTTTTGGTGGATATGATTGAGGAATGTATTGAGATTGTCCCCAGTGTTTACATTAGCTCTCTTGACAGACAGACTTTTCGTGACAGTCATGGAAAGTTTGTACCCCTCGATTTTCGTGATGTTTTCGTGTACTGTCTACATGTACATGACATGTGTAGGGTATTCAATCTTCATTTCAACACAAACCCTTGTGATTTAATGATTGAATATGGCAAATGCAAATGTAAGAAGACATTTGTTTGAAGCAGAAATGTGGCGGGCTGTAGGGATGGTGGACCTTGGGGCTACCCATCGTCAAGTTGGTGAAACCCTTGGTGTGCACCATACGATGATCACCGGAGCCCGGACAAGATTTCAGCAGTATGGCACACCAGTAAGACGCCATGTGGTGGTAGATACAGGGCCACATCTGCAGCTGAAGACCGGTTTTTGATCATTCAGGCCCGTAGGAACCGCTTTGCCACAGCAACCCAGCTTTGACCTTCAGAATGCATCCTGGGTAAATGTTTCGACGCAGACTATCCGGGCAAGGTTTCACGAAGGTGGTCTCTGATCGAGAAGACCATGTATTCGCATTCCACTGTCCCAGAACCACCACCAGGCACGATATGAATGGGCCATGGACCACGTTGGGTGGACTAGAGAAAATTGGCGATCTGTCCCTTTTTAGAGATGAGTCAAGGTACTGCCTAGACCACACAGATATGCTTTCTATGGTATGGAGAAGACCGGGAGAGCGACTCCATGCAGCCAACATTGCTGAGCACGACCGCTATGGTGGCGGGTAAATCATGGTCTGGGGCAGACTCAGCTGGGATGGACGTACAGAGAGAGCTCTGTGTCCTTGAACGTGATACATTGACTGCACAGCGGTATATTGATGAGATCGTCCACGACCTCACGCCAGATTGTATGCAGGTGCAGTGGGTGATAGATTCATTCTGATGGACGATAATGGCCGTCGTCATGTTGCCCATGCTGTCGGGAAGTACCGACAGAGGGATGGGATTGAGCGCATGGACTCGCCAGTAAGATCCCCTGATCTCACTCCAATCAAACATGACAGGAATGAGTTGCAGCTTGCAATTTCAGCCCGTCCATTCCAGCCAAGCAGTGACTAGGAGCTTGGTGCCATGCTGGTCCAAGAATGGAAAAACATCCCACAAAGGACAACCAGGAACCTGATTGGGAGCATGAGAAGGTGCTGTGAAGCTGTAATTAACAGTAATGGGTCTCGTACTCGATATTGAAGCCATACCAGTTCGCTCTGTCAACTTTTTGGCATATTTTGAAAGTTTCCTCTTTTATCAATAATATTCATTTTTCATGGTTATCGTATTCAAAAGCTAAAAAATAATGTCAAACACAAATAAAATCTTAATTTATGTACTTAAATCATTAAAGATATAATTAAATAAAAAATATTTACACTTTTCATTACAATAGTTCAACTAAAACGTAAAACAGGTAGTTGGATATACTTGGTGCTTATAGTCCGTGAGCAAGGAAGGTCTACTCTGCACCCCCCCCCCCCCCCCACACTACTTAACTTCCTTGGTACCAAAATGTGCGCCAATGTATACTAGTTACGAAACAAGTTAACAGAAAAAAATTCGGGATGCAATATGCTAACCAGGTAGATGTTTAACCCTACCCTAGCAGAGGTTTCACTCCAATCCGTTATGGGTAGGGGTAAATTTTTTGTCACGTAAGCTTTCAAAATATGGTTCAAACCCATAGTATTTGGTATCATTTTAAAGCTAATACAACAAGGAACAATATTATTACTAAACTTGTTCACGTGGGTCCAAGGTGATGACGTCAGAGGTCAAAAGATCATCGACTGAAACTGAAAATGCAAATATCAGAGTTTTTGTTGCATGTTTTTCACATGTGTAGTTTGTCCAAATGACTGATATCTTGCTTTCTTTGTGTTTTCAGATTGAACAGTGTATACTTGATCAAAATAAAACTGATTTGGTTCATTCATTATTGAACTATACTTACCAGGGAGATACTTAACCCTACTCTCCGTACCAAAATCACCCGTTTTACCTTATTTCGCAAAAAACTAAAACCGGCAAGGCACCAAATTTGTCATACAGTTGACCGTTCGAAACCGTAAATGGCATAAGCATGATAGTCGGAATATTTAACTGCCAACGAAATAAAGGTATTATTTTTAAGGTTCAGTGAACACAAAAGTTCAATTATCCGACTAGAAAAACACATGGGTTATCAGTTTTCAGCCTAAAAAGCCGCTACAGCGAAGGTCAAAATTCATCACCCATTTTCTTTGTATCGGAGCTCGTGTCTGCACCTTCAATAACTTTTTGGAGGATTAGAGTACAAAGCTGAAATAAACTGACGAGTGTTGGGGATATAATTCATCACATCCTCGGCGTACTCATTTGTATGATAAGTGAATATAAATGTATTTCCCGATTGTTTTCTCTCTCATGGCTCACCAACAATTCCTGTTTTTCGCCATATTTGACCAACTGCAACATTTTTCCTGCCTAAAAACTGATTGAAGCACTACACGTCCTCCCCATTGCTTCTGCTGAGGCAAGCTTAGAATATTTAAATTTTACCTGTTCTCAAATGGACCGTCCCAGTACGGTGAAGTTAAATATATTACAGGTAATCGGGATCTTAAAACTTAGATATTTTCTTGAGTTTGTATTATTTCCGTTTTGATTTACCCCTGGGGGGTGTTATGAAACAGACAATAGAGTTACCATGGGGTCTCCCTATGTACCGAATCTGACCGAATATGACTTCAAATACCGAATCTGACCTCAAATAAATTAATTGTGCGTTTTTCCTAATGGAATTGTCGGTTTTGAGTGGGCCTAGTGGGTATATAATTATTTTAAAATAAAACTGTCACAGTAAATGTCCATGAATTTCATGTAACGGTAGTTATTGGTGAAACGGCGCAAGTTCAGTTTTCGAACAACACCCAATTTTCTCAGGAACAGGATGTGGAACAGGAACGGGTACCTAATCTCAGGAATGCAAGAACAGAGAGAAAGCGCATTAATCCACGCAAGTGAATAAACTTTATTCAAATGTTTGCCCACCATAACAAAACACTAATCATACCTTTCAAACCCCCCGTGCCTCTCGTCGAAATATTTTGTAAAATGTGTCTTTTTCTCGCCTTTATCAATTTTCATTGAATTCACAGGAACAGTTACCGCCGGATGGGAGAAAATTTCAGCAGCCAAATATTTCTGCTCGACAGGTTTTATTTATTTATTAAACATTCACCAGATTAGTACCGATTGACATTGCCTTTCCAAGTGGTTCCAAACTTTCGTGTGAAAGACATTTGGTAAATTACGATCCGTTCACCAGTACCTGGGGTGGAAGTCCTCTAAACTGCAGAAAGTGACCTTAAACACCAATAAATAAATAAAAACCCGTCGAGCAGAAATATTTGGCTGTTAAAATATACTCCCGCTGCAAAGAGAATCGTTCCGTCGGCGGTAACTGTTCCTGTGAATTCAATGCGAGAAAAAGACACATTTAAAAAAAATATATATAGACGAGAGGCATGTTCCATATCCTGTTCCTGAGAATAGGTAGCCCCGCGTCATACATAAAATTAAGTGATGTCCGAAAACTGAACTTGCGCCGTTTCACCAATAACTACCGTTACATGAAATTCATGGACATTTACTGTGACAGTTTTATTTTATATACCCACCAGGCCTACTCAAAACCGACAATTCCATTGCGAAAAACGTATAATTAATTTATTTGAGGTCAGATTCGGTATATAGGGAGACCGTTACCATGCAGTTGATTTTGTATTTGCCTCAATGCAGTGGATTTGAAATTTTGCATTACCCATGGTGAGATTGTTCTTCTCTGTAACAGAAGGTATATTCTTTTAAAAAATATTTAAAGTATTCAAAATAAATTTAAAGTTCACATTAGAAGCTGTGTCTCATTCATGGTTTCTGAATGTCCTAAATGAACTGAAAGGTAAATTAAGCATTATTAGAAAATTTGAGCATTTATTTCTAAGGTAAATCGGGTGGTGGGGGGGGGGGGGGGGGGGGGCACCAAAAATTTGCAAGACGTGACGTGGGGGTGGGTGAGTGCGCCAAAAATGTGCATTTCCAACTTGTGCAATTTTTTTTAATTTTTTAAAAATATATCAATATATCGGCTAATATATACCATAATTTGTGTTTCAGACCTAAAAGATGATGTTGTACATCACACTCTTAACATAAATACAACATCAGGAGGCTTTATATGTGAGAACATTGGGCTTAATCTGGGAAAATGTCACACGTTAGTAGGGGGTGGGTGTCTTGTTCGAAATGTAAAAAATGTGCAGACAATATTTTGGGAAAATTCTCTCTGATGCACTAAATCCAACCCAAGTTATTTATTTATTAATAGAATTTGTATGGATAGAAGAGGAAAGTAGTAAACACCTGAGAATACTGACAGAACAATTCAAATGAAAATTT
Source organism: Pictodentalium vernedei (assembly GCA_031216915.1). Taxonomy (NCBI): domain Eukaryota; kingdom Metazoa; phylum Mollusca; class Scaphopoda; order Dentaliida; family Dentaliidae; genus Pictodentalium; species Pictodentalium vernedei. The sequence continues at coordinate 83,562,686 of CM062294.1, forward strand.
GTTCCTGTATATGTACACCTGCTCTTGCCAAGCCTGATAATGAACCGCTTGTCATTTGTAGATTGGGGCCCACAGCAGCCCACAGAGGTTTAAATTGGTGGTACCAGTTTAAGAACATTATGAAACCCCCCTAAAGACAGCTGTGCCTACTAAGTTTAAAAGTTTATTTTGGATTTTAATGGGAGAATGGGGGTGGGTGTCTGAGAACGGTAGTAGAAAATTTGCACGTAGGGGTGGGTGGGTGTAAAAAGGAGCTGAATAAAAAATAGGACGTCATGTCTTGCAAATTTTTAGTGCCCCCCCCCCCCCCCACCCCCCCCCCCCCGGGTAAATGACAAAATATATAAGTTGTCTCCCTTCCCTGCTGCGTTGGGTAATGATACACTGTTCAGAAAAATGACAATTTCTGCCAACCATCTAACATTGACACGTGCGATTGGTGCTGTGAAGGCCTGCCATTCTTATCCATCCTTATAGGTGTGATCGGGGGCGCGGTGGCTCAGTTAGTAGAGGTGCAGGCTGCAAGCCGAGAGGTCCTTGGTTCGAATACCACCTGCGGCAACGGCGTTGTGTCCTTGGGCAAGACACTTCACCCCGATTGCCTACATGGGGGCACGATGACGCTGTGTACCGAGGCGTACTGCACGTCGATGGTGCGCATGTCTTCAACCAATCTAACCCTGCCTGTGCTGCGGTGCAGAGTTCAGAGTTACGATGTTGGAGAGCTGGCAGCTGCTCGTCGTTGCTCGGTGGTTCTCTCCGGGTACTCAGGCTTCCTCCACCCGTAAAACTGTCACGGTCACGATTAGCCATTGTGCATAAGTATGTGACCTTAAACACAAATAAATAAATAAATAAATAAATAAATAGGTGTGATCAGGGGTCAGTGATTTTTATTGTAGCTTTATTACATTTAACCCTCTACCTAACATGAAAAGCAGACGACACTTGCAAAACAAATTCTTGAATAACTATTTTTTTTCATTTTGTGTCTCAAAAACATAGGTTATGACCCCTCATTGGAACGAGCTCGAGGAGCTCGTTCCAATGAGGGGTCATAACCTATGTTTTTGAGACAAAAAATGAAAAAATAATTAAAATTAATTGGCGATTTTTGAGAATAGCGCTGGCCGGTTTTGGCCGTTACGTTGGGTAAAGGGTTAACCCCCTTTCAACACAGTTTTCAAAGAAAAACTTTCAATGAGAGCGTCTTCACACTAAAATTGCATTTAAATAGCATGAAGTTGATTTTTTTGTGACGTGTCACCACTGGAGCAGCCCAGAAGAAGCTGATTGCATTTCATGATCTGGTTTTCCTTCGAGTGTCAGTTTTCAATAATGGAGTAGATTTTAACAATTCAGGAAAAAAGATGTAAAATTGACCGTGACACTGGTTTGGACCAAGATTTGAAATTCTAACAATTACATTTAATGTAGCAGTTAACCCCTTTACCCAACGAATCGCCCGCATCCGCCCGCGTAATGTGCAAATTCAGTAGCTGAAAAAAATATTATTTTTCCAAATATTTCAACAAAACCATATCATGTGACCCCTCTTTGGAACGAGCTCGACGAGCTCGTTCCAAAGAGGGGTCACATGATATGGTTTTGTTGAAATTTTTTGAAAAAAATTGAAACATAATATTTAAAATAATGAATTTTGAAATTGTCTGCGTTGGGTAAAGAGTTAACCAAATGATAATGTGTGGAATTTCAATACTGTGTATATTATTAAAACGGATTATGGAGCAATGCATTTACAAAGTTGAACGTTTCACTGAAAAATGACAAAATAAGATGTATATGCGAAAAGACCAGTGCGGCCGAGAGAAAATACGGATCCCGGGGGGGGGGGGCTTGGGGGATCAATTAGATGGTACCACCTGGGCCACCTTGTTTCAGACCCAACTTACCAAGGACCCATGGCAATACTCAGCCTTCCCCCGACCGATATCTATTATGACTCATTTGCCTCTGAAAGACTAGCATATGATAAAGCATGTGGACATTCTCTAGTGGCAGTTGTGCATACAGATGGTACATTGAGGATAAAAATAATTGCAAGCTTCAGCCGCACGACTGCATCTTGCAGTTATTTGTATCCTCTTTGTCTCTTTTTATGGGACTTTTCCTCTTACCTAAAACTGTATACAAAGGCGTTGGCATGTGGTAAGGATTCTCAGCATTAAGCGATTTACTGTCATGCTACATATGCTGCATGCATCATAGCAGAATGAATCCGTTGAAACGCTTTAACTCTGGGTCAACTGAGCTCCAAATCAATCAGCATGCGCTCAGTTGACCCAGAGTTAAAGAGTTTCAACGGATTTATTCTGCTCTCGGTTCAGTCGCGGGGCCCCCCAGATCGCTGGGCCCCGGGGTTTCTACCCCCCCCCCCCCTCTCAACGGCTCTGGAAATGACCTTAAAAGGTCAAAAATGATGTTAAATAAAAAAAACTAATATCTCTTAATATTTAGAACTCTACAACATACTAAATTTTGTACTTATACTGTTTCTTCTGTTCTGTTAAGGGTGAAGACGTTTTACCGCTTCATTTGCAATTGGTTATGAATATGTTATTTGGATTTTCTAAACCATTTAGAGACAGTGCTTAATTTATTTGATAGAAAGAGTACCTACCTCGGGACTCCAAGTTTGGTTGCCCTTGTGTGGGTGCAGGATTGTGGCTTGGGTCTCCGGGTTGACAGCTGGTTTTAAAATCAACTGATTCTGACCAATAAGTGAGCATCCCAGCTTCCGGACAGCTATATAAGGGTTGAACAGGTTAACCCTATTTAACCCTCATTGGTCGAAGGTGACATTGGCCACCAACAGAACTTGAGAATGCTTTTCTTTACCTTTCACTTGAAAAAACGAAGCTAGCGTGGAAAGAAAGAATGGCTGTGTCTGAGGAATTGGCAGTTTGCTACCCATGCTTCCCTCTATGAGGGGATGCGGATGAATGAGGGCTTGATGGTTCTGTCGAGGAAAAGGAGTGTGTGTGGGGGGGGGGGGGGGGGGGAGGGGGGGTGGCACATCTTTTTGTTGTGATTTTCAAAATTCCCAGTGAATAATTAATTTTTTTTTCAGCTTTCACCAAATTGCATATTTTTTTTACAGAACACCAACTATTTATTGAAACTGAAATTTTCTTTATAAATATCATTCCGAATTCGTAATTCGCTCACAACATTTTCCATATAGTCAGTTTGGGTTTTCTGTGGACAGCATTCTTTTATCCTCTCCCATAGAACAGCTGCGATTGAGAGTAGGCTAAAAAATTCTCGTACGAAAACGTCATTTCTTCTGCCTTTTCAGTGTTTTGCAGCCCAGAATCAACCTACATGATCTTCTCATCAATCTTCGAACACTAAAATCACATAATACTCGTTTTTAAATACTTCTTGTATTGTTGCAAAATGCATTGATAAAGGGGGGTGGGTGGGACAGTTGAATAAACACCATGTAATCCTCTGTGTATCCGCATTCTAATATTTAATTGCCACCTAATGTCAGTTACAGATGAGACCTAATTACTGTTGATTGCCTGTTACAGGTAATGAATATCAATCGGCCGTTGTGAGTTACAATTCTGCAGAAATCGCGATACACTGCCGCGCATCAGATGCGATTATCTGGTGATTTACTGCGCTAACCTAACGCATTATTATTTCAAATTAGTGCAGAATACAGGACGGGACTTCTAGTTTTAACTGTACTAAAAGACAGAACACATGTCAATACGACTCGGGCTAAAGGCTGTATTTATGAACCGATCTTCACGAAAACTTCTTGGGTACCTTTGTTACCACCTTGGGATGAGAACGAGTGTTTTTCTGAAATTCAAGATGGCTGCCAGCAGCCATTTTATACCGAAATTAGGTGCAATCAGTTTTTTTGTACAGAAGTTCTATATGAAGGTTCTGATTTAAATAAAGTTTTGTATGAATGTTCTCTAATGCGGAATATATCACATATAATATGGCTTCTTTTCTCGAGCATAAATCGTGCAAATTAGATGAACTTTGATTTATTCAGTGCCACTTATACACAGTACACATGTCAATACAATTCGAGCGAGAGGCTGTATTTATGAACAGATTTTCACGAAGCTTCTTGGGTATCTTTGTTATTGGATAGTTCAAACCACTGTTTTTCCCTGACTACTACTACTTCTGTAATCCATATGGGTAGTTCCAACCACTGTTTTCCCCTGACTACTACTACTTCTTTCATCCATATGGATAGTTCCAACCACTGTTTTTCCCCTGACTACTACTACTTCTTTAATCCATATGGATAGTTCCAACCACTGTTTTCCCCTGACTACTACTACTTCTTTAATCCATATGGATAGTTCCAACCACTGTTTTCCCCTGACTACTACTACTTCTTTCATCCATATGGATAGTTCCAACCACTGTTTTCCCCTGACTACTACTACTTCTTTAATCCATATGGATAGTTCCAACCACTGTTTTCCCCTGACTACTACTACTTCTTTAATCCATATGGATAGTTCAACCACTGTTTTCCCCTGACTACTACTACTTCTTTAATCCATATGGATAGTTCCAACCACTGTTTTCCCCTGACTACTACTACTTCTTTAATCCATATGGGTAGTTCCAACCACTGTTTTCCCCTGACTACTACTACTTCTTTAATCCATATGGGTAGTTCGAACCACTGTTTTCCCCTGACTACTACTACTTCTTTAATCCATATGGGTAGTTCGAACCACTGTTTTCCCCTGACTACTACTACTTCTTTAATCCATATGGGTAGTTCCAACCACTGTTTTCCCCTGACTACTACTACTTCTTTAATCCATATGGGTAGTTCCAACCACTGTTTTCCCCTGACTACTACTACTTCTTTAATCCATATGGGTAGTTCCAACCACTGTTTTCCCCTGACTACTACTTGCTTCTTTAGTCCATATGGATAGTTCCAACCACTGTTTTCCCCTGACTACTACTACTTCTTTAATCCATATGGATAGTTCCAACCACTGTTTTCCCCTGACTACTACTACTTCTGTAATCCATAAGGGTAGTTTGAACCACTGTTTTCCCCTGACTACTACTACTTCTGTAATCCATATGGGTAGTTCCAACCACTGTTTTCCCCTGACTACTACTACTTCTGTAATCCATATGGGTAGTTCCAACCACTGTTTTCCCCTGACTACTACTACTTCTTTAATCCATATGGATAGTTCCAACCACTGTTTTCCCCTGACTACTACTACTTCTGTAATCCATAAGGGTAGTTTGAACCACTGTTTTCCCCTGACTACTACTACTTCTGTAATCCATATGGGTAGTTCCAACCACTGTTTTCCCCTGACTACTACTACTTCTTTAATCCATATGGATAGTTCCAACCACTGTTTTCCCCTGACTACTACTACTTCTGTAATCCATAAGGGTAGTTTGAACCACTGTTTTCCCCTGACTACTACTACTTCTTTAATCCATAAGGGTAGTTCCAACCACTGTTTTCCCCTGACTACTACTACTTCTGTAATCCATATGGGTAGTTCCAACCACTGTTTTCCCCTGACTACTACTACTTCTTTAATCCATATGGATAGTTCCAACCACTGTTTTCCCCTGACTACTACTACTTCTTTAATCCATATGGGTAGTTCGAACCACTGTTTTCCCCTGACTACTACTACTTCTTTAATCCATATGGATAGTTCGAACCACTGTTTTCCCCTGACTACTACTACTTCTGTAATCCATATGGGTAGTTCCAACCACTGTTTTCCCCTGACTACTACTACTTCTTTAATCCATATGGGTAGTTCGAACCACTGTTTTCCCCTGACTACTACTACTTCTTTAATCCATATGGATAGTTCCAACCACTGTTTTCCCCTGACTACTACTGCTTCTTTAATCCATATGGGTAGTTCCAACCACTGTTTTCCCCTGACTACTACTACTTCTGTAATCCATATGGGTAGTTCCAACCACTGTTTTCCCCTGACTACTACTACTTCTTTAATCCATATGGATAGTTCGAACCACTGTTTTCCCCTGACTACTACTACTTCTTTAATCCATATGGATAGTTCGAACCACTGTTTTCCCCTGACTACTACTACTTCTTTAATCCATATGGATAGTTCCAACCACTGTTTTCCCCTGACTACTACTACTTCTGTAATCCATATGGATAGTTCCAACCACTGTTTTCCCCTGACTACTACTACTTCTGTAATCCATATGGATCGTTCGAACCACTGTTTTCCCCTGACTACTACTACTTCTTTAATCCATATGGATAGTTCCAACCACTGTTTTCCCCTGACTACTACTACTTCTGTAATCCATATGGATAGTTCCAACCACTGTTTTCCCCTGACTACTACTACTTCTGTAATCCATATGGATAGTTCGAACCACTGTTTTCCCCTGACTACTACTACTTCTGTAATCCATATGGGTAGTTCCAACCACTGTTTTCCCCTGACTACTACTACTTCTTTAATCCATATGGATAGTTCCAACCACTGTTTTCCCCTGACTACTACTACTTCTTTAATCCATATGGATAGTTCCAACCACTGTTTTCCCCTGACTACTACTACTTCTTTAATCCATATGGATAGTTCCAACCACTGTTTTCCCCTGACTACTACTACTTCTGTAATCCATATGGATAGTTCCAACCACTGTTTTCCCCTGACTACTACTACTTCTTTAATCCATATGGGTAGTTCGAACCACTGTTTTCCCCTGACTACTACTACTTCTGTAATCCATATGGGTAGTTCCAACCACTGTTTTCCCCTGACTACTACTACTTCTTTAATCCATATGGGTAGTTCCAACCACTGTTTTCCCCTGACTACTACTGCTTCTTTAGTCCATACAGGTTGTTCGAACCACTGTTTTCCCCTGACTACTACTGCTTCTTTAATCCATATGGATAGTTCCAACCATTGTTTTCCCCTGACTACTACTACTTCTGTAATCCATATGGGTAGTTCCAACCACTGTTTTCCCCTGACTACTACTACTTCTGTAATCCATATGGATAGTTCCAACCACTGTTTTCCCCTGACTACTACTACTTCTTTAATCCATATGGATAGTTCCAACCACTGTTTTCCCCTGACTACTACTACTTCTGTAATCCATATGGATAGTTCCAACCACTGTTTTCCCCTGACTACTACTACTTCTTTAATCCATATGGATAGTTCCAACCACTGTTTTCCCCTGACTACTACTACTTCTGTAATCCATATGGATAGTTCCAACCACTGTTTTCCCCTGACTACTACTACTTCTTTAATCCATATGGATAGTTCCAACCACTGTTTTCCCCTGACTACTACTGCTTCTTTAATCCATATGGATAGTTCCAACCACTGTTTTCCCCTGACTACTACTGCTTCTTTAGTCCATATGGATAGTTCCAACCACTGTTTTCCCCTGACTACTACTACTTCTGTAATCCATATGGATAGTTCCAACCACTGTTTTCCCCTGACTACTACTACTTCTGTAATCCATATGGGTAGTTCCAACCACTGTTTTCCCCTGACTACTACTACTTCTTTAATCCATATGGATAGTTCCAACCACTGTTTTCCCCTGACTACTACTACTTCTTTAATCCATACGGATAGTTCCAACCACTGTTTTCCCCTGACTACTACTACTTCTGTAATCCATATGGATAGTTCCAACCACTGTTTTCCCCTGACTACTACTACTTCTTTAATCCATAAGGGTAGTTCCAACCACTGTTTTCCCCTGACTACTACTACTTCTGTAATCCATATGGGTAGTTCCAACCACTGTTTTCCCCTGACTACTACTACTTCTTTAATCCATATGGATAGTTCCAACCACTGTTTTCCCCTGACTACTACTACTTCTTTAATCCATATGGATAGTTCCAACCACTGTTTTCCCCTGACTACTACTGCTTCTTTAATCCATATGGGTAGTTCCAACCACTGTTTTCCCCTGACTACTACTACTTCTGTAATCCATATGGGTAGTTCCAACCACTGTTTTCCCCTGACTACTACTACTTCTTTAATCCATATGGATAGTTCCAACCACTGTTTTCCCCTGACTACTACTACTTCTTTAATCCATATGGGTAGTTCCAACCACTGTTTTCCCCTGACTACTACTACTTCTGTAATCCATATGGGTAGTTCCAACCACTGTTTTCCCCTGACTACTACTACTTCTTTAATCCATATGGATAGTTCCAACCACTGTTTTCCCCTGACTACTACTACTTCTTTAATCCATATGGATAGTTCCAACCACTGTTTTCCCCTGACTACTACTACTTCTGTAATCCATATGGGTAGTTCGAACCACTGTTTTCCCCTGACTACTACTACTTCTGTAATCCATATGGGTAGTTCCAACCACTGTTTTCCCCTGACTACTACTACTTCTGTAATCCATATGGGTAGTTCCAACCACTGTTTTCCCCTGACTACTACTACTTCTTTAATCCATATGGATAGTTCCAACCACTGTTTTCCCCTGACTACTACTACTTCTTTAATCCATATGGATAGTTCCAACCACTGTTTTCCCCTGACTACTACTACTTCTGTAATCCATATGGATAGTTCCAACCACTGTTTTCCCCTGACTACTACTACTTCTGTAATCCATATGGATAGTTCGAACCACTGTTTTCCCCTGACTACTACTACTTCTTTAATCCATATGGATAGTTCCAACCACTGTTTTCCCCTGACTACTACTACTTCTGTAATCCATATGGATAGTTCCAACCACTGTTTTCCCCTGACTACTACTACTTCTGTAATCCATATGGATAGTTCGAACCACTGTTTTCCCCTGACTACTACTACTTCTGTAATCCATATGGGTAGTTCCAACCACTGTTTTCCCCTGACTACTACTACTTCTTTAATCCATATGGATAGTTCCAACCACTGTTTTCCCCTGACTACTACTTCTTTAATCCATATGGATAGTTCCAACCACTGTTTTCCCCTGACTACTACTACTTCTTTAATCCATATGGATAGTTCCAACCACTGTTTTCCCCTGACTACTACTACTTCTTTAATCCATATGGATAGTTCCAACCACTGTTTTCCCCTGACTACTACTACTTCTTTAATCCATATGGATAGTTCCAACCACTGTTTTCCCCTGACTACTACTACTTCTGTAATCCATATGGATAGTTCCAACCACTGTTTTCCCCTGACTACTACTACTTCTGTAATCCATATGGATAGTTCCAACCACTGTTTTCCCCTGACTACTACTACTTCTTTAATCCATATGGGTAGTTCGAACCACTGTTTTCCCCTGACTACTACTACTTCTGTAATCCATATGGGTAGTTCCAACCACTGTTTTCCCCTGACTACTACTACTTCTTTAATCCATATGGGTAGTTCCAACCACTGTTTTCCCCTGACTACTACTGCTTCTTTAGTCCATACAGGTTGTTCGAACCACTGTTTTCCCCTGACTACTACTGCTTCTTTAATCCATATGGATAGTTCCAACCATTGTTTTCCCCTGACTACTACTACTTCTGTAATCCATATGGGTAGTTCCAACCACTGTTTTCCCCTGACTACTACTACTTCTGTAATCCATATGGATAGTTCCAACCACTGTTTTCCCCTGACTACTACTACTTCTTTAATCCATATGGATAGTTCCAACCACTGTTTTCCCCTGACTACTACTACTTCTGTAATCCATATGGATAGTTCCAACCACTGTTTTCCCCTGACTACTACTACTTCTTTAATCCATATGGATAGTTCCAACCACTGTTTTCCCCTGACTACTACTACTTCTGTAATCCATATGGATAGTTCCAACCACTGTTTTCCCCTGACTACTACTACTTCTTTAATCCATATGGATAGTTCCAACCACTGTTTTCCCCTGACTACTACTGCTTCTTTAATCCATATGGATAGTTCCAACCACTGTTTTCCCCTGACTACTACTGCTTCTTTAGTCCATATGGATAGTTCCAACCACTGTTTTCCCCTGACTACTACTACTTCTGTAATCCATATGGATAGTTCCAACCATTGTTTTCCCCTGACTACTACTACTTCTGTAATCCATATGGGTAGTTCCAACCACTGTTTTCCCCTGACTACTACTACTTCTTTAATCCATATGGATAGTTCCAACCACTGTTTTCCCCTGACTACTACTACTTCTTTAATCCATATGGATAGTTCCAACCACTGTTTTCCCCTGACTACTACTACTTCTGTAATCCATATGGATAGTTCCAACCACTGTTTTCCCCTGACTACTACTACTTCTTTAATCCATATGGGTAGTTCGAACCACTGTTTTCCCCTGACTACTACTACTTCTGTAATCCATATGGGTAGTTCCAACCACTGTTTTCCCCTGACTACTACTACTTCTTTAATCCATATGGATAGTTCCAACCACTGTTTTCCCCTGACTACTACTACTTCTTTCATCCATATGGATAGTTCCAACCACTGTTTTCCCCTGACTACTACTACTTCTTTAATCCATATGGATAGTTCCAACCATTGTTTCCCCTGACTACTACTGCTTCTTTTAATCCATACAGGTTGTTCGAACCACTGTTTTCCCCTGACTACTACTGCTTCTTTAATCCATATGGGTAGTTCGAACCACTGTTTTCCCCTGACTACTACTGCTTCTTTAATCCATAAGGGTAGTTCGAACCACTGTTTTCCCCTGACTACTACTACTTCTTTAATCCATATGGGTAGTTCGAACCACTGTTTTCCCCTGACTACTACTGCTTCTTTAATCCATACGGGTAGTTCGAACCACTGTTTACCCCTGACTACTACTACTTCTTTAATCCATATGGGCAGTTTGAACCACTGTTTTCCCCTGACTACTACTGCTTCTTTCATCCATATGGGTAGTTCGAACCACTGTTTTCCCCTGACTACTACTACCTCTGTAATCCATATGGGTAGTTCGAACCACTGTTTTCCCCTGACTACTACTACTTCTTTAATCCATATGGATAGTTCCAACCATTGTTTTCCCCTGACTACTACTGCTTCTTTAATCCATATGGATAGTTCCAACCACTGTTTTCCCCTGACTACTACTGCTTCTTTCATCCATATGGGTAGTTCGAACCACTGTTTTCCCCTGACTACTACTACCTCTGTAATCCATATGGGTAGTTCGAACCACTGTTTTCCCCTGACTACTACTGCTTCTTTAATCCATAAGGGTAGTTCGAACCACTGTTTTCCCCTGACTACTACTACTTCTTTAATCCATATGGATAGTTCCAACCACTGTTTTCCCCTGACTACTACTGCTTCTTTAATCCATATGGATAGTTCCAACCACTGTTTTCCCCTGACTACTACTGCTTCTTTAGTCCATATGGATAGTTCCAACCATTGTTTTCCCCTGACTACTACTACTTCTGTAATCCATATGGATAGTTCCAACCACTGTTTTCCCCTGACTACTACTACTTCTTTAATCCATATGGATAGTTCCAACCACTGTTTTCCCCTGACTACTACTACTTCTGTAATCCATATGGGTAGTTCGAACCACTGTTTTCCCCTGACTACTACTACTTCTTTAATCCATATGGATAGTTCCAACCACTGTTTTCCCCTGACTACTACTACTTCTTTAATCCATATGGGTAGTTCGAACCACTGTTTTCCCCTGACTACTACTACTTCTTTAATCCATATGGGTAGTTCCAACCACTGTTTTCCCCTGACTACTACTACTTCTTTAATCCATATGGATAGTTCCAACCACTGTTTTCCCCTGACTACTACTACTTCTGTAATCCATATGGGTAGTTCCAACCACTGTTTTCCCCTGACTACTACTACTTCTGTAATCCATATGGGTAGTTCCAACCACTGTTTTCCCCTGACTACTACTGCTTCTTTAATCCATATGGATAGTTCCAACCATTGTTTTCCCCTGACTACTACTGCTTCTTTAATCCATATGGGTAGTTCCAACCACTGTTTTCCCCTGACTACTACTGCTTCTTTAGTCCATATGGATAGTTCCAACCACTGTTTTCCCCTGACTACTACTACTTCTTTAATCCATATGGATAGTTCCAACCACTGTTTTCCCCTGACTACTACTACTTCTGTAATCCATATGGGTAGTTCCAACCACTGTTTTCCCCTGACTACTACTGCTTCTTTAGTCCATATGGATAGTTCCAACCACTGTTTTCCCCTGACTACTACTACTTCTTTAATCCATATGGATAGTTCCAACCACTGTTTTCCCCTGACTACTACTACTTCTGTAATCCATATGGGTAGTTCCAACCACTGTTTTCCCCTGACTACTACTGCTTCTTTAGTCCATATGGATAGTTCCAACCACTGTTTTCCCCTGACTACTACTACTTCTTTAATCCATATGGATAGCTCCAACCACTGTTTTCCCCTGACTACTACTACTTCTGTAATCCATATGGGTAGTTCCAACCACTGTTTTCCCCTGACTACTACTACTTCTGTAATCCATATGGGTAGTTCGAACCACTGTTTTCCCCTGACTACTACTACTTCTTTAATCCATATGGATAGTTCCAACCACTGTTTTCCCCTGACTACTACTACTTCTTTAATCCATATGGGTAGTTCGAACCACTGTTTTCCCCTGACTACTACTACTTCTTTAATCCATATGGGTAGTTCGAACCACTGTTTTCCCCTGACTACTACTACTTCTTTAATCCATATGGGTAGTTCCAACCATTGTTTTCCCCTGACTACTACTACTTCTTTAATCCATACAGGTAGTTCGAACCACTGTTTTCCCCTGACTACTACTACTTCTGTAATCCATACGGGTAGTTCGAACCACTGTTTTCCCCTGACTACTACTACTTCTTTAATCCATACAGGTAGTTCGAACCACTGTTTTCCCCTGACTACTACTACTTCTTTAATCCATATGGATAGTTCCAACCACTGTTTTCCCCTGACTACTACTACTTCTTTAGTCCATATGGATAGTTCCAACCACTGTTTTCCCCTGACTACTACTACTTCTTTAATCCATATGGGTAGTTCGAACCACTGTTTTCCCCTGACTACTACTACTTCTTTAATCCATATGGATAGTTCCAACCACTGTTTTCCCCTGACTACTACCACTTCTTTAATCCATATGGGTAGTTCGAACCACTGTTTTCCCCTGACTACTACTACTTCTTTAATCCATACAGGTAGTTCGAACCACTGTTTTCCCCTGACTACTACTACTTCTGTAATCCATATGGGTAGTTCGAACCACTGTTTTCCCCTGACTACTACTACTTCTTTAATCCATACAGGTAGTTCGAACCACTGTTTTCCCCTGACTACTACTACTTCTGTAATCCATATGGGTAGTTCGAACCACTGTTTACCCCTGACTACTACTACTTCTTTAATCCATATGGGTAGTTCGAACCACTGTTTTCCCCTGACTACTACTGCTTCTTTAATCCATATGGGTAGTTCGAACCACTGTTTTCCCCTGACTACTACTGCTTCTTTAATCCATATGGGTAGTTCGAACCACTGTTTTCCCCTGACTACTACTGCTTCTTTAATCCATATGGGTAGTTCGAACCACTGTTTTCCCCTGACTACTACTGCTTCTTTAATCCATATGGGTAGTTCGAACCACTGTTTTCCCCTGACTACTACTACTTCTTTCATCCATAAGGGCAGTTCGAACCACTGTTTTCCCCTGACTACTATTTTCCCCTGACTACTACTACTCCTTTCATCCATAAGGGTAGCTCGAACCACTATTTTCCCCTGACTACTACTACTTCTTTAATCCATATGGGTAGTTCTAACCACTACATTGGCTGGTTTACCTCTTATGTTTACAAATATATCTAGTTGGGGCTCATTGTAAACCATCACAGAGTGGTCAGAATATTCCACCAGTTTCTAGGATTAGATTGTAATAGTAACTAGACTTTAGAAATTGCATTGCACTTTCGATACTTGCATGTGTAATGCATCAATCCAAGGTGCAAACAACACAAAATTTCTGAACTCAATACTTGAAGTCTTTCGACTGGAGCTGGTGTAACGAGAATTTTCTGTGAAGAATGTCGCCAGACTTTCTACCTTACTGATGTCCCGAACCTGAAGTCATACCCTTTAAGTCATACCCATACCATTTCTAAACTGCATGTACCAGGAATAAATGTTCACCTAAATAAAGAACTCTGAACTTGCTTAGCCAAGCCATTCCAGAGAAAGGGTAATGACAAACATTTCATGTAAAGAGCATTATTCGCTTTGGTCGAATTTTTCAGCCCATAGTATCTCTTGAACTGGAAGTCTGATCTCCATATATTGCATTGTACTTACCTCCCGTATAGGCGTACATAATGCATCTATCCCAACTCGATACCTCAAGCTGTTCTGGAGGAGTAGCGATAACAAGAGGTTTCCATGAAGCGTGTCATAAAATTGTGATCTCTGCCGATCTCCGGAACCAGAACCAGGACCTCATCCGTTTTTGGATGTAATATACTAGACATGTATGTGTATACAATGACAGAACTCTGACCTCGATAGGTGAAGCCATTCCGCGGGAGAAGCGAAAACATGCACTCGGTGTGAAGAGCATTATTATATTGAAAGGTCAACTTTTTCAGCCCACAGTATCTCCTGAGCCGTAAGTCTGAACCTCACCTTTTATGCATCGTGTCAACCCCTTCTATAAGCGTACATAAGCCATTAATTCCAAACTCAATACCTCAAGCCATTGTGGAGGGCTGGAGATTACAACAATTTTCGATAAAGAGTGTTGTAAAATTTTCAACCCTACTGATCTCCCGAACAGAGATAAAATATTTGTGGTGAAGGTAAATGTCGAGCAGAATTCGCAATGCTGTAATTGGACCTTTCGCCACCCGCACTACCACCCTTGAACATTTTATGGTCGAGATTAATTGTTAATTAATCCACAGCTACCTAATATTTCTTTTGTTCTCTGTCATGAAAACAAGCCCTATAAAATCACACCAAGTACGGTTTTGATGAGAACAGCTCAGTAAAACAGTACCAATATCTGGATATGGGAGCGGGTTTTAAACAGTCCCAATAACTAGATATGTGTACGATTGTCACGGTACTGTAATCATAACCATTCAAAAGTAAAGATGCTGTAAAGGAGGTGTGAAAAACTTTCTAACACATGAATTATCGACAAGCTTTTCTCGGCAGAGCTACTGAATTGAGTGTGCATCGTGTCCAAATTATAATGTACCTTTTAATTTTTTGTTGCTTTCAATAACCATAATAATAATAATAATAACTCTTTGGCCAGCCGCTGATTTGTCGCGGTCCTCATAAGAGAAGGCCATCATTCCCCCTGCACCCCACCCCCTCTTCCCCTCCTCTCCTCCCAGCATTCAGATATAAACTGCTTAATAGTGTCCCTCACTTCCTCTTTTTCAATTTCTTCAATAAGCATTCCTACCCTCTCCCTCGTGTCCCCCTTCAGCCATCTATCCTTTGTTTCTTCACCCCACTTCTGCATTATTCTTCCAGTAAATTTTATTCTATGAGGTATATACTGTGGGCATTCCAAGAGAAAATGTTCCAGGGTCTCCACTACTCCAGAGTGGCACATTTGGCATCCCTTTTCCCCATCTCTCCCAATTTTTCCCCGAAGCTCCAGTGATCTTGATCTCAGTTTGAACAGCAGTGACCCTCCAAAGGTGCCATCTAGGTACTTCTCAAAAGCTGGCTTTTCTTTATATTGTAACCCCTGCAGTGATCTTTTCACGCTAACCCCTGCTCGCCAGTTTCGATTGCAATCTTCCATGACTCTCTCTTTGACAAACCTTTTGCCTTCTTTCATTCCTACTTCTATGTTTGTGACCTCTATAGAGTAATTGTCCATTAGTTCCCTCACATGTTTTGACCACCCCGTTTCTATATTAGAATTCCAAATGGTATCGAGCATCAATTTGCACCACCGGTTGTCAGGCAGGTTTCTCAAGTAGTTAAAGTAACACAGTTTTCCCAAATCTACCCTGTCCTTGATTTTCATCCACCCAAGCTCCCCCCTTACTGCTTCCAAAGCTGCAGCATTACTCGACCCTGTTATCCATCTGCCGGCATCATTTTGAGTATTTTCCAACTTCTTCTTAACGGTTTGGTTTAATGGAATCACGTCCGTGCCATACGTTATACTTGGTAAACCCACCCTCTCCCACAGTGTTTTCCCGACAAAGACCTTACAGTGATTCGTTTGCTTTCCCCTTCGGGGATTGAGAACTCCCCCACTCTCCATCTCTTCGTCATATCTACCTTGCGCCCAACGGGTATTACCTTGCTTTTATTTTCATTTAGTTCGAGCCGCCAAGTGTTCCCATATCTACCAACAATTTCCAGCAGTTTCTCTAGCCCCTGTTCAGTTCTAGACATTAACACCATGTCGTCCGCAAAGAATAAGCCTGGTATCTTCATGTCTCCAACATTTACCCCCTCCGCACTCTGAATTAGTTCGTCCCCTAAATCTTTAACATACAATGCAAACAAAATCGGTGAAAAGATACACCCCTGCTTGAGGCCTATATCCATAGGGACTCGTTTTGTAGTGATACTCCCTAGACTGAGTTGGCTTTGCACATCTGTATACAGTGCTTTCATGATTCCCACAAAGTCACCCCCCAGTCCGATGCCCTCGAGCTTTCGCCACATACCCTCCCTCCACACTCGGTCGTACGCTTTTTTCACATCCACAAATGCCAGAAACATCTTTTTCTTTTCAGCCTTTGTTGATTCTATCAGTTGGGTGAGCGTAAATAGGTGGTCAGTGACTCTTCGTCCTTTCCTGAAACCATTTTGAATTTCTCCCAAAAAACCTTTCGCTTCAATAACTTCCTCTAGTCTACCGTATATGACCTTACAGAATACTTTTCCGATGTTACTACTAACTGATATCCCCCTATAGTTATCTAGAACTTCCTTATCCCCCTTTTTGTGTATGAACGACACCTTACTTTCCCTCCACTCTCTGGGGACCTCTTGCTTTCGCAGAGCCAGGTTGAAAAGGTTTGTCAGGACTTCAATAAGTGCCTCCCCTCCATTTTTGAGGAATTCGTTCGGAACTTCATCAGTCCCTCCCGCTTTACCATTTTTCAATTTCGAGACCACGTTCCGCACTTCTTCTGCCGTTATTTCGCTACATACACGATTGGATAGGTTCTCCTCCACCAGTGTATTTCTTTTTGGTGGGGACCCACTGCCCCATCGCCTATCGTTTATCTTTTCCCAGTGCTTGACTAACTCTGAAGCGATACGGCCTTTATCTTCTGTACTTTCCCCATCCACTTTGATACTCTGCACACTACTTTTCCCCCGTTTATTTACCCAGTTCCAAAATACGTTTGAGCTCGAACCCCCCGTTTTCTTTATTGTTCTGGCAAGACTGCAATTGCGCTCCTTCCTATTATTATTCTTTATCTCATTCTCCTTTTTCCGTGCCAGTTCATATTCTCCTTTCATTAGTCTCGTGTCATTGTTATCCACCCCCTTAAGCTTCCTACTTCTTCTGTAAGCAGCGCATTTTACCTTCCTTTCCTTTATAGCCCTTTTCAGTCCCTCGTTAACCCTGTATCCAAGCTCTCTCGTTGGGACCCTCACCCTTCCTATACACTCCCTCCCTGCCTCTGTTAGGCTATTTACTATGCCATCTGAGATACTCTGGACATTTGCATCCCTAGGTATACATTCAAGATTTGGTTTTAGTTTTTCCCGAAACTGCTTCCAGTCGTCTCCTTGTTTTAGTCCCCAAACTTCCTTGAAGGTATTTCTGTCTCTATTCGTCTTTTTGCCCATAATCTTAACTGTTATCAGGTTGTGGTCACTACCCAAGTCATTTTTTCCCTCGTCATCTATTTCTACATCTATAACCTCCCTCCATACGCTAATGTCAGTGAGTATATAATCAATTATTGTTTTCTTATCGTTCCTCTCCCAGGTCCATTTACCCTTACATTTCGCATCCCTGTTCAGGATCTTTAAACCAAGCTCTTTTGATAGGTCCAACATCTTCCTCCCATTCGTGTTAATTTTCCTATCACCTCCCTGTATGCCCTCCTCCTTATCCCCGATGTGCCCATTGAAGTCCCCCATCAGGACAATACTGAACCCTCTGCTCCCAAGCTCTGTGATATTCGATCTAAGAGTTGTATATATTGAATCATTCCACTCGGGCCTACTTCCCTCTACTGCTAAGTATACAACACCAACGGCAACACTCCTGCTTCCTAACTTGATTTTTGCCCAGACTATTTCGTTGGATACTGGAATCTGGGTCCTTGCTTCTGTGAGATATGTAATCAATGAGGGCTGTAATTCCTCTTTAGCGTAGATGCCAACACCCCCACCCCGTTTCTGACCCTCAGTTCGCCCAGCTCCTATCCACACGCAACCCTTCATCTGATCAACCCGCTCATCCCGTCGTATCCACGTCTCACTTAGACCCATTATATCGAAGTCTCCTTCGTCCATCATTGTTGATATTTCGCTTACTTTCTTGTGCAGACCCTGGATGTTGCAGTACCCAAACTTAATGAATCTTTGTTTTTTTGTCATCACTGGCACATTATTATAACCCTGGTATGTCCCTGTATTGTGCATGTTTGTTGTTCTTCCTATGTTCCCAGCATTTTTGCCACTCTGGGTTACCGGCTGTGGTCCCCTACCCCCCTTTTCTCCAAAAAAGGCCCAGCCACCTGTAAGATTTTTTGGCCCAACAGGTCTGTACCCATCCTACTTAAATGCAATCCGTCTCGCCCATACAACTCTCCTTGTCCCCAGAATGAATCCCAGTGGTCAATGAAATGTACTCCCAAGTCTTTGCAGTGCTCTTCCAGCTCCTCGTTTAGTGCCATAATCCGCGAGTTCCTCTCATTCCCACCACCCATAACGGGGAGCACCCCTGAAACGATGATCCGAGCATTCCTGCTAAGTAGCTTACTAATTAGGTCCTTGTATGTGTCCACCAAACGAACTGATTTCCTCTCCCTGATGTTATTGGACCCCACATGTAATACCACTACCGGATCAGGCCCCGACCCAGCTACAATACCGTCCACTCTATCCCTCAGGTCCTCCACTTTAGCCCCCGGAAAGCACAGAGCTGTTCTATTTTTACTGTCCGGACCACAGACAACCTTGTCGATCCCCCGAACTATGCTACTTCCCGCAACCACCAACTTACTTTTGGACCTCGCCCTATTTATCTCCTCTAGTCTCCTATTGTTTACAGCGTCCTCTTCCTCTCCAACAGCCCCACTCGGAATCAATATCGGTATCGGTATCTTTGACCTAGGATTACTCCTATCCTTGTCCCTCCGTCTCTTTCCAGGCCCTGAGCTACCTGGACTACTCCCCTGGTCTTCCCCCGGATCCCTCCTCCTTTTTCCTGGCCTAGACCCCAAGCTACTATCTGTTGCAACTACCTCCATCTCCTCCTCTGTCTCTTCCGAATCGAGCACATCAAATCTGTTTCTGGTGCTGCACTCCCCACTGCCTTTGGACTTTACACCCCTATCTACCTGCTTCTCTGGCCCCCCTTTCCTACCACTTTTGGTAGTCCACGCCAAACGCTTTACAGCATTGCTCCGGCCTGGGCCCCCTCATCTGTCCTACGTACTTTTCTAGCAGCCCCCACCTCATCACCTACCCCATTTACATCAAAGGTTCTACCCCCATGTTTCCTCTTGGAACCACCGACAACCTTCCATCCTTCTCGGAAGGCCACTTTCACAGGCGTAACTCCAGACAGCCCCGCCCTACCAAGTTTTCCCTTCAGCTCAGCAATCTCCCCCTCAAACTTAACAATTGTCTCAAGTAGGCGGAGGATTTCCTGACAGTTTGCACATACCTCTCCATATCCCATCGAGCGACAGTCCCCATACATCATAGAACACTGTTTACAAACTTCAGGCCCAATATCGCCATCGGTGGCCCCACCAACCCGGCTCTGACCGACACCCCCAGTGACCTCTGTCTGCACACCAATACTTACTCCGTTGGCACCGTTGACCTGGACCGCGATATTACACGTATTTACCTCCATACTTACCTCCGTCTGAACAGACTTGCTCGCCATCATCAAGACAAAATTACGCGATCGGACAGGGAAAATTGTAAACACGCGACAAAAGGCAACACGACGAACCGTTCGACAACTTAGCGCTCACAGTTTTATTTAAGGCCTCCTAACTTTGTCCCAGTTACTATACTAAACTAACTCCCCACAAAGTTGAATAAAATAACCTGAAAATGAAATATATATGATTAGTAAACAATAAAAATACTTAATTTCGATTCGTAACCAAGGAGACTTATTCTGTATACTTGCGGATCCAACCAACAGCCCTGGTAACCTAAAAAGGACTCCTGTGGAAACCTCGGAAGTGATGCAGTGCTCGTTTGCTGTGGTAAACAAGTTCAGTTTTACTGGTAAAATAGGACCTGGTCACCAGTGCCCGGGGTAGAATTCCCCTAAAATGGACAGCATGGGTGTAAACGATTGGCTAAACTTGACTTTACACCTTTGTTGCGGTGACGATTAGCCATAGCTGCAGAAAAGTGACCTTAAACACCAGTAAATAAATAAATAACCTAAAAAACCCGCCCTTTTTCCAATATTAAGACGGCAATCAGGAATCACCACCCGCCACCCCTGTGGGAAAGCGAACCTCTTCTTCAGATAAAAAAAAGAATTATTCTTCCAAATGCTTTAAAAATGAACGATTATTAAATTTAGCTGCCTCACTTTCGATGAGGGATTGAATAAGTGTTCCACCCTTGAGCTGAGACATTTTTTAGCGGGAGAACAAATTACGTCATGATGTGAGCTCACTTCGAAGCCACAGATCTGTTCACAATATATGAACTCCTTATGCGAGTGCCAGATGTGTAACTTGGACATGGCGGAGACCCTGGAACACTTTCTTCTAGAATGCCCAAAGTATCAGCCTAAAAGAATGAGATTCACTGGGAGTATAATGGGGAAGTGGGATGGGAGAATGAAGGACATGTGGTTAGGGGGAGACTCAAAGGAGATGGTTAATATGCTAATCGGAGAGATTGGGAAGAATGGGACAAGGGATATCATCAAGCAGTTCGTCTCCGAGTGTTGGGAGGAGAGGAGAAGCGTGGGAATAGGGAGGCAGTTGGGAGTACAGGGGTAACCATGGCCTTCTCGTCCGAGAACCGCGACAAATCAGCGGCTGGCCAAAGTGTTATTATTATATTATTATATGCGTGTCATAACTTCAATAGACTTTCTAGCAAGCAAACAATGGGTTATGCCCATTTTGTTTTTCGGGGGTAGAGTAAGCAAAAAGTGTTTTAAAATGTGGTTTTACTCGTGTCAAACTTTCTAAAATATAATTTGTTTGACTTTTGTTAACATTGAGGGGCTGTGGATTAAATCACATATATCACTATTTTGTGTACTATATGGGTAAATAATTGTACAGTTGTGCAGGTGTCCTCCAATATTTGGACTTGGCTTCGCCTCGTCCAAAATATCTCCGGACACCTGCACAACTGTACAATTATTTACCCAAAAAGTACACAAAATAGTGATATATCTATTACATAATAAGTATAACTAGAATTTTGAAATTTCAGAAAAATATCCAAGATACTTCCAAGTGTTACATGAAAGTGTGTTAACTAGATGCTTTTCAAATTTCAGAGCTGGCAGGCAGGCAGAGTACGTGGAGAGTGTATTATCACTAACTCACCCGCAGAATGGAGATCCCACCTTAGGAATGATTGCAAATTTGTTGCAAAGCTTAACCAGCACCAGCAAAGTTTCAGCCAATGGACCTCCGGGTTTAACCCGGAGGTCCATTGGCTGAAACATTGCTTGTGTTTTTTGTCCATATGTACAAAATTTGAAAGTTATAGATTGGGTGATAACTCCACTCCGCGGGTGATTTAGTACTGTAGATAGATAGATATATTCTTTATTTTTGTGACAATATCAAATAAAATACAAAATATAATCCAGCGCACCCGGCCAGCTTGACTTATATGTCACGCGGATTAATTAAAAAAACTTATTTTTTGACATCCCCCCCCCCCCCCCCCCCCCCCTGGATGACTGAAAACTTTCTTAAATTGAACGATGCTACATGAAAGTATGTTAACAAGATTATTTTGAAATTGCATAGCTTTATCTTAAGATACTTCCAAGTGTTACACGAAAGTATGTTAACTATACGATTTTGAAATTGCAGAGCAATATCTAAGATACTTTCAAGTGTTACACGAAAGTATGTTAACTATATGATTTTGAAATTGCAGAACATCATCTTAAGATACTTCCAAGTGTTACATGAAAGTACTTTAACTAGATGCTTTTGAAATTGCAGAGCAAAATCAAGAAGCTATCCAACTGATCGCACCCATTCACTGCTCACCCCAACATCGAGGGGGAGGTGTCCATCGCCTATTAACACACCAAGTCGCCAGCTGGAAGGCTGCTTTTCGTCGTTTTCTAGTTGGAGTGAACGACAAGGGGACATGCGCGAACTGCCCTCTCTCTGGGATAGTGCCACTTAAGTCTTATATTCCTGTGGCACGCGTGGGGGGATGACAATAAAAGTCGCTTCTTCAAGAACGCCGCCCTTGTATCGTGGCACTACCTTTAAAACTTGGATAATTGCCAGAAATTAAAAGTTGACAGAGATGGCCAGTGGTTTCATGGCGAAAAAGATTGATATTGGCTTATTAAACATTAAATTTCTGGAAATAGAAGTGTCAAAAACGAACAGTGTTGTAACTGCAGAATGCAGCTACTTGTAATTTTCAGAATTTCTTCTACGTTTCCTGCTTGACTGTTTCGTGGAAGCACAATTGGCCAATTCAAGTGAACGTTCGTGTGAGTGGTGGTCCCGAAGGGGCATTGCATTTTTGTTCAACTCAACATGCCCAGCCTCATAAGGAGGGGGTGGAGGAAAATGCTCCAAAATATTTCTAAAATCTTCTCGTGAACAAGTGGGTATATGAGAACTTGAAATTTAACTTACTACAATACGAGGGAATTTAACTTACTACAATACGAGGGAATTTAACTTACTACAATACGAGGGAATTTCTTCAATTTAACTTACTACAATACGAGGGAATTTCTTCAATTTAACTTACTACAATACGAGGGAATTTCTTCAATTTAACTTACTACAATACGAGGGAATTTCTTCAATTTAACTTACTACAATACGAGGGAATTTCTTCAAAAATCTTCATCACTAGATTCACTAGTCAGAATGCTTTCATATTTGGTATACATCATCTCTAGGGGTGGGGGGGGGGGGGGGGGGGGGGGGGTTAGATTCAAGGTTGTTCAAATCGGATCCGTAAGTCAATATTTGGGCTCGCTGTGGTAGCTCAAGATTTACCTTAGTACAATATTAAGAAATTTCTTTAAAATTTCTCTTTTTCAGATCCAACAGATCCAACAGTCAGAATGCTTTCATATTTGATACACAACATCTCTAGGGAAGTCAGATTCAACTTTGTTCAAATCGAGGGCCTGGGTTAATATTTCCGCTCCCTATGGGAGTCGGAATTGGCCTTGTTGCTGAAGAATTAAAAATTTTGTATTCAGTACCCTCGGGAGATGTGTAGCTAAGATTAGTCCACATAGGTTGTGTCAATGGGCTTTATAGGGGAGCTCTACATTTTTTACATTATCATCAACTGAAGAACAGGCGTGATGCTCGGAGCATTTAGTCACTCCTGCGGGGCTCAAGGATTGACAGAGTATCCTATGGAGATGGATTGCTTAATGTAGACTCATTCGTGGATTCTGTTTTTATTGTATTCTATTCAAGATTGTTTCTCAATGCAATGACATTTTGTAGTATACACTATGTGGGTTCTGTTGCATTTCAGCGCCTAGGGCCCACCCACCCCAGCCCAACTACGGCACAGATGCAACTAAATCTCAAGCACATGAGACTTCACGTTCATAAATAATTATGTGCGACAAAGGACGACGCAACCAAGCACATGGAATTTCGTCAAGATTACGTCAGAGGGCGTTCCCAAAATGAAGGCAGGCCAGCTGTGACATTTAGATATACCCATTGCCACAGGTATACCTGAGGTATTATTGGTGTAATATGAAGGGTAGAAACAATTGTCAATGACTTACTCTGAGCTCCACGAAGCTCTGTGGCCGGAGTTGTCAGAGAGAGTATTGTAAAGTCCATCTTGCTCGGGGCTGTGGCACGAAACCCTGCCGAGGATGTGGAAAGGTGTTACAAGCCGTTTTTCGCTGTGTTTGGGTTGTGGATATCAGAACGAGAAGCCTAAGTACTGGCAGCGAATGCAACAGGTAATTGAAGAAGAGTTTCAGCTTTCTGGCTGTAATAGACCCCCTGTAAATTTCCTACTAGAGATACCTTTACTAAAGGAATACCCACCCGTAACATGGTGAGGATTGACGAATACATCGACCAGCTCTTGGCTGAAATTCAAACACCGGAGCCTGTCCAGAGGGTTGTGAAAAACATCCTGAAAAAACATCTCTGAAGCAGTTACAAAGCGCTTGCTGAGGCCTCTGCTTCCAGGGAAATATCGACCCTCCCATCCACCTCGAAAGGGGCGTGAGTTCCGGGAGAGAAAAAGGAAGGCCATTGTTGTGAAGCTTGACCCAATCCCTCCCTCCAAAACGTTCAAAGCTAAAGACGGATGAGCTAGCCTCCAAGCACACCCATGGGTCATCGGAAAATACATGCGATGTTGGCAGATGAATGTGCCTGAAAAGCATCCCCTCAGCGCTGACTCTAGAGCTTTCTTGGAGAATGTGCGCTCCTGATTTTCCAGAAACTCGGGGATTACGGCGGAGTAAAGCACCAGCATGCTCTTATGATCCAGCTTCGCAAAGACAATCCTGATGGCAGTGAGGAGCTCACAGACCCCGTGTTTCGTCATAAATATGAAGCCGTTCTGCAGGCTTACGAGAACTTGACAGGGTCTTCCCAAGCCTTCGGAGGCGCTCGAAAAATGGACACAAAGAGGTTCAGGCTGGGTGGTCGACAGGGGCAGACTCTGTCTGGACATTGCCCGATATCAAACCCTGAGAGGGGGCTCCTACTTGGCGAGAGATCAAGAATGTTCATCTCAACATAAACGTGGCGGTTAAGGATCAGACGGCTCTTGAGGACCTGAATCGCCACGAGGTTATCATCGAAGATATTGGCCGGTGCAAAGCCTGAGCTGGCAATCATATGTCATATCTTGTCCTCCTCGTCGCATCAGACCAGCTTGATGTCGACCCTCTTGAGGAGGTTCTCCACAGTCTTTCAAAACAAACTGCTGTTTATCAGTTTGTACAAATCACCTCGTGTATCCATACATGTATGAAGGGGTGGTACGATGAGCACTGCTACCTCTTATACACGGACACAGACTCCCTCCTCCTCGAGATCCAGACAGAGGACGTGTACAAGAACATGGCCTAGGGCTGCTATGACATGTTCGACTAACCAAAGGACCACCTGCTACTTAATACGCTGATAAGGGTCATGGACAAGATGAAAGACGAGCGTGCCGGACGCTCCATCGCCGAGTGGAACGTCCGGCGCACGCGTCTTTCATGATGTACAGCATCCTTACGTGGGGGTGGAACATCAAGAAGGCCAAGGGCGTTAAAACGTGCGTTGTGAAGAAGCATATTCACTACGAGCAGTACAAGGAGGCCTTCCTCGGCCAGAAGACCTTCCGCCACAGTATGGACGTTCTGCGATCCGAAGGCCACAAGATCTATGGGCAGCGCCTAAACAAGGCACCACTGTCCCCCTTTGGCACCAAGCGCTGGATCTCGGAAATGGAATAGACACCCCAACCTATGACCATACGGATGCTACTCCGCGGGGAAGTCAGATGGATGTTGTCATCGCCAAGATACTGACCGAGTAAGAACCTCATTGGGCACCACAAGGAGCTCTTACCGAACAAAGCCAGGGGCGGCTCATCCACCAGATAGAACACAGGCCCGTCGCACTTGGTGACTGAGTCCCCCAGGCGGTATACCTGGAGGGACCACACATGGTTAGTTGCGCATCGGTGGCCACCCTCCAGCTCGCCAGGCTGGTAGAGGTAGCGAAAGCCCACATTGGACGGGAACGTTTACTCCTTGAGCCTCTGCGGGCCACCTGGAACCACATAGGGCATTTGTGTGATGCTAGGTGCCTTGATGGCATACTTGGCCTCGGGTCGGTCATACAGGTCACCTCTCCATTCAGAGCCGCAATGACGCAGGGCAGCCGGGCCACCCACTCAGCTAACCTCCGACACCCAGGAATTCACATTTCCTGGGCTATTTCATGCCCAAACAACAGCCAGGATCCGGTTGAAGCGCTCCACGATCGCCTGGTCCCAGTGGACATCCACATGGCCATGCCTAACAGAGATGTCATGCTTAGCCAGCATTGGCTCACTGCGCACATGAACAGGTCGACCTGGAGACGCGACGGCCATCTAAGAGGGTTCCGCTAGTGGATGTGCTCGAGAGCCACCCCAACCTCTTTGCTTATTTTGTGGCCAGAGCCTCGGCCCTCCTTGTAGCGCGAAGCCACATCTGTGACAGCGAGTGCACCCAAAACATTGGGCCAGCAACCGCAAAGGCCCTATCACCAGCACTAGTAAATTTAGATACGGGCTGAACCAGATTGAGTTGACCTGATGACCTAAGAGACCTCAGTGGTTTGTAGATGGTAAGCACATCGGACAGGTAGGATGGTGCAGACCCCGGGGTGCACTTAAACACCAAAAGGACAATTTTAAATTGAATTTTTTGCTTAACGGGTAGCGAGTGTAACTCAGAGAGTACTGGTATCATATGGCAGCACTTTTGAGTTCTGGTTATGACCCGTGCAACACAATTTTGGATGTGTTGTGGCCTTTCAAGAATAGATGTTTTAGATCCAATTAGAAGAGAGTTGCTGTAGTCTAGGCGACTGATAACAAAGGTGTGGACAAGCTGTTGTGACGTCTGCGTATGAATGAAGGATCGAATTTTGCTAATATTTCTAAGATGAAAAAAATGCACTGCGAGAGATGTTTGATATGTTCATCAGCGGCCAAATTCTCATCCATGAAATAACCTAAGTTTTGAACACAGCTACTGGGTTTTATCGTAGAACCTCCAATATTGAGGGACAGTTTGGATATTTTTGAAAGCTGATGAGGTTATATGTATATATATTACTTCTGTCTTGTCATCGTTCAATTAAGAAAGTTTTCAGTCATCCATGCCTTGATGTCTGAAATACAAAGTTCAATCTTACTGCATGCTTCAGTCTCAAAGGCGTGAGTAAAACTAAAATACAGCTGTGTGTCTTCTGCGTAAAAATGAAAGTCAAGGCCGTTGGGGGAGGGGATACAACTACACATTGACGTCTCGCAACCTGTGGCACAGTTACATCTTATCATGTCTAGCGAGGTCTTTGGTGTAGGTGGAAGGTCAGGTCTGAGTGGCACAAACTTTCCATCTGGAACATTCCACCCCCATTGACAATTATCTGCACTTCTCCGTGACAAAATAAATTTGCACATAATGGTGTATTCGTAAACTATAGTAATACTTCACAGTAGACTGAGCATGGGTAGGTTTTCAGGCTTAACGAAATATCAAGGCGATGACACTGTAATCTATGTCGACAGGTATGGATATTTTTGAGATTGTTTTCATCTACACGCCAACACCATACAGTTAAAACTAGAAGTCCTGTCATCAATTGCGCGCAAACACCTCGCCATTTAGCGCGTTTATCGGCGCGTTAGGTCATATGGAAAGGCTATCAAATTCTCTAAGCAGCCTATGCACAAGAAATGGTTCAGCCAATGGACCTCCGGGTTTAACCCGGAGGTCCATTGGCTGAAACATTGCTTGTGTTTGCTGTGAGTAATGGCAACACTCTGTGGTAATTTGGGTATTTTCAATAGAAAAATTGCGCGCAATTCCTGTGCGAAATTGTATCAAGATAAGCGCGCAATTCATGACAGGACTTCTAGTTTTAACTGTAGCTTCATATCCCAAACGCCCAACTTCTCTCAATGTAAATGACGGATTGAGAAATTTCCATGGCTTTACGTGTTTCTAGTTAATTACGTGTCGGTGGAACGCACACACGCTAGAATAGACGGTCACATAAAGTTTTGCAAACTCGGCGACTTCACGATTTGAACAACGTTACACTTCTCTCAAATAATCATACTAAAATGGTAAGTGAAATAAAGAAAGTTTTTGCCAATTACAACTGACCTTCCATCTGCATCAATAACGATCTTGCTGGAGATGATAAGGCGTAACTATGCCACAGGTTGCGATACATCAAAGTGCATCTGCAAAAAAATACTCACCTGTTCAAATAATAATTCTTCAGCCTTCTGCTAATTTGTCGAGGTCCTCTAATGAGGACACCTACAAAATCCAGTTCACAGCCGAACTACCTCATCTCTCTCTCCATCCTAATGTCACAGCATTCAGTCAACAAAAAAAGTTTTTTTTATAATTCCACGCATCGGTGCTTTCTTGATATCCCAAACTATAAAATGTACAGTTAAAACTAGAAGTCCTGTCACGAATAGTGTGCTTATCTAGGCTTAATTGCGCGTTGGAATTGCGCGCAGTTGCCATATCGAATGGCATCCAAAGCACGGCAGGTTCTCTTGGTTACTCATAGCAAACACATGCAATGTTTCTGCCAATGGACCTCCGGGTCACCCGGAGGTCCATTGGCTGAAACATTGCTTGTGCACAGGCCATATGTACAGAATTTCATAACTTTACTTGGGCCATAACGCGTACATTAACACGCATATCAACGTGCTATTTGTGCGCATTTCATGACAGGACTTTTAGTTTTAACTGTACCCTTTCCCTCATGTCATTTCCCACCCACTTATCTTTCAGGTTTTCATCCCAGTTTTCCATTACTATTCTACGGAGTCTTGTTCTACGAGGCAAATATTTGGGCCATTCTTGAATGAAGTGTCCCAGTGTCTTTGGTACTCCCAAATAACCCCTTTTTGAAACTGCCATCTTGGCTTTTAATCTGTGCAAGGTCACAGGCCGCGAGGTGTAAACATTTTAAGAAAACAAGTTGTAAGCGATGGGAGAAGAGATCGAGTGAGGCGCTTCGGACCCCATTTTGTTCATTAGTGCGAATTCAAAAAAAAACATTTAGCTAAGGATACCATTTGTGTAAGACAGTGGCAATATTTTATGAGAACTTTCATTATTTCGAATTCAGTTCCTATCGACTTAAATGGTGTTTCAATGCACACCTTGTCATGATTCTGTGGCCTTGGACACTGTTTCTGAAACTTCTAAGGATTCCCCCAAGACGAGAAACTCTGTGCAACGAGTGTTTCCTTGTTGCCACTCAAAACTAGTCCTCGTCTCCGTAAAAAAGTCTTTAAGTCGTCTAGGGTTGCCACTACAGTTAATTTGAATGATGACATCGGTTCTACAAATTTAAACTTCATATTTCACAAAACTTGTCTTGGCTGACACAGAACTCAACGTGGCGAACATGGAAATCGCTTTGTTTACTCCCCCACGATCTGTGGTCTTGCATAAAGTGGAAGCCACGATGGCAGTTTCGAAAAAGGCTTATTACACATTTGGCACACTCTTTCTTCTACTTTCCCGACCCCCCTCACGTCCAGTAACTTCGATTTCACTTTAAACAACAAAGACGCTCCATAAGATCCATCTAGGAACTCCTCAAAAGCAATGGCATCTTTTTTGTACAAACCGTCTAAACAGCTATTGGTCCAAATTCCAGTTTCTATTGCAATCAGTCAGCCCTTTTTTCATGATAAGGCTACTGCCCTACTTCGGGCCACCTTCTAAGAAATCTTCAGACCCAATGGAGTAATTCTCCTTTAGTCCCCTCACCTGGTTTATCCATCCGGTCTGAATGTAATGGTTCCATACATGGTTAAACGTCGTTTTACACTATCTGCTGTTTGGTGGTTTTCCAGATAATTTGGGTGGAATTATTTTCCCATATCTATTCTATATTTAACCGCCATTTGTTATACTTGGTAACCTCACCCTCTCCCAAACGGTTTTTTCATCGGACACTTGGTTAAGGCAATTACTTTCAAGTAGTTTTAACTGATTGAATGTCCTTTTCCCTTTGTCTTAAGTTTATTTGTGTGGTTTCTGTACATGCCTCCACCTGTAACACACATATTCACTCCCAAGTATTCACGTTCTCCCATTTCCCCCACTGTTATGTCCTTATTTTCCTCTTCGCCAATTGAGAATGCATGTGGGAACTGCCAGGAAAATAATAACTGCTGCAATGTCAATACAGATAGATAATCTAGAAACCTGATTACGCATCGTGGCAGACTGACGATTTATCAAATCTCCAGATTATCTGCATTGACGTTGCAACAGTTATTATTTTATATTTATTATTTATATGGCATTGATATAACCGTAATTTTTAAAACAGTTTACCCCCAAAATCACATTTTTTGCTTCTATTGATTTGGAGATTTAAGAGAGGTATTAATCATACCGATTTAGTGTATAATATGATGACAGTGTTTATGCATGGAGCCATTTGAACGAGTACAGTCGTTTGACCGGTAACGGGTTTTGACCAGTTACGGAAAATTTCAACTTTCACTCACGGTACATAAAAATCCCAAATCCCGATTGAAAAAACAAAGCCTGATATTTATCGATATGTTAATACTCTTTCAAAAAATTAAAGTTGACTTTTTATCAGACTGAAGTATATGACATTTTTCGAGATTTTTATTGACATCTTTTTCGTGACACAATTTCGTTGCAGAAAAAAAAAAATGTGAAAAACAAACCAACAGAAGGTGACGACGCGAAGTGGTAATATTTTAAAAAATCAAACGTATGCGCAATTTGTTACAACATTCAACTATAACCTACCCAAAGATTGACTAGTAGGCGCCTCGTTTTATTTTACTTATCTTGGTTTGAAAACCGTTGCCACTTTGACCAGTTACGAACCACGTGAAAAAGCATTTATGAAAATTACGAAATCCATAAAATCAGCAAGATTTGGCCCCAGGAAGAACACCCTGGGACAATTCGCCCAAGAAGACTTGTCCCAAATTTCAGATGAATCTTCTCAGTTTGGAAGCTGGATGTTTCCGATTCTTTGGACAATTTTTATCCAGGAAAGTAACATTTTGAAGGTTTAAAAACAGAAACTATGTATCATTTTTATATTTACCCTTGCAAATCCAAAATATATTTAAAGTAATAGCAGTGTTGGACCTGGAAAACAATCCAACCTGAATTTCAGCTATGATTAGCAGATCTATATGTGGCAATATCTGTTGGTCTGTTGGTCTGTCGGTTGGTCATTGACCAATTGGTCGACAGTCTGTCTGTTCGTTTGTCACCCTGTCACCAATCTGTTTTAAAACGCTCCAACTTCTATGATATTTGATGGAATGACAAGTTTCTAATATGCACATATAGTGCAGTTAGCGTGGACGGGCACTTTTCCACGCACGAACAAAATGCCCACACTCACGATAGAAGCAGGGCCATTGTGACAGTGGTACGCAGCGGAATTTTTGTTTTTGTGCATGAAGCACCAGCTCAAACAAGTGTTTCTTTAACTAACAAAAGGGGGCGCGGTGGCTCAGTAGGTAGAGGTGCAGGCTGCAAGCCGAGAGGTCATCGGTTCGAATCCCACCTGCGGCAACCGCGTTGTGTCCTTGGGCAAGACACTTCACCCCCATTGCCCATGTGGGGGCACGATGACGCTGTGTACTAAGGCGTACTACACGTCGATGGTACGCATGTCTTCAACCAATCTAACCCTGCCTGTGCTGCAGTGCGGAGTTACGATGTTGGGGAGCTGGCAGCTGCTCGTCGTTGCTCGGTGGTTCTCTCCGGGTACTCCGGCTTCCTCCACCCGTAAAACTGTCACGGTCATGATTAGCCATTGTGCATAAATATATGACCTTAAACATAAATAAATAAATAAATAAATAAATAAATAACAAAACTTCGGCTGACTGCTGTTCTGCATTTGTTAATTAACAGTCAAAAATGTCTGGGTGGACAAGTTTTCCATACGTGGAAAAGCGTTCAGCACGCTGGCAGGCTGTACTGAATCATGGTTTCCACTAGGAGAAAAATGTTGTGACCGGTACGGAGGGGAAAATTCAGAAACTGCTACTTCTGCTAGTGCTAGAAAATCATCCAATTGCGGAATGTGCCTTATGTCACAATAACTACTCAGTATGTCGCCTCAGAACCATTATGTCCTAAGTGCACTCTAAATAGAGTGCACCCGGGGCAGAATAGTTTTAAGGCGGAAATAGGGAATAAGTAGGAAAATAAAATCACCCAGACGGTGGCCTAGTCCCTGATTACTGATAACCTTGTCCATCAATGCTGTGCCCATTAGTTGTTTGTGATGTGATGGGAGGGGGGTATGTTGAGGGGAATGGGGCCATTCAGGGCACCCTCTGCCGCCTTAATGGAAATCCTGCACATATCTTATTGGTCAGTTGCCTCTCCTAAAAGTGAATGTCATTCTGATTTTTTTATCACAGTTTTGGCCTTTATCTGTTTCACCAACAAGCTTTTGAACACTATAACTTCTTACTTGCTGGACTGATCTGATCAAAACTTGATATGCATTGTGCCATGATTGTGGTTTCGACTTTGGAGTGTTTTGGCCAATCAGATGTCACGAGTGATGTGACCTTGAGATTGAAACTGTGATTTTGACGTGTGCTGAAAACCAACTGAACTGATGGAGAAGAAACTTGGCACATACAGGTAACATCAGGTATGGAGTGTTTGGCTAGTCAGATTGCATGTGCGATGTGACCTTGACATTGAAACCATGACACAACCTTCTACAAGAGAAAATTACAAAACCAATTTGGGACAAATCTCGGTATCTATGGGTAACTTCAGTCGTGGATTGTTTTGGGACAATCGGGTCATATGTACGATGGGACTGTGACCTTAATCTTCTAAAATTGCACATTTTGTTGTTTCTTTTTGCTCAAATTTTGTATGAGTAAGTGTGTTTATTTGAACTTCACCCCCTTTTATTGGGCATAATGCTTTTAATCATGGTAACACCTCGTTGGATTTAGTATTTCTGCCTTTGAGTGAGTTTATGCAGCTAAGGTTCAGCGAATGCATTTGCTCTGGTTATGCACACAATATCAAACTAGTTTAATGGTTTGACTCATCCCTCTTGTCATAATATAATTTCCGATGCTGTTTGTCCCGTGGGCTATACAGCACTGAAAATTATATTGCGATCTAAGAGCCCAACTACTTACATGTAACAAGGTAACATTTTGTGATATCACTAAATAATTTGTGATATCATTAAAGGAAATAGTGATATCACTAATTCATTTAATGATATCATTAAATAAGGAATAAATAGAGAGATGGCGCCCCATACGGCAGTCACCATTTAACGTGCAGAAAAGCAAGTTGGAATTTTTTTTATTTTTCACATAGACTGATCTAGTCACGTCATTACTTTTGTGTTTCATTGTGGACATTTTAACTTAAGGTTGTACTGTTAAAACTGTTCTAGTCAAGTGATTACCTCTTTTATTTTCTTTTTGTTAGTATATGTTTATTGTAATGTTATTCTGTTAAGGTTATATTAAATTTTTCAGAG
Source organism: Pictodentalium vernedei (assembly GCA_031216915.1). Classification (NCBI taxonomy): domain Eukaryota; kingdom Metazoa; phylum Mollusca; class Scaphopoda; order Dentaliida; family Dentaliidae; genus Pictodentalium; species Pictodentalium vernedei. The sequence continues at coordinate 83,596,455 of CM062294.1, forward strand.
CTTTATTTTTCACCCAAATTATATATCTTGTTTTGTTTTGTTTTCGTTTCCTGTGCAGTGGCAGAACCAGCCACCCACCCCCCCCCCCCCTCCCCCTACTTTCGCTAACTTCAATACCAGAAGCTAGAATAGCTGCTTAAAATAAGGCCTGTGTGAATAAAAATTTTGTGTAACCTAAAAATGGGTCCCGCGAATTGTTTTTGCGTAAGTTTAGTCTTTAGATGACCTACCTGCATCATATCATTATGGGATCTATTTTACACTCCAAGAAGTTCGAGATCAAATTTACGGGAGTGAAAACAAATATCTCGCAGCGTTACCTGAGCAATGTGATACTGCTACACAGGTTTTGGCTGCCCTGGAAATCCATATTTGCCATCCAAGAATAAAATGCTTTGGTCCACAATTTGCCTAAAATCCTTCATATAACATCAATTACATCATACTCTGGATTTTTTTCTTAATGACCCCCCTCCCCCCCCCCCACACACACAACACCCACACTGCAAAGATGCCAAGACCATCAATCCTTGCACCAGTCATCTGTGCAATAAATCATGCCATTGGCAGTGTTCAATTAAAGCGAGTCCAAAGTTAGTGCTATCTATGACAAGACCCCCCCCCCCCCCCCCATTTTCTGAGAAATGGAAAATGTTGATCCTGGGAATTTTCAGCCCTACTAAGCGCAGGACTTGAAAGGGTTCCGTCCTTAATTCCCAAGAAGTTTAAACAACAAGCCCTGATCATTTGGTCCGATTTAGATGGAGTCCGCCCTCCCCCCCCCCCAACTAAGAGCACCCCCCCCCCCCACACACACACACACACACACTGCCTCGCCCCCCCCCCCCCCCCCCCCCCACCCGAGACGTAACAAATGTGCTGGACTGATGGTTCATTTTTCCATGCTGCTTTGGTTGAAAATCCTACCTGGATGGAGCGTCAGGTAAATAAGTAGTAAATAAAGAATGGGAGCCTTACTGAAAAAGGGAGGGGTGTTTTGGATTTGAATGGTGTCATCATCTTGCAGAACCCGGGTCGCCTGACTGTTAAGCTGAATGGAGATCCGAATGAGCCGAATCACCGATCAGCCAGACTGGAGTGGAGGCCTGAATCAGCCAGAAAATCAGCTCCGAGTCATTAATGGTCCGAATTAGCCAGTTTATATCAGTCTGAAACTTCAGCAAAAGTATGGAAATTCCCCAAGTTCGTGCTAGCACTGCTCTCACTGAATTCACCCATAAAATGAGTTGTGTTACTTTCTGTCTGTTTTTTTTTTTATTCTCGTAGTACATGAGCATCATTTCAAAGGAGTTTGTAGCCTTTTCATGGGATTTTTTCGATTTTTATGACGTTTTGTTCGTAAAATGAACGTTGATTCGGTACTGGTAAAATTTTTTGTTACTGGTCAAATCAGTACCTTGGAAAACGAGCGCTGTATGTATAGTTTGAAATGATTATGATATCCGAAACTTTGTATGTACATACGAAAGACATCTATTCTCAAAATCCCAGTTGGAATTTCCGTCAATTTCGCTGAATAAAAAAGATTGCAACATTTTCATTCAACCCAGTTCGTTACTGGTCAAACGTCTGTAGTGATAAAATTTCAAGTTTCGTATATTTTATTTACTTTTACACAATTTTCACCCCAAAATCACACATTTTCTTGTGTTCAGTAATTGGGATTTCAAGTATAATAGTGTATACGGTTATGTTGGAAATGATTGTTGTTTGAACTCTTTTATCGGACCAGATGTTGACCAGATGTGTGAATTGGATGCCCATCCCTCATATTACCCTGTTATAACTGGCCAAACGTCATTACGTGTGCTGTATTAAAAGATAGCTCTCCCCTCCTTCAAAAGTGAACAGCCAGTATATTGTTAATGAAGTAATGTATTGCAGAGCTCTAATCTCGAAAACTATTAATTTATTATCAGCGGTGAGTTATAGCAAAAACACCCGAGCTCGACACTTATATCATGCCATACTCCTGACACGAGGTAATTAAGACTTAGTACAAGGGAAGAACTATAAAACTGTCGCCGTGACATATGGTATATGATCAGATAGGTATTTGCAATCGGTGTAGAGATGAAATTGCTTATTAGTTATCTCTTAATGGGAGGTCGTAAATATCAGCGACCCACACTCGAAACCCTGCAACACACGAATCAGCTAAAAATATTCGTTTTACTTCTTCTGAGAAAAATATGTTTCTCAGTGAAAGAATTTCATGAAGGTAAAAATCATACTTTATATACAAACTAAATTATATAGCTCGTCCATGGGACCATTATATAGCCCGTCCTTGGGACCCCCTCCGCTTGGGGATGAAGAAAAGATCTATGCTCGTCAATAAGGACCCACGGGAGGGCATTATGTGACAATCCTCCCCAAAAAGATTCGAACTCCAAAGACTGTGCCGAGGAGTTCGAGTCCAAGGAAGAACTCACATACATGCACTTCCGTATAAAGGGCTTGTCCTGCCTCTAAGAAATTGCGAAGTATCCAACATTCTGAAAAATAAAAATAAAAATGGATTTAAGATAAACAATTTGTTATGGGGTCACCATAATGATCAAGGTGGGTGTAGTCAAACCAGTCTGGAACCAAGTTGGTACCCCACCATAAACGGAAACGACAATGTGGGCACCTTTGAGGGTCAGAGTAAGGCATCCAGGCGCACCCACATTCCATATGTACCAACTGTCTACATTGAGGACAGTTGTATGCCCCCAGTCACCCTCAGGTATTGAGGTAAGACAGACAACACATGTGTCTTGACCGCTACTTGAGGTTACGTGATTTATTCTTTGATGCCCCCAGTTTGCCACATGCTGTCGAAGGCAAGAATGCAGCAGTTGGAAATCTGGTGAATCTTTTCACGTTCAATTGTTTCCCTGACATTTTTCGAGTGTCGCTGTTAGGCAATTTCAAAAGGGCGATGGGAGTGCTGCCCAACAGCGTCCATGTAATCAAATTCCTATGACCGTAAGGGGCGGATATTATCATAGAATCGTCCACTCCAATGAGGATCGTTCCAGTAGCAGACAACCTGATAATATGTGTCCAGGTATACTTCGGCCAGGGTTGCATCTCTTTGCAGTCTGTCGTCCACCACAAGATGAGGAAAAATAACCTCACCCGAATCCTTACAAACATGATACCGGAGATATACGTCATGAGAAAGTATTTTGACGTCACCGGTATCTTCATCAATGTGACCCTCATCCCAATAACGGATAACTCTCTGGGAGGCTTGAAGGGTATCGCTTCTAATACATCAAAGACTTACGAAACGATCGTCATTCAGTAAGTCTTGATGGTAGTCGTATTCTTGCTGTTCCCTCTCGAAATCTTCTGCTGTAAGATTCTCGGGATTTTCTGAACTTGCAGAAGCCATGATGTCAAAAATATATGCTATAAAATAAAAACCTTAATATCCTGTAAACTATTAGTACGTCCTTGAAAACCCAACTATTATCTTAACATATGATAATAATAAAAAATATACGTCCTTTATATGGGAGCTATATATATATACATGGGGTTGTATGGCTACTTCTGGCTTTTTGCTAAACGATTTCACCAGTTTTTGTGATTGTCGGAATGTCTCTTCCAGGGATGCTTATCTAACTCCGTCTAGAATGACACGCTCTTTTATTTATGAATTATTTCAGTATGTTATGGAAAATGCACGTTGGTCAAAAACTAATAATGACAATCTGTATCCGACGGCTGACCCCAATTCTTTATATCTTTACTACCAAAAGTGAGCATTTAGTTTAGGTAGCCAATAAGTACTAACTTGAGCCTTCCAACAAACCTCGGCTCTACAAAATGGGCATGTTGGGTGCTCTTGTGACCATTTGCTACCGCAATAGGCGTGACCTGACTTTTTACATCTTTTACAGGTCAAAGTGGGTTGAGGACCAACTGGTATATCTTCTAAACAGATACCACAGGAGTCTCCTGCTCCATTGCATGTGACTTGAATGGGACTCACGTAATTGGAATGTCTTTGTTTCAGATGTTCCTGGCATTTTATTTCACGTTGACAGAGGGCATCGTGAACCATTACGTAATCAGGGCATGTCTGTTCATGTTGATATAACATACGTATGTGATAACTGTCTGGTTTAGTAAATTTCAGACAGGGGTCTGACTCAGTGGTCAAACATTCTATGGATGAAGTAGGGTCTTGCTGAGAGATGCATTCTAGTTCTCCATGTCGGAATGGACGAATTACACCAAGTCCGGGTATTGGCTCCATTCAGTTAAATTCATAATCGTTTGGTGACAACAACATCCGAAAATCGTAATACCAAACATTCCAGCAAGGATCATTTCTATAATGAATGATTCAATCAGGCCCCGTCCAGTGTGCCTCATATGGATCTGCAATCCTTGTAGGTGCCACGTTCGCAACCAATCTAGGCAATATCATTCTATTGTCTGTAGTGAGATGATATTGTTAATATACTTCGTGGGTGGTTAGTTCAATATCTCGCGTATGCGCATTATAATGTTGGATTTCCCAATATCTAATTCGTTTTTGGATCGCCCTCTGAGAGAAATAGAGCCAGCGGACCTGTGGTTTGACTGCCATTGCTCGTAATTTAGTTTCCAAGTACAGTTCTTGCTTACGGTCAAACTCTTCGAATTCAATAATATTTGCTGAGGCCATCTTTTATCTTCGATTGTTGAACGGACGTCCCTTCAATACCAATATACTCAAAACAAATAATTAAAGATAAACTCAAACTCTCGTAAATTAGACGATAAATGTATCACTAAAATAAGTAACCAAATAACCACTTCACATGACTCTTAAATACTTATATATTTATATACATATATACACTCTCCTCCAGGCTCAAGTATTCCTGGTGCGTATTCTGTATCCAAAACCCACCAGCTTATAAAATTGTCTGGGGTAAAGGTTATATCAACCGTTTACCCAATTTTGTTCTGTTATCACTCTGTTTAAGAATATGAAATGTATTGTCACTGCTACTGTGGGTCATAATATTACAGTTTATACTTGACAAAGATTTCCATGGACTCCTACCTTTATTTCGATACCAAGACCCATAGAAATCGATTCTCGGAGAGTTATTTCGGTCGTCTTGTTACAAGCTTAATAATGTTGAATCGAATCCAAACAACCCATCTATTGATGCGGTGCTTCGGATTCAATATTACTCCCACTATCACTCAAGGGTAATTGATAAGTTCTATAAATGGTATTTGGTCCTGTTCGGTACTAAAACGTATCTCCAATAAGATCTGGATGAAATTGTCTACACACAATACAAGGTTGACAACATATAGGTCGTGTATCTTTATGAAATTTAGTATGTCGTTTACGAAGTTTATCCCGAAATTTTACAAATGGGTTAAAACGAATCATGTTCATGGGCTTTTGAAATCTATGTTTCGTATGATAAGAGGTTGTCACATGATGACTGTGACTAGGAAGGGTGGTAGCATCATTACATTCTAGCAAATCAGGGCAATTGTGAATGGTTAAGTATCTTGAACGATTAGCAAGTGATACAATCAGATGCTGCTTTATCATGATAATAAATCAACTGTCGTTCGACTTCAACCATTACCGTTTCTTGCTGTGTATCTATATAAAACACCCAAATGGAGCCTCCATAGAGAGGTCTCGTATCATTCTCAGAAACAGCAGTTCATATGTATTTGGTCTTTTTATAGGTCTATCTTCAATATAATCGACTGTGTAAAGGGGTCGATCTTCCTGCACATCACTTTGATTGGATTGAAGTGACAAGGACTGACGAGGGTAGGGTAAGGGCGTGTGAATGTATTCTCATACCGCCCATTTCCATGGTCGTGGCTGAGGATCAATAGGATCAATAGTGTGGACCACTATTTCTGGTAGAGATCTTATTAGTTTAGCCTCTTCATCACTTAACGGAGGTGGAGTGGATTCTATTACTAAAAAATCTGACTGTTTATGAGCCGGGCTAAGGGCTTTTTGTATCGCAGATACACGCGACTCCCCCAGTACCGAATAGGGTACGGTGGATCCATTCAATGAATCAGCAGTACTTCTAACCCAGTTTTGATGTATATAGTCATGGCGAGTTCCCAACAATTCATAATTAGGGTCTAGGCTCAGGAGCAGTACATGAATTTAGACATGGTCGCATGGGCAGTCCAGGCAAAGATGAGTATGGTTTTGGATCAGGTCGTGTTGACCGACCAGGAACAGGTTCATCAAACATGAACTTATGAGAATCTGGGTGGACGTCATGCCCAGGACCCTTAGATTCCGGACGAGGTGTCGAGACAGATCCAGGACTATCACTACTGGACAGGGATATAACTTCTGGATTTGTCACACTTGAAATGGATATAATTTCTGAAAGTAAAAGGTCACCACGACCACCAGATAAATCTGATCACTCGGCCAAGATATCTGAAATCAAACACACGCTATAATCACTATCAGAAGCACCAGTTTTTAGTGAAGATATCTGAATTTGAACACTCATTGGAATCATATTTGGGCATAACCAACGCCGAGTAATTTGCAGCCTCATTATCTGCCATGTTTCCAGAAGTAGATGTTTCACTATTTGGTGAACTGGTAATAGTAGAACTATCCTCTTTAAATTGTTCGCTACCACAGTCTGACATTGCTCACTGAAAAGAAAACACACAGTCTGTGAGCTTATTGCTCATTAAAGTTATTGTTTCTATCTACCATAGTCACATGAACACCGGCAGACTCGCCATCATGGCTCACTCGAGAATACATTTGTCGTTGGGCAGGTTTGGGTGAAGTACTGAGATTCTTTATCGCCCATCTCATCATGTCAGCTATACTCTTTAGAGGTTGAGGTGACGAAGGTGTCACCATTGGAGGTGCATTCATAGTTGCATAAACATCATTATTGGCAGAAGCAAGATTAACCATTTCATTATTACCATCAGCAGAGATCGTTAGTCGCATTTTACATTTACTCTTACTTTTACATAGCCAGTCTGTTTTAGGTCTCTGCTGTGGTTAGCATGAGTTCCAATTGTGTGATTACTATTTCCAGTTGATGATACGAATTTGTAAAATGTTTGATCAATACTAGATGTTCTTCATGGTCTTTGAAAATTCATTAGGCTTGTGTCTGGAATTCTGTTACTGATTTTGATAAATCTATCATAAATTTTCGATTTTGTTGAATCGCTTCTCTATTCAAACTTACCATAGTTAAACTCTCTTTAACAACCTGCTTAAGTTTAGCTTGATTAGAATATAATTTTTCAATATTACTTTGTAGTCCCTTTAAATCTGAAGCAGACACAGTACCGAAAAGAAAACTTAACCCTTCCCCAACGAAATCTAACAATCCTTGTTTAAATCATGATGAAGTTGTATGGCTATTGAGCTTATGATAGTCATTTAGATCATCTACTACTCATGTGACACGATTATTTATGAATCCGACCTCTTGGTACATATCCGTTATTATCAACGTAAGTGCAATGTGAAGGGAAAAAGCATTTGTATCGGTAATATTGTTAGCCCTCTCATGATTATCTATGACTACATCAAATTATTGTTCAGTTTCAGCATAAAACTCATTTAGATATCTAACATTCTGCTCTACTTCATCTATGTATTGTATGGATGCTTTTAGAGCAAAAACATACATCGTTGTCCAATCACTTGTTACCATATTTACTTCTTTTACTTTTCTAAAGATCACATTGTTTCTTACGATAGTATTTCCTTTTCCATTAATTATCACTACTAATATCACCAAAATTCCAACCGTAACTATCCAACGTAACATCATGCTCCTACAAAGAAAGGAAGCAAGAGTTAGCATCATGAGTGAGTCTCTGTCTGTATCTTAGTTACTCTATCATTTCACCGCTAGCTTGTGAAACAACAGACTATACCCATCTATACGAGGTACCATGTTGGTTCATGAGGCCAACAAAATATTCCCAGTATTTTCTCTCTTAACAAATCATAAGTCAATATAATTTAGTCACTCATTTTGCCTTCACCAAACCTCAGCCTCTCTGTATATTGCCTTTATCATTGAAATTGCTATTCGGCTATACTCCAAGGGGCAGGCTGCACTATCACCGATTTGTCAGAATCGGATCGGTGGCATTTTCATGATTCCTCAAGACTGTCTGAATCCTTGAGATCATATTACTTATGTCATCCTGTGTTTCCTGCTTGGGTTTAGTTGGTTCATTTTGTAACTGATTTACCTCCATTGATTGTTCATTGTCAATCAGTCGTGGAGGGTCAATATTTTGGACAGAGCTTTTCAGCTCTTGGTCCGAAAAGAGCTTTTTTATAGCTTTCTTATGTTCTCTAACCCTATGAACTTGTTGTCGTAATTCTTCCAGGGGAACATCATCCTCTTCTGAGGAAGAATGCTCTCTGGTTTGTCTCTTACTCCTAATGGGAGGATTGAAAGGATGTTCCCCCACTGCCTCACGATGCTCTGAGTGCAATCATTCAGCTAAAGGCACATCATCATTTGAAAATGACTGTTCTTGCATTATTTCATCATGCACATCACTCTCGGCACCACTCGAGTCAGTGTCGGTAGTAGAAGGTTCTGGTGGTACACCATACCGTACCACTCGGCTGGCCTTCTCTAGCCTTAGCACCTCCCATTCCTGAGGAGCTAGGCTACATTTCTCTCCCTGACATTTTATTATTCTATTTGTTAATTGATCTTTAATTTTATAACTTACTGGGCCTGTCTTTTCCATAACTACAAATGGGTAATCCCATCTAGATTCAAGTTTGCCTTTTGATCTACCAAATAAATACAAGACTGGGTCACCCACTCCAAAGGTTGTATCTTTTGCTTTTGCATCATGTAATTTCTGTTTCAGAACACGCTTCTTTTGCGCGACTTGTTTTTGTAAGAATGCTTTATGTTGTTCTTGTAAAGCAATTTTATGGGGTTCTTCGCCCATATATTTCTGTCTCGGCTTAAGTATAGTGTCCAAAGGCAACACCACATCTCTACCATACATCAGATAGAACAGTGAGAACCCAGTGGATTCACATCTGTTGAATCTGATGGCTGCCAGAGCTTGATTGAGAAATAGATCCCAAGTCTCGAGTTCCTTTCATGACAATTTTGCCAAAACATTATTTAAAGTACCATGAAACCTCTCGACCTTCCCATTAGACTGTGGATGGTAATAAGAAGTCTTTACATGATGAAGTTTAAGATACTCTGTTAAGTGTTTCATGATCTCATTGCAATTTTCGGACCCATTGTCTGTTAATAATTCTAACGGACAGCCAAACCTGGGAAAAATTTGTTCAATTAACAAATTTGCTATTGTTTCTGCCTTTTGTCAGGCACTGGAGACGCTTCCGGCCAACCTGAATACATATCTATAAAAGTTACTATGTACTGATTCCCAGATAAGGTGGATGGATGAGGACCACTCATATCCAATGCTAACTTAGTAAATGGATAAGGAGGTTTATCCGTTTCATATAGGCAAGGTATGTTTCTTTGTATTCCTGGCTCTACAAGGTAGGCATTTTTCGACATACTGGTAAATCTGCTTGTATAAACCAGGCCAGTAATATTTCCTGCTAATGTTATAATACTCTTTATCAATTCCTAAATGCCCTAAGTTGTCATGGTATTGTTCAAGTATGTCTGTGTACAACTGCTTTGGTATACACAATCTACCCTAGGGTTTTCCTCTGCAGCACTTATGTAATATAAAACTTCCTCGATCATCATATGTTTACTACTTACACTAGGCGGTGTGTTAGGACTCTTATATTTCTTAATAATTTCGACAAGTTTAGAATCTTTTTCTTGTTTATACTTGATACTCTGGGGTTCTTTAGAAGATTCTGTATTATCATTGATTACATGCACATATTCTCTGGGGTCAATCTTATCACTATTTATAACTCCAACCTGTAAAAATTTATCTGTTTCAACATTGTCCATCTCATATGGATCTGCATTAGCGATCCCTTCAGGTAATCTTGAGAGCAGATCAGCACAGGTATTTTGTCTACCAGGTAAATATTCAATCTTACAATTATAGCTGGCTATTTTTAATGCCCATCATTGTACTTTGGCATTATTTTGTGGACTCATCAATAGGTATGGCAGGGGAGTGTGGTCTGTCTTAATGTCAAACTCTGCGCCCTGCAAATAATTATTGAATTTGTCCAAAGCATATGAGATGGCAAATGCCTCTTTCTCAAAAGTGGACCATTTTGTTGGGTCTCACTTATGTGATAAAAACGCAATAGGTTTTCATCAGGAACTCCTGGTAATTGACCTGTACCATCATCACAAGGTTGAGTTAGTACCACTCCTTCACAAATGCTCAGGGCATCAGTGTAGAGTATGTATGGTTTCCTTGGATTTGGGTACGATAAATGTGCCACCTGGGTTAATTTTTCCTTCAATTATTCAAAGGCCTTTTGTTGGGCCTCCTTCCAAAGAAATCTTGAATATTTCTTAGTTAGTTCTAACAAATGGGCAGCTATTTCACTGAACCTTGGTAGAAATCGGCGGTAATAAGATAGCATCCCGAGAAAACTGCGCACTTCAGTGACAGTTTTTGGTGGTTTTAACTTTCAGATAACAGAGACTTTAAACTTTTCCGATTTTATTCCATCTTGGCTAATCACAAAGCCAAGCTAAGAAGTTTCAGACTAAAAGGAGGAGCACTTCTTTGCTTTTAATTTGAGCTTGTGCTGACATAATCTTTGGAATATTTGTTTAATGTGATTCAAGTGAGATTTTTCATCTCGACTAAAATCAAAATGTCGTCAGTGTAAGCCAAAGAGAAGGCCTCTAGGCCTTCTAAGACATACGTCATGGGGGCCTGAAACTCGAAGGGGGCATTTATTAAACGATAGGGCATTACATTGAATTCATAAATTCCTTTGTCACAAACAAAAGCGGTCTTAGGCCTATCTTGTTCATCCATCTTGACCTGCCAATAAACTGACTTCATATCAAGACTAGTAAAGTACTTACACCCACTCAGTAAAGTGAAGATATCATCTATGAGTGGCAACAGCCAGTTCGTGACCTTCATAACTCTGTTTAACTTCCGGAAATCTTAACAAAAGCACTTAGAGCCATCCTTCTTGCCAACAAGCAAGCAAGGAAAACTCCAAGAACTGTTTGAGCGTCGAATCATACCGGCCTCTAACACTTCAGCCAACGCATCATCCATGATCTTTCACTTCAGGAGAGGTACTCTGTAGGCTCGACTTTTTATAGGAGGAGAGTCTCCAGTATCAATCTTCATCTTAACTGTGTGTGGGTTAACTCCTTATCAGTCTTAGCAAATAAGTCTTTGTTTTCATTAATAACTTGCATTAATATGTGTCTCTTATCATCCGGGACCTGAATATCAGCCTCAGTTATCTCATTTTTATTTAATTCAGGCTGGTTTGTCAATACTTGTTTTATTTCTATGAGTTGTTCCCCTTGATCCATGGGAGTCAGTCTTCCAACTATGCACCCACGTTTCAAGGTGTAATGTTTGTTTGTACTATTGACTATCATTACCGGAATATTTCCATGACCATTTGTCACTATACTATTACTTATCAATAAACCTGGTTGTACAGCAATAAAACCTTGTTTTAAACCATGATGTTCTAAACGTTCAGAGTCAAATGTTGATCTTGCTGCAACAGCTTTTGCTGTACATAAGCAAGTAGATTGGGGTTTAATTTCAACTTGATTAACCAACCTGGTTAAACAGCTAACATGCAAGTCTTCAACTATGGGAATAAATTGACCAGCTAATTTCAATCTTCAAAGTTCCCAGTAAATGTTAACTTTATTGTCAGTAATCCAATCAAGTCCTAAAAGCATTGATCGGTTGAACTAATCTAAAACCAAAAATTTATGCAAGTGGAAAATTCCATTGATAGAAAACTTAAGTTAAGTTTAATTACTAATCATGGTCTAACACCAATTACTGATACGTGTGATATACTAGGTAAAGTTTTCCTATCACCATGTAGTTAAGGCCTATGTTTCAAGTTTTTCCAAAATTTGGTACTAACACAAGAAGTCTGAGCTCCCGAATCAAATAGAGCTCTGACTCATTGTTTACCCAAGTGTACCATAACACTATCCAATGAAGCTGTGCTGTAATTAATTTTAAGTGTTTTCAAACCAGAGTTGGATTGTTTTTGTTCCACTTTATTCTTATTTTCTAAGTTTTTAGTCTCCCTATGTCCCTTTGGATCTGTTTTAATTAAGTTATTTCTATTTTTATCTGTTTCCATTTTTTTACTAAGTGTTTTGCTTTCAAGTGCATTGCTACAATTATGTTGTTTATGGGAGTAACTATGGTGGCCATTTTGTTTGTTTACATCCTGTCGGCCATCTTGGCTGACATTTTGTTTCCAGTGGCCATCTTGTTTGTTTACATCCTGTTGGCCATCTTGGCTGACATTTTGTTTCTGGTGGCTGTCTTGTTTGTTCACAACCTGTCGGCCATCTTGGCTGGCATTTTGTTTTCGGTGGCCATCTTGTTTGTTTACATCCTGTTGGCCATCTTGGCTGACATTTTGTTTCCATTGGCCAGCTTGTTTGTTTACATCCTGTCAGCCATCTTGGCTGACATTTTGTTTCTTTACATCCTGTCAGCCATCTTGGCTGCCATCTTGTTTGTTTACATCCTGAACTTCCTGTTTCACATTTTTACTATGTCCTGTTCTAATTTTTTCTACTATTTGCACAGTTTGACTCACTTTATTCTGACAAGCCTTGTGCATTACAGTTACTATATCAGATTGTAAGTCAACTATGTGTATTTGTTGAGGTTTGACCTTATTCCCAAAAGTGTTTGCATGATTTTGAATAGCATTAACTATAATTTCTGCACATTTGTATTTTGGGACCCCAAAAATTCCACTACTAATAACAGGCATAGCCAGAGTAGAATACTTCCTTTTCTGACATGTCTGTAATATTCCCATCACAGTTTTATATAAATCTTTCAAAACATCTGTTTTTATCACGATACTCATTCCACCTGGGTCCAACTGCGTGGATAACCGTGGAACAAGGCAAATTTCACCAGTGGTTACCATATTTCCACCCACTGGTAGGGGACCATTTTGAGGGGACCAAGTATTCCGGCATTTTCTCTGAAGGGCTGGGCCAGCTCTTCGGGCTATGGCATTTGCTGTAGTGGCTACATTTACATTGTCACTAATTATTGTTTCATGCAAATGTTCAATCGCAGCAGGACTATCCTCTTTTTGTTCGACTTTTATTTTTAATCGATCGATTGCCTGTTGTAGTTGGTCAGCCTCTGTTTGATGTTGACCCCTAAGCATAACCAACTCATCCTGATGACGAGTTTTTGTGTCTTCAATAAATTGCGCCCCACCTAGGTTTAAGTGTTGAAGTTGTTTTTGCAATTCTTGAATTTGGGCTTCACAGTCATTAATTTCACCCTGCACAAATACTAACTGCTGTTGAACTTGATCAAGGTCAGCCATACTGATTTCTTATAAATACAAAACTTTCTCTGCTGACAAATAATAAAGAAACAAGAAAATCAAGCTACTTACCCTTTTATGGTGCTACTGCACTGAACGTTCATCGTTTTCTGTGAAGAATCTTGTAGAATTTCTGGTGATTTCCTTGTTGAGATGAATCCTGCCTGCCTGCTGTCCTCTGATGTTTGACTTAAAGTTTCTGAGTTAACCGGGTTGAATGGGGTTAATCAATGACTACTTGCATGGGTAAAGGGCCCGGTGTTGGGTTTTATTCACAATTCTGTCCTTTGTCATCCAAAATTTGTTGCACACATGGTGTTAAATTCTACCGATAAACAATCGGGAATCTGGCGTATTTCTGCAGCGGTTTTGTTATTTTCAATTAAAACTTGGTGGAAATGTTCACTGTGTCCCGGAACTGGTGTAGAAACTGTTGTCTGGCAAGATGTAATGTGTGGGTTCACATATTATCGGCTGGCGGTCTTAGATATCCGCCCTTCAAAAAAAAAATTTGTGAAAGTTTCAAGAGAGCATCCTGGTCATGGCACTAAATTAAGTCTACGTGTGGCACAGTAGAAGGGTTAACGGATCGATATGGCCATGATCGTTGCACCCCAGTCGTCTAGTGGATTTAAGTTCTGACTCACAAATTTTAATTCTGGGGAGGAAGTTCGTAATCACTCCCCCACGTGTAAGCTTAAAGAAAATGTTTGAAGTAATGGGTCAAAACCAAGTTCGTGTTCACTCTTGAAACATTCACCATGGATTCCTCGGGAACACTTCAGCTGGGCATGGTAAGTCAAACACAGAAGAGTACTTACGATTTCTTTGTAATATATTCTTAATTAAATCATAGTGCCCTACACTTGTAAAAAGACTCATGCAAAACAAAAATTCAGATACACGTTCACTGAAGAAAATAAAATCGACTAAGTGTTACTGAGAAGCAGGAATTCTTTCACCAGTTCGCATTCGATCTGCATCAGAGGAGTCCGGTCAGGTCGGCAATCACCTTGCTTATAATATCCAAAATCCAAACTATTCTGTCAGAATATAGTTTATCGGACCAGATGTTGACCAGATGTGTGAATTGGATGCCCATCCCTCATATAACCCTGTTATAACTGGCCGAACGTCATTACGTGTGCTGTATTAAGAGATATCTCTCCCCTCCTTCAAAAGTGAACAGCCAGTATATTGTTAATGAAGTAATGTATTGCAGAGCTCTAATCTCGAAAACTATTAATTTATTATCAGCGGTGAGTTATAGCAAAAACACCCGTGCTCGACACTTACATCATGCCATACTCCTGACACGAGGTAATTAAGACTTAGTACAAAGGAAGAACTATAAAACTGTCGCCGTGACATATGGTATATGGTCAGATAGGTATTTGTAATCGGTGTAGAGATGAAATTGCTTATTAGTTATCTCTTAATGGGAGGTCGTAAATATCAGCGACCCACACTCGAAATCCTACAACACACGAATCAGCTAAAAATATTCGTTTTACTTCTTCTGAGAAAAATATGTTTCTCAGTGAAAGAATTTCATGAAGGTAAAAATCATACTTTACATACAAACTAAATTATATAGCCTGTCCTTGGGACCATTATATAGCCCGTCCTTGGGACCCCCTCCTCTTTGGGATGAGGAAAAGCTCTACGCTCGTCAATAAGGACCCACGAGAGGGCATTATGTGACATCGTCCGTTCAACGGCCATACATCTAAAAGTATGAAACTTCATTATGTATTAAAAATTTTCCATCCTTTGTCAGTTTAGGACAACCATCCGCCCATCGTTCGTCCATTCGGCGGCCATCCATTTAGAAGTATCAAACTTAGCAGCAGGGAGGGTCAGCATACCAATTTCGAAAGCATGAAAAAAATACACTCGTGCCCATGAACGGCGAGAGCCCATGGGACAGCCCATTCCCCTCGCCGGCCCCGGCTCTCTTGTTTTGTTAAGTCTGTCAATTATATTAGCACCCTCCCTGCTGCTAATATATTTAGAGATTGAGAAACACATAGGTATACATGACATACACATGAGGACTAATACAATGAATGCTTGTGAGTGGCTGCTTCTAGGGTCTACCGTCGTTTGTGGGCGGTCATGTAGTGGGACCTTTTTGTAAGGTCCACAATGCTCGTCTAAAGAAGGGTGCAGGCCCACTAGCCTGCAAAGGCTGTGGTAAGGGCATCAGAACAGAGCTAGCCCTTTGTAAAAACTGTGGCGTCGGGTACGCTCGGCTGGCTAAATGGCGACAAAGGCAATCTATAATTAAGGATGAGTTTCGGCGCCTGGCCGCGATAGATAACAGTTTTGAAATTTCCTGTTAGAGAAATGATAACATATAGATATACTCATTACACAACATGACAAGTATGAATGATCTACGTACTCAAGCAAAACAATTTGGGTTCAGGAGGTATTCAAAGCTCCGAAAAAATGACTTGATTAAATTGATCGCCACTGCTCATGCGGAAGAATTTATAAAAAGACTTCAGCAGGCTAGAGAAACGGGGCGGTTCCTGGCTCTTCGGGAAGATGTACAGAATCCTAATAAGCGTGGTCAAAGAATGCATGCAATCAAACAGATTGAGGCCGATGTCACGGCGGCCCTTCGTGCTAAAACTGTTGAGGAAAAGATGCGAAGAAACCCCGCTAAAAGAGCTTCCCTACGTCGGCGAAGGCCTGTAACCCTTGCCAATCAAATCGTTCAAGAGGGACCCGCCATCCTTGAAGAATTACGAGAATGGCGACATTTCGACTTGGATATCGAAGTCTCTCATCTGGTGATGCTACCAGATGTTGAAGTATGGGTGGTTCTTTTGAGCAACGCCAAAGATGAGTTTGAAATCAACGGCGCTGTTGCAGTCTACTCTACGTGGCGAGTGGAAGTAGATGCCATTGGTGGTGATGGTTTGCACACTGGCCGAATGGCCTTGGATGCTCGTATGACTGAAGAGAGGGCAGCACGGCTTTTCGGAGCTCTACCAGAGGGGGAATTCATCATAAGGCTCAAGTTTCTTCGGGAGCATAGCGAAAGAGACTGGGTAGTCGAAGACAAGTTTGACCCTGTCAAGGAAGAAAGGCCAGGGCGTTGTCGAAACCACAGAAAACACCAAACCAGGTACCCTGACGGGGATTGACAATCCGTACTACACAAACGTCTACCCTGTTACAGCTGTGGGCTACGGGCTCTATCCTCTCAGAGAGCCAGACCCTGCAAACCTAGTACCAATGAAAGCAGGGGATCTGAATTGCGTCGCCCGGAGAGTGGTTCAACACTTTGATTGCACTCTCAGAGGACAGGGCGTAACCCCGATCAGGCGCCTGAAAATCGAGAGAAGTGGGAAGAGAGTGCTCATATAACTGGTGCCACAGTTGATGACGTAGCTAATCTCGAGAAAATCCTCAAGCGGGCCATCATCGTGAAAGATATAGCTGGCGAGGATGTCTATAACAGTGATGAATACCAGGCAAGTAGATGGAAACCCGTAGAGCTCATCATTCACAACAGCCACGCCTGGTCCAAAGACCTGCACTTCCCCCAGTCCAGACAGGTCCACATATACGAGGGTGACGTCTGGGAAGCCATCAGACAGGCCACCCAAAACGAGTCAATCGCTGTCTGGCTACTCGTTGGTGGCAAGGATAGACAGCTCAGCGTTGACCAGTTTGTCTTACAAGAAGGCGGTACTTTCAGAACTCAGGAAACTCACGAGAGACTCCAAGCGGCCTGCGCCGATATAGGAGATGAGTCTCGTGCCAACAGGGCCTTCGGAGTGAACCACGCAGCCAGCATCATCGCAAAGGAAAGGAATGACTGGAAGCCGACTTCAGCCTCTTTCCTGGATGTCATCCAAAAGGCTTGTATCGAACATGGCCACGGTGGCCTCTGGAACGCAGAACAGTATCACGTCAATGACATCATAAGCATCGACATGAAGGCGTGCTATCCCTCAAGCTTCCAAGTCTGGGTGAGGCTCAGCCCTACTTTGAACGTTTCGGTCAACCAAAGGCCAACATGACCCGTGTAGCAAGCAATGGTGCATAAGACATAAGTACCGGTTTCGCCCAAATACACAAGTGGGCTTTCGATCCAAGTGTCCATCCTGTCATCCCTGCATGATTCGGGAGACATTTCGAGGAGCAGGGCTGGGCTCCGACGGCCCTCCTCTCGTATCTCACGGATTCCAGCATCCTAACCGAACTAGATGTTTGAGAAGCCATCATCGCCTTCAGAAAGAAGAATGTAGTGTGGCTCCCCGAAGATAGAGATCAGGGCTGCAGCAACATCGGGAAATTCACTCAGGGCGCAAAAACCGATGGTAAACGATTGACGCGCCATCTGGTCACGGATCATGGTGAACTAGATTATCTTGTGAGAGATACTCGCCAAAGTGGCACTCTTGTCAGAGCCCCAGAAATGTGTCCCCAGGGCCATGTGTTAACTTACTACGATGGAAACCAGCCCCAATACACCCACCTAAGGGCCTCTATGTTAGCATACGCCCATATTAACCTTCTCCATATGTTATAACGTTTCGACAAAGAAGAGGCGGTTCGGGTGGCGACAGACAGCATATATATTAAGAAAGCAATACTCCATAAACTCGACGGTATCCAAGTCTACATACCACAAGAAGTTCACCCTGAGGGTGTTTGCAGAACGTGCTGCCTCTATCATGATGAACCCACCCTACAACCTCCTGAAAAGCATAATGTCCTGCCAGCTCAATGGCCAGATAAGGGGGGGGGGGGGGGGGCGGGAACTCTCTACATGCCACAGGATCATGCCGCTTATCTTCCAAAGACAGAGTACTGGTGCCGGAAAAAAAGACATCCGTGATTCTACAACTCCAAAGTACAACGACCCACTGACCCACCAATGGCTGAGCTACCTCAACGGTGGTGGTGGTAGCGGCAAGACAACGAGAGCAATCAAGCTTTTCAGGGTGCAAGATCCGCTTGTCTTTACTCCAACTCACTGCCTTGCCAAAGAGATGCGAGGTAGGGGAGTCGGCCCAAACCTACCACAGCTTCTTCCGGTGGAGTTGACAATATGAGTGGATGCCAGATCGCATGGACCAAAAGTCCATTCCCTGTGTTATCATCTGGGACGAGGTCTGTACTGTGCCCCGACCAATCGTTGCGTCCTTCCTATGATGGCTTGAGCAACGGGGTGTCCAAGCCGTCTGCTGTAGCGATCAGGGCCAGCCGCTGCCGATTGCAGGCGAGATGCCGCACGACTGGCTGAGCCAGGCCACCGACTATTACGAAGAGGTCGAGGTTGACCATAGGGCAAAAGATGACACACTCAAGG
This sequence comes from Pictodentalium vernedei, assembly GCA_031216915.1. Lineage (NCBI taxonomy): Eukaryota > Metazoa > Mollusca > Scaphopoda > Dentaliida > Dentaliidae > Pictodentalium > Pictodentalium vernedei. The sequence continues at coordinate 83,615,324 of CM062294.1, forward strand.
CTCTAAAAAGGCGCATCCGACTTCAGACTGATGAGATTCAGTGCCAGGAGATGCGAAGGGCTCTCCCAAGATGCCTGGGATGTGACAGGTTTGTATAACAGCGGAAGCCCGGGGACCTAATCCTTACCAGCCGCCAAAAAGTCCGAGATTGTGCCGAGGGTATTCTGTTCCATCGCCACAAGAAGGCATTCCCAAACGAGCCTGTTCCCCTGTTGTACCGACCAAAGGACTCTCGGCAGCAAAACTGTTTGGTGACGATCCCAGGTCCTGTAATAGTTAATGATGGCCGACCCGACCAGGAGGAGTCAGTTCTTAACAATGTCAGGGAGGTACCTGTTCGATACGCCCAAGAGGTCATTGGCGGTAAGTAGGGCTATGATTGGGCTCTCGGCTACGCGATGACAGTACACCCCAGTCAGGGTCTCACCATCAGCAACCCACAGAAGGTCTGGATTATCGATGACTATCTCCAGTGGTCAAATCTTGCCTACCTCGCTGTGTCAGGTGTGGAGTATATGCATCAACTTAAGAGGGTAACTCCAGAAGAGGGTTCTGAGATCAGGTTACAGAACGACAAGCAACTCCGCAAGCAAATCCAAAAGAAATTTGTGGCATACAAGCATCAGGACCGGGTCAAATGTTTCCAGGGGTTTAATCTGAAGGTTGACTACATCTTGCAGCTAAGAGAGGCCCAATAGAACCGCTGCACGACATGCAACATCGAGTTGCTATGGGCGTATCCCCCAAAAGACACACAGCAGTTCTCTGTCAACCGGCTGGACAATAGCAGGGGACACTGTAGAGGTAACGTACGACTGACTTGTCTAGAGTGCAACAGAAAAAGAGGGGTGCTGCAATTACAACTGAGTAAGGCGGCAACTGGGTGTCAGGGGTCACCACGAGGAGCTCCTCTCAGACAAACCCACGTGGTGGCCCATCCAACAAATAATAAAGCACAGGTTCGCCGACCTTGGTGACCGAGCGTCCAAGCTGGTAGACCTGGAGGGACCACACAGGGTAAGTTGCACGACAGTAGTATATTGGAGGTGGAATGACCCAGTTCTGGTCGAGTGGATGGGGGAGTGGGGGGGGGGATTGGATGGATGACGTCATCTTAATTAAAATGTTACGTAAGGTAATTAACATCACGTCACTTAATTAATGAATATTTTTTAATCACTTCAATTAATAACTGTTGCTTAATTAATTTTAATTAATGACTGTTGAATAATTAATGTAATTAATGGAATTAATGAGTGTAATTAGGGTTGATTATAATAATGAGTATATTAATAAATGAATTAATAATGTTTACGTCGATTAGTAAATATTTTTTTTTTAAAGTCATAATTTGGGATAGATATTATTAGATAAAAAATAATATATTTAAAAATAATATTGATGTATTGGACATATATATATGAATGCTATCGACTGACTCTGACCTGGACACGTGCTAAGGTAAGCGCTGCATTGCATGTTTAGGTGTAATTAAAAACCAATGAAATCTCGTTAAATCGATTTTTCTTTTCAAACGCGGACTACTACATGAGAGTGACAGATGTTGAGGTAATAAAATTTATTCTAACATTCTAATGACCGGTCATAATCTGTCCGAAATATCGTTAGACTGGACATGCTATCATGTATTTAAAAATCAATGAAATCATCATATTTAAAAATAATATTGATGTATTGGACATGTATATATGAATGCTATCGACTGACTCTGACCTAGACACGTGCTAAGGTAAACGCTGCATTGCGTGTTTAGGTGTAATTAAAAACAATGAAATCTCGTTAAATCGATTTTTCTTTTCAAACGCGGACTACTACATGAGAGTGATAGATGTTGAGGTAATAAAATCTATTATAACATTCTAACGACTGGTCATAATCTGTCGGAAATATCGTTAGACTGGACATGCTATCATGTATCTAAAAATCAATGAAATCTAATGATGATCTCACACGAAGATGTGTCTTGCTTTAACTGAAGACGTGTGAAGATAGCGACTCCATTGTGGCTATTTTTATGGGTGTAATTAGATTTAATAACTTGGCGTGATCCTTACATATTAATAACGCAAGTTTATTCTTCTCGTTTTTATGGCGGTCGTAAAACTCTCATAGACCAAGGTATTCTGATTTTAGGTCTCATGCGATAAAGTAATTTTTTAATCCGATGACCACATGAACAAATAACATTTCGGTTATTGAAAAGTGGGCGTGTTTTTTTTGCCCCCTATAAAGTCCGACGATTCGAACCTCACTCTCATTAGTAACTTGTCAGAAAAGTCGACTATACTTCCGTGAACAGCTGAGAGCAAACCAAGAAGCAGCGAGCCAATGAAGAATTTGCATTAGCATTAAGAAAAGTGGTGGTCAGCGACGCTCCCCATGAAGGAACAAGAAAAGAAGTTTAAAGACTACCCTTTTATTGAGGCTGCCAGACGTCTCTTCGGGGAGATCCAGTACAAAAATCGACCCAAACACTGGTTCGATCTTCCCGTACACATGCAGGAGGAAGCACTTTTAGGGCCAAGGTTGGAGACACCGGTAACAGCTGAAAAAGATTGGCATAGTGAATTTTTCACCGAGGCGGAGATGTCGTTAACAGTCGACGAAGATTGGGAAAATGAGTTCTTCACTGAGGCGGAGATGGGTGGAAAAAATAGCTTTCTATGGAAAGCAAAAACAGCCCTTTTCAGGGCCACCATAATCTTAAAAAAGAGTTGCTTTGTCACAAACACACACTTTTTCAACCAATCAGACACCTCCATTATCCCACACCCTCACTGCCACATCCCTGTAACCCCTCACAATACCTAAAACTTTCATGAACTCCCCTCCTCCAGGTCATCCAATTCCCAAAAATCTCTCCCCTCTCCCCCACCCCTCACAAATAGCTAAATTATCTTGAACCCTAATGGGCATGTCAGGCACCAGATACCCTGTCCCCACAATTTTGAATGATCAAATTACCCAGATTACTCTCCTCTCATAACTTACTGCACTCTTAACCCTTATTTACTATTTGGTTGTCCCCCTAATAAATAGCGTATGTTCATTTAATATAATATATTAATAATTTTCTTTAAATAATTTATTCCACAAGACACTTCTCAAAAAAAAAATGGCGGGTCAGTTTGACAGAAATACACATAGCGATTTATTCATGACTGTCTGACGGTTATCAAAACAGCCCTTAGGTGTTTAACAGTTGATTGTGGACCAGTACATTTAAAAATGGCAGAATCTAGTTGTTTTTCTCAAAGTTGATGACAATAATCGCTTTTAACTCAAGTGAAAATGGAAAAAATTTGGGTGATAACACTACAGTCTGTGTTTAATCATAGAAAAATTACACCCGCGCTATCGTGTTTTACTAACCTGTAAGTTTTATTTTTTGAATGTTTACTGAAGGATAATCCACCCATCTAAGTAAAAGCATGAAAGAGCTACCATTATCTAATTACAGATGTGGGGGAGAGGGGGGGGAGGGGTAGAGTTGTGTACTATGGCATACTACCTTCAGCCAATGATAACCCTGTGTAGAACTTTGACAGTTGTTTGCCTTTGCATGATAGTTCTTTCTGGATTGCTCCAACTGTCGTTAAATAAATAAATAAAAAAACTACAATTCTAATAACAGGCCAAGCCCCCCTTCGTTTTTCATGTTTTGTGAGGGGGAAAATCAGCAGTACTTTTACCCCCTGCATTTTAATAGTTGAGAAACACTGTTACGCGATCAAAAAATGGTAAACGGATATGCAATTCTGTATTAACCATCCAAAAGTGCAAAACTTGGGAAAATATAACCCACCTAGAGCTGCACCAAAGCTACGTACACTATTCGAACTCCTGCATTGTGTCCTTGGGCAAGGTACTTAACCCCGATTATCAACATGGGGCATGATGACGCTGTGTACTAAGGTGTACTGCACGTTGATGATACACATATTTTTTAACAATCTAACCCAACCTGTGTGACAGTGTGGACTTACGACGTTGGTGAGATGACAGTTACTCATCATTGCTCGGTGGTTCTCTTTGGATATTCCAGGTTCCTCTACTCATAAAATTGTCATGGTTATGATTAGCCATCGCTCATAAGTATATGACCTTAAACACCAATAAATAAATAATGATAATTAGGATTTTAAATCTATTAAGACCTGAATAAATTATGAATCGGCGCATGTTATTTGCTTTTAGCCAGTGGATTGACAATGACTTCTGAACTTCGACCTGGAGAACTCCGTGTTTATTTAGAATAAACTGCGAATGTTTAATTATAACTTGAACTTGATGTCCGGGTGTAATGAAATGGCATATTTTCTGCAGACATTCTAAATAAACGCAGCTAGTGTACAGACCTGTATTTTTTTTTTCAGTTGAGTAAAATTATTTGATATTTACTGTAACACACCGATTAGCATGTCTAATGGATCTAACTACGCCAGCCCGACTGACCCTTTGCCCACCATGATCGCAACAAACGTTTCAATTCTCTCTCTCTCTCTCTCTCTCTCTCTCTCTCTCTCTCTCTCTCTCTCTCCATCCTCACCAACCAATACAGTATGGCAGTATGGGTGGAAACTAATTGCGTTCAAGTTTGTTTTTTTTTACCACCCCCCTTACAACACAAATTGAAATGAAATCTGATTCATTGAACCATACTACAGCATATGTGCTAAAATGATTATTTTTATACAAAACTCAAGACCGTTCCCTCACAAATACCTATATAAAAACAAGATAATACGCGAGAATGCCTTGTGTATCAGCTTTTTGTTGATAAAATATTCCCTGTATACATTCCTGAATATTATTTATGTTCCCGCTTGAGAGTTTTCACTTTTTGGTCCAGTTTCATGCTTATTGATTAGAGCTTCCATGAAGTCCATTCCACTTTCACAGGTTTTCCAGCGGATTTTCTTTAAAGACTGGTCCATCGCAGCTTTGTCAGAGATATTGTTTTCTGGAAGAAAAAAGTCCAAACGTTTTTTATTTCTGATCAGGCCCCTTGGGGTATTTTGATCTTTAAGGATGTTTGCCAAAATTTTCCAGCCTGTTGGTTGAAAATCTTTTCTTCTTCGCAGCAGATCATTTATCAGATCACACATATTGGAGCCCGAAATTGTAATGCCGTTATACTCGAGTCGATCTTTCTCATCTCAGGATAAATTGGGTATATTCTTTATTATCTGGAGTAACAAAAGTGCCCTGCCCGTCATAGAATTGGGTACACATACTATCCAGTTGATACCTGGCTCATTTTCCACTGAAAAACTAGTCTTTAAGGGGGTGGTTTGGTGTTTTCATTGCGTATGTTTGAATGGTGTTGAAAGATTTTCTTGTGGATCATCCCTTTCTCTTTAGAACTCGATGTTAAAGATTCAGTAATTGGTCTCATACCCTGGTCTTTGGGTGGGACAGCTACAGCATTTGGGGGTGTGCATACTTCCTGTAACTGTTCACTCCCCCATGGATCAATACACTGAATTCTCCTTGAGGGTAGGCTGGTTGAGTCATCTACAGGTTTTTCCCTCAGTGATTTCCCCTTCACTGGCGATTTTACTGGCTCTAGCTTATTTGCAAGCCCCAAAATATTACCACTTGTTAATGCATTGTTCCAACTAAAGGCAGATTTCATATGTACTGGACGAGGATAGTTCAGTTGGTTACAGATAGATCTGGTTGTTAACTCTGCTGTATTTGGGTTCACTCCCACTATAGGGTGTTTAAAATTTACATTTTTGTGTAATTTTCGTCTGTGTCGATAATAATTAGTTTTATGAGTGTAAGATTTTTGACACAATTCACAAATATAGCGTGAATCCATCCTTTCCTTTTCAGAAGCGAGTTAATAGAGTGGCAATACTCTTCCAATACGCTTCCATTTATATGTATAAATAGGATGGGTCCAACCCCAACCTGTCAATTGCCGATTGGGTAATTATATACCAAGATAAGGTGGGTTCTACCCCAACCTGTTGATTACTTCAAATTCTTCCACAGTGCATTTTTGGAAATTACAGTGATAGAGCTCTGGGGTAAAATAAGCTTTTGCTCAACTTCACACAAATTGATATAGTTTACTTCAAAAAAGAAACATCAAAGTCGCATTCATGAAAAGCCGAGGTAGCATATCTGAACCACCCACTATGCACTGTTTAATCAGATAATCCCTTTAATCAGATAATGAGTGATCACTGATTTTACAATTCGATGAAATGGTTTTCAGTGATTTTATAATTTGATGAAATGGTTTTTAGTGATTTAAATCACGGAAAATGATCACTAGTGATCACTATTACGTGACAAATCACGTAAAATGATCACTGTAAATTTTAAACACCCTATAGGGGGAGCAAACCCAAATACAGCCAAGTTAACAACCAGATCTATCTGTAACCAACTACCCTATCCTCCTCGAGTGCATATGAAATCAGCCGTTAGTGGGAACAATGCATTAACAAGTGGTAATATTTTGGGGCTTGCAAATAAACTAGAGCCAGTCAAACCGCCAGTGAGGGGGGGGGGGGAATCACTGAGGGAAAAACCTATAGATGACTCAACCAGCCTACCCTCAAGGAGAATTCAGTGTATTGATCCATGGGGGAATGAACAGTTACAGGAAGTACTCAATGCTGTAGCTGTCCCACCCATAGACCAGGGTATGAGATCAATTACTGAATCTTTAACATCGGGTTCTGAAGAGAAAGGGATAATCCACAAGAAAATCTTTCAGCGCCTTTCAAACTTACGCAATGAAAACACCAAACCACACTCCTTAAAGATTAGCTTTTCAGTGGAAAATGAGCCGGCTATCGACTGGATAGTATGTGTACCCAATTCTATGATGGGCAGGGATCTTTTGTTACTCCATATAATAAAGAATATACCCAATTTATCCTGGGATGAGAAAGATCGACTCGTGTATAATGGCATTACAAATTTGGGCTCCAATATTTGTGATCTGATAAATGATCTGCTGCGAAAAAGAAAAGATTTTCAACCGACAGGCTGGAAAATTTTGGCAAACATCCTTAAAGATCAAAATATTCCAAGGGGCCTGATCGGAAATGAAGAACGTGTGGACTTTTTTCTTCCAGAAAACAATATCTCTGCAAAGCTGCGATGGACCAGTCTTTAATGAAAATCCACTGGAGAAGCCTGTGAAAGTGGAATGGACTTCATGGAAGCTCTAATCAATAAGCATGAAACTGGACCAAAAAGCGAAAACTCTCACCAATAGGGTGTCATTCAGAATAGCTGTATATGTCGGTGTTCATTTTACTGCAAATTTCATATTCATTTGTAATTCAATACTAATCAGTTTGACTAGCTTCGACCTCTGGTTAATATGGATATTTAAATAAATGCAATATATCTCAGATTTTTTCATTGTTTTATTTGTGGTGTCTCCTAAACTACAGAGTGCGACATTCGCCAACTTCAGGAAATATACGTAATTTATGGAATTTAAGCAATTATTCAAATGCTGTGATACGATAAAAAAGTTGGTTGTTATTAAGCGGGTTCATTAATAATATTCGGGAATGTATATAGGGAATATTTTATCAACAAAAAGCTGATACACAAGGCAGTCGCGCTTATTATCTTGTTTTTGTATAGGCATTTGTGAGGGAAAGGTCTTGAGTTTTTTACAAAAATAATCATTTTAGCACATACGCTGTGGTATGGTTCAAAGAATCAGATTTAATTTTGATTTGCGCTGTAAGGGGATGGTAAAAAAAAAACTAGAAAAAACAACAGCTTGAACGCAATTAGTTTCCACCCATACTGTATCGGTTGGTAAGGATGGAGCAAGAGGAAGAGAGAGAGAATTGAAACATTTGTTGCGATCATGGTGGGCAAAGGGTCAGTCGGGCTGGCATAGTTAGTTCCATTAAACATGCTAATCGGCGTGTTACAGTAACTATCAAATATTTTTACTCAATTGAAAAAAAATATATACAGGTCTGTACACCAGCTGTGTTTATTTAGAATGTCTGCAGAAAATACGCTATTTCATTACACCCGGACATCAAGTTCAAGTTATAATTAAACATTTGCAGTTTATTCTAAATAAACACGGAGTTCTCCAGGTCGAAGTTCAGAAGTCATTGTCAATCCACTGGCTAAAATCAAATAACATGCGCCGATTCATAAATTATTCAGGTCTTAATAGATTTAAAATCCTAATTATCATTATTTATAAATTGGTGTTTAAGGTCATATACTTATGCGTGATGGCTAATCATAACCATGACAATTTTACGGGTAAAGGAACCTGGAATATCCAAAGAGAACCACTGAGCAACGATGAGTAACTGTCATTTCACCAATGTCATAAATCCGCACTGTCACACAGGTTGGGTTAGATTGTTAAAAAATATGTGTATCATCGACGTGCAGTACACCTTAGTACACGGTGTCATCGTGCCCCCATGTGGATAATCAGGGTTAATTACCTTGCCCAAGGACACAATGCGGGAGTTCGAATAGTATACGTAGCCTTGATGCAGCTGTAGGTGGGTTATATTTTCCCAAGTTTTGCACTTTTGGGTGGTTAATATGGAATTGCGTATCCTTTTACCATTTTCTGATCGAGTAACAGCGTTTTTCAACTATTAAAATGCGGGGGGTAAAAGTACCGCCAATTTTCTCCCTCACAAAACATGTAAAACGAAGGGGGGGGGGGGCTTGGTCTGTTATTATAGAATTGTAGTTTTTTCATTTATATATTTAACGACAGTTGGAGCAATCCAGAAAGAACTATCATGCAAAGGCAAACAACTGTCAAAGTTCTACACAGGGTTATCATTGGCTGAAGGTAGTACGCCATAGTACACAACACTACTGCTCCTCTCCCCCACATCTGTAATTAGATAATGGTAGCTCTTTCATGCTTTTACTTAGATGGGTGGGTTATTCTTCAATAAACGTTCAAAAATTAAAACCTACAGGTTAGTAAAACACGATAGCATGGGTGTGATTTTTCTACGATTAAACATGGGCCGTAGTGTTATCACCCAAATTTTTAACATTTTCACTTGAGTTAAAAGCGATTATTGTCATCAACTTTGAGAAAAATCAACTAGGTTCTGCCATTTTTAAACGATCTGGTCCACAATTAACTGTTAAACACCTAAGGGCTGTTTTGATAACCATCAGACAGTCATCAATAAATCGATACGTGTATTTCTGTCAAACTGACCCGCCATTTTGTTTTTTCGAGAAGTGTCTTGTGGAATAAATTATTTAACAAAAATTATTAATCTATTATATTAAATGAATATAAGCTATTTATTAGGGGGACAACCTCATAGTAAATAAGGGTTAAGGGTGCGGTAAGTTATGAGACTAATCGGGGTAATTTGATTGCTCAAAATTGTGGGAACGGGGTATCCGGGGCCTGACATGCCCATTACATTTACAGAACTGGACTGGGGGTCAATTTAGCTATTGTGAGGGGTGGGGGGGGAGAGGTTTCCAAAAGTTTTTTGGTACTGGATGACCTGGAGGAGGGGAGTTCATGAAAGTTTTAGGTATTTTGAAGGGTTACAGTGGTGTGGCGGTGAAGGTGTGGGATAATGGAGGTGTCTGATTGGTTGAAAAAGTGTGTGTGTGTGACAAAGCAACTCTTTTTAAGATTACGGTGGCCCTGAAAAGGGCTGTTTTTTTTTGCTTTCCATAGAAAGTGAAGAACTCATTTTCCCAATCTTCGCCGGCTGTTAACGACATCTCCGCCTCTGTGAAAAATTCACTATGCCAATCTTCTTTGGCTGTTACCAGTGTCCCCAAACTTGGCCCTAAAAGTGCTTCCTCCTGCATGTGTACTGGAAGATCGAATCAGTGTTTGGGTCGCATTTTGTACTGGATCTTCCCGAAAGGTCATCTGGCAGCCTCAATAAAAGGGTAGTCTTTAAATTTCTTTTCTTGTTCTTGCATGGGGAGCGTCGCTGCCCACCACTCTTTTAATGCTAATGCAAATTCTTCATTGGATCGCTGCTTCTTGGTTCGGTCATAGCTGTTCACGGAAGTATAGTCAATGCTTGTCATGTTGACTTTTCTGACACAGTTTCTAATGAGAGTGAGGTTCGAATCGTCGGACTTTATAGGGGGCAAAAAAAAACATTCCCACTTTTCAATAACCGAAATGTTATTTGTTCATGTGGTCATCGGATTAAAAAATTACTTTATCACGTGAGACCTAAAATCAGAATTCCTTGGTCTATGAGAGTTTTACAACCGCCATAAAAATGAGAAGAATAAACTTGCGTTATTAAAATGTAAAAATCACACCAAGTTATTAAATCTAATTACACCCATAAAAACAGCCACAATGGAGTCGTTATCTTCACACGTCTTCTGTTAAAGCAAGACACATCTGTCGCGTGAGATCATCATTATAATGAGATTTCATTGATTTTTAAATACATGATAGCATGTCCAGTCTAACGATATTTCGGACAGATTATGTCCGGTTGTTAGAATGTTATAATAGATTTTATTACCTCAACATCTGTCACTCTCATGTAGTTGTCTGCGTTTGAAAAGAAAAATTGATTTAACGAGATTTCATTGGGTTTTAATTACACCTAAACACGCAATGCAGCATTTACCTTAGCACATGTCCAGGTCAGAGTCAGTCGATAGCATTCATATATATATGTCCAATACATCAATATTATGTTTAAATATATTATTTTTTATCTAATAATATCCATCCCAAATTATGACTTAAAAAAAAAAATATGTACTAATCAAAGTAAACATTATTAATTCATTTATTAATATACTCATTATTATAATCAACCCTAATTACACTCATTAATTACATTAATTATGCAACAGCCATTAATTAAAATTAATTAAGCAACAGTTATTAATTAAAGTGATTAAAAAAATATTCATTAATTAAGTGACATCATGTTAATTACCTTACGTAACATTTTAATTAAGATGATGTCATCCACCCACCCCCCACCCCCCCCCCCCCCCCCCACTCCCCCATCCATTCCACCAGAACTGGGTCATTCCGCCTCCAATATACTACTCATGACGCGACCACCCTCAAGTTCGCCTGGCTGGTAGAGGTAGCGAACATCCATGCCAGAGGGGAGCTTCTGCTCTCGGATGCCAACAGGATGACCTGCAACCACAGAGGAGGGCTTTCATGCTACAGTCTTAGCCTTGATGCCATCAGAGGGCTTCTTTCCGGTTAGGCGAGTCACCTCACCATTCAGAACCACAATGACGGCAGGCAGTCGAGCCACCCACTCGGTTGATCATTTGTCGCATCTCTTGAGCGTATTGGTGCCCAAAGAATCGCTCTGCCAGGGTGTGGTTGGAATGCTCTACAATTCTCTTGTCCCGGTGGACATTCACACGGCCACGCCGCACTTCGGTCCCGTGTTTGGCCAGCAGCTGGTTCACTGCGCCCATGAACTCACGGCCAGTGTCGACCTGTAATAATTACGGCCATCTGAGGGAGCTCCGCCTGTAAATCCTTTGAAGGGCACTCACGACCTCTTTGGCCTCTTTCGTGGCCAGGGGCTCTGCCTCTTTATAGTGGGAGGCTATGTCAACGACAGTGAGCACGTACTTGTACGTTTTGCGGGCCGCCCGGTCATGTGGCAGAAAGACCAGGTCGGCCTGGTGGACTTCATTCAGTATGGACACGTTGAATGTGGGTCGCGGAGAGGGCAAGTATATCTACTTCTTGAGCCATGCCCAAGCCACATCTTCAGAGACCTTGGTCGCGGAAGGTAGGTTTTAATGGCTGCAAGTCCCTTCCAGTACCCCTTGGGGCTGTAGTAGATTGAACCCAGCTTTGTTGCAATCTTGCTGTCCATTCTTGGGTATACAGACATTCTTTGGACATCTAATATGCACAATTGAAGATTTATTACGTGTTAAGTATCCAACAAGTACACAAAGCAATGGTCACAGACATGAGCTGGCCAACAAAAGAGGCTTTCAAGAAAAGTGAAGCTTCGAAATGGAGAGGCCTGCCCATAGGCACCTACCAACTTATGGAAGAAAAGGATCTTCCAGGTGGCATGATCCTCACCCTTGTTACACAAATCGGCAAGAGGTATGTGGTCTGGGTGCCAAATAGATTAGCGTCCGATTTGCGGGGGTCTCACGAGGCGGTGAAATATATATACAATAATGGTCTTGTTAATACTAATAAAAACCCAAGACTAAATTATGGTTATCAACTCTTATAAACGTTTCTGGTTTCCAGTTGACTCAGATTAATTTGACCCATATTGGAGGAGTCTTATCTTATTATAAAACTATAAATGTATGTGACACTATCCGACATTCAAACTGTGGACCTACCAAGGGCGCTCCCTGCTGGAGAGCAATATGAGTGTGTGCTTGCTGAAGTAAAATACTACCCTCTGTAGTACAACATTAGTTCGCGGAAACGCAACAATACTATTCACATTGTGTCTGAGAATGATGACATGCAAAAGATGATTTCAATCCCAGATGTCTATTACAATGTATGCGAGTGAATTGACGAGGTTTTTAGTCAAGTTGGGGCTATATTGGATCCTCACAAGCCATCGAGTCATCTGCGACTCAAGACAGATAAGTCTCTGAAACTGGGAAAGTTGGCACGCACATTAGGATTTACAACCAAAATCCCTGGTGGAGGGGGGCTGATGGGGGGGGGGAGTTACCTAGTTTTGCGGCCCACTGTGAGCTCTTCGTTCATCTGTCAGAAGTCAGCACCACGGACAATGTTTACAACGGGCTAGCCAGCACACTACTCAGAACAATATCTGTTGCAAATCAAAAATGTGCAGGTGGCCGAACAGAAGCTTTCTCTCATTTGCAATACAAAAGGCTTATCCCAGGTCCTATAGGCAATATCACAGTTAGTGTTGTAGATAGCTGGGGCGGCCCTTCGGAGTTTGATCGTCTTACAGCTGGCAAGAATACTACCATATTGTACAGATAGTCATGGGACCACACCCCAATTACTTCGTACCAGTGCTACATTAGCTTGCCCTAAAATGAGGTCGGCAACATAACGACAAAGAACTTGTCATCATTATCCGTGGCAAAGATGTGTTGCTCTCATTGAGTGGAGTTGCTCACAAGGTCACAGATGATGACTTTCCAACTGACACACTCAATACCCTATATCTTGGCCCAGCTAAGCTCAAGCGCATGTGGTTTACCAGACAGACACTGGCGGACGATGATTTAAAGGTAATGGAACACAACATGACTAATAACAATGGGTCTGTATCCAAACCTCAAAAACGGTGACGCGAATACTTTACGCATCCAGGAGATCGGTGATGTTAGAGCCCGTCTCATGGTCGAACAAGACTGCAGGTATTCCCTCGGTAAGAAATACCACCGAGGGATTAATATCGCAGATGGCATTGAAACAGTTATGTCCGCGGCGGGTGTAGGAATCGGCGTTAGTGGTATTGGACTGTTGGCCAACATAACAGCGGTTCCTGTGGTTATAGCGCTAGAGGCCACAGCAAGTGTCTGTGGATTGGCAGGTGTCTTCGGAAAGTTTGTAAGCCGAAGACTCACAAAGAAGGCTAAAAAGCACAACACCATTGCCACATTAGCGGAGGCAAAACTTTCGAGCGTCGCAGATCTGTACCCAAAGGCTGTTGGTGATGGCCAGATATCAGACGAGGAATTCAATCATATACTCGCAGAAGAATAGAAATTCAACAAACTCCGGCTTGATATTCGCAAGACTTCTCGCCGAGAGAACTAGCATGGCATAAAAAATGAGATGTTACTGCTGATACGCCAGGACCTCACCCGGCAGAGCAAGCCCATGATACCCACTTGCCAATTGAGATCAGAGCCCGCTGCGCCCGCCACGCCCGCCGCAGATGCTTAGTAAGCATCATCTCATGGGCATTCGCTGTGCGAATAGGGATTGATTAGTAGCTAGGCGCAGCGCAGCAACAACAAAAAAAACAGTTTTTTTAGACACCGTTACTGTGTTTTTTTTCTCCGTTATACTGGCGGGCAGCACAGCTGCAGTCCCGAAGGAACACTTTTACTTGGCGAGTTTGTAGGCCACCAGGCCCGTCGCGGCCATCCCCAAGATAACAAAGGTGACCTCGCGTTCTTTTTGGTCGGCTGATGGTGTTAAAAAGTCTTCCAGTTGCGGCTCTGGGCCAAGACTGTTTAAATTGTTCCCAATTCCCCGTGCATATTCGCGAATTGCAGAATCGACATCCTGGAATGTGCGTAATGCATGACCTTGGCGATGTAGTTCTTCGTTTATCCAATCGAGGCGTTCTGTTCTCTTATGGGGCCATGCAACCTGAGCTGTCTGGAGCTTTTCTATGGATTTGTCATTCGTGCACGTTCCTCGCCAGCCTCATTATCCCGAAACATGGAGAAGAGGTAGTTGCTGCCAGAGAAGGTCAATGCGTTAACAAGGGCGCCCCCAACTAGCATTGCGATGGAGGCCTTGTTATTTCATAATATTTGAGTGGAATGATTCCTTGTTTAATTAGCATGCCCTTGGTTGCCATCGCCAGCCCCACGTCAAGGACTACCATCCCGACGTCATAGCCAGTGAAGTCAAGTTTAGGGGTGGCACCCTTCATTACAATCTTACCTTAGCGGGTGTACCCTATTGCTAAGGCAGAGACTACGGTGCTGTGATAGGCAGCATTGACTAGCATCTTTCCATCGACTGAAGACATGTTTACTCTGTATGTAATGGGTCATCAGATACCTCTAACTGCTTGTTCGGAGGTGCGACTCGTTTGACCGGATCAGCATTGGGTGGTCCTATTGGACTGGTCGTCTTCCTTTTGCTCTGCAAAAACCATAATGCCAAGCTAGCCAACCCAACAGCCCAAGCAATCGATGGGGACCATTTGTACAATGAACTGCATTCGTGATGCATCGAGATCCCTTGCTGGTGTTGTTCCCGTTTGAAGGAACACCAACCGCTTGGGTTGCATTGTTTATGGCCATTCTCTGGAGACTGGCCTTCTCTTCCCGCAATTCGATCAAGGCTTTTTGTTGTTTTGCATTCTGGACGGCAGCTCCTGCCCTCCCAGCGGCCACTTTTTTAGGGTCTTTCTGTATGGGAACAGCAGGCGACTCAGTGGTTGGCACAGCTGTCACTCTCTCCACCTGTTGTGTAGCAACTGTCGGCAGGTCTGGCTCCGTCAATATGTTTGGCTCAGTCGTCGATGACATCGTCTGGAATTATAAGAGGGCAGGTATGTCCAAATCGACATTGTTTAGCAGTGGTTAGCGGCGCGGTTAGCGGTGCTAAGTACATGCCATACCAATGATATAGCAAATACGTGGCACTGCTTAGCGCATGCCCAACAAATGGATCTGTCTCAAGGGCAGCAACCAGCTTTGGTTGATTCTCCAGGGGTATCGGAAGTAACATGCTAACCACCCTTGCATAGAGTTGTAGTGCGGCCATTCCCAGAGTTTTTGTCATTGCTACGCCGAGCCGTGCCTCATATCGAGCATAGAGTTTATCGACTTCCTGATCAGCCATGTCGTCGACCTGGTCAACCGTGACCTTTTTCCCCATATATTGCTTAGCAGCCTGCCCACCGGAAGCTATCACAGCTAGCCTTTCGCGTTTGGCTCCATCGGCCTGTTGTTCCTTCGGATGTTGTTCTGCAACTGAAGCAGGATCCAGTGCCATCTTGTCTTCTGTATTGACTGCCTGCGGCGCAGTATCTTGCTCTTCCAGCAGTTGGTTAATGATTTCGTCGCAATCCATGATGGTGTGGATATGTACTTGCACTCCGTCTGGGTTTAATATAAAACTTTATAAGTGGTAGGTTGGTCTGTGTTTAACACTATCCGCCAATGCCTGGCGAATTGCTGCACGTTTCTCGCGGTTTCCAATCACATCATTCTCTCGTAGACAGTCCTCGAAGCTATCTCTGTCCTTGCAGTAGAACAGACAGGCCCAACCGGTCTGCTCGCGGAGATCTTTTAAGACAGAGTTACATTTTTGAGTCAACACCCAAACGCTCTGCTGCGCATGATGTTCCAAGAAGGCTAGCTCAGACAGCAAGTCTTTCTTTTGCATCAAACCTTTTGTAGCCGAGCAAACGTCGATGATGTACAACGTTGGCTCCCCCTGGAACAGCTGACAAAAGACCCGAAGATATGAATGGAGGCGCTCAGCCGAATTTGCAATGTATACATCCGGGTCTTTCCAAATCCATGGACGGTCGTGGTATGTCTTGTTGTATGTGATTGTAGGACAGAGGACCACAATGTGCTGAAATACGCCCCGATAAGGACCCTCCAGCAGATTCAGAGAGAAAACTGTCTTGCCACAGCCTGTTTGACCGCAAATAATGGCTGCGTGTGGCTCCATAAAGAAAAGGTTATTAATAAAGTGTGTTGGTAAACTGACCATGTTCAATGTTAAGCTGCGCATCCATGAGAACGTATAGGTATATGTTCAATGAGCCACTTGTCTCTGCTGTCTTTGTGATCTGGATAGTGACACTTTCACAGGCGTTTTCTATCTGCCGTCCACTGCCGTGTAGCTCGCCATCATCCGTACCGCAGGTCAAGCCATAGAGCATACTTGCCGGTCACGAACTCGCCCAGTGTGACATCACCCAGAGATAGTTCCTTTGCAACCAGGGCCATCTCAGGATCTCGTTTGCTGCTGGGACAAGCTCCAAAGTGCCGAGTGGCCTCATCCCATTACTGGTAGGCACGCAACCCCTGGAGTACAGCTGGTTGGGCACTCCCTCGATGATAACCTCAACTTTGGTGAACTTTGGATTATAAAAGACCTCAGGCTTCCTAGTGAAAGCAGCACCAGTTGTAGCAGGGTCCTCGAACAGCATCAGAATCCCTTTCATGCTCCGCGCCGCCACATTGAGATTGATATTCCACAGAGTGTCGCTTTTATCTTTTGTTATTTTGCGGTGGCGAAGGACGTGGTCGTAGAGGATGACGAGACTACCAGAATACTGATTGTGGACCATGCGAGCAAGTTCATGTTGGGTGACCATCTCGTATTCCAGGCTGATATTATCAATGGTGTAACTGGCATCGACATCGCATGAAACCTGTAATCATTGAACGTAAGCTCGTACTCGAGCCGACCCCCAAGCACACTCTGGTAGAAAGGCATATGAGCCTCAAGGAGTTCAAAATCCAGTGTGATACGGAAACGGTTGCCATAGGCTCAGTGATAGCCTTGTCTGCACCAACAGAGTCATCCTTGGTAGTATTTCTTTTCGCGGATGTATCAATACCCTGGTAGTGAGCATTGTTGCGCTCGGAAGCTGTCTTCCAGAGGTCAAGGTAGCAGTGGAACACGTCTGCATCGTCGACCGACATCACCTCGTTCCCGCTGATCTTGATTGACATTTTCTTGATGATGGCACGGCCAAGATTCTGAACAACTGACCTGTTATCATCTGTTGAGTTCACAGTGACTGTAAAGGCAAGGCGTACAGTACCCGGTGTAATAAGATGGTGTTCTCCAAGATTCGGAAATCGGACATTGAGCGATTGGTTCTGGTCAATTGTACTAGGATTGTGCGTCATAACAACCGATTATCTGACTCCCTTTACCCCAAGAGGCATTCGTAATCTGCGGTGTGGGTTAAGCTTGCGTCCATATTGGCTTGAAGACATGTTGAATTGTATTGAACTCTGTCACTCATTCTTCAATACAATGGCAGACTTTAATGCCTTCGACCATTCTGGTGAACAAGGTGGCCGCGATGATGGAGAAGATGAAACTATCTTTACCCGGGTCCCTGTTAATAACGGAGCTGCCGGGGAGATAGGTGATCGTCTACCTTCACTGCAGCAAAAGATGTTGGAGACGACCGTTAATGACTACTACCAGAATATGTCTGAGAAAGGGATGGTGCCCCTTCTACGTGACTATACCAAGTTTGAGATCGACAAAATGGACTGCTGAGGCAGAAGGCCCATCCGGCAGAAGGCCCATCCAGATTTCGACATTGTTAATAGGTCAGGAGCACCCCTTGCTCTCTCAACAATTGCTGGGAGGCGTGACGGTGGTGAGGTCATACGGAATGAGCTGGGATTTGTGGACTGGACTCGTGGGACAAAGGCACTTAAGCCTAAGGTGCTTGAAGCATTGCGGGTCAATAACAATGAGTTGGGTGAAGCAGCTGCTAGGATCGGATCAGATACTACAGAACTGCGAGACTTGGGACAGGTGGCTAATGCTGCATCAAATTCCCATGTACAGTCTGATCCCAAAGACAAAGTTGACCTTAGAGCCAGCGGACCACAATACATCTTGGTAACGCTTGATTGCTGAAGGGAGGTCCACTGGGGATGAGATGGCATCCTCAACGTTTGAAAGGAACTGCTTCTGCGCATCGAAGGCCGTTCCTTGATGTTGTGATAATGCGTGTCCGTGTCTAGGCCTGTGCCCCCAAGACTGCCCACACGTAGGTTCTGATGCTGTCATTTAGGCATTCAACGCTGGGTCGCATAAACCCCTGAGATTTATCGAGTATGATTGTTTTTCATGCGCTATCTGCGTTTGGGGCATCTTGTTTGATGAAATCGACGTGGATGAACTCGTTGGATGTCCGGTGTGTGAATGACATGCTAGTATGGTCGTAGTCAGGGTCAGCTAAGGGGTGAGGGCCAAGGTTTATCCAGTAGTTGTACACCCACCTCATGCCATGGTTTGGGACTTTGACGCACCAGTCGGTGTGTGGTGAAACATCAAACTCACCACAGATTTGCTCATATGCCCCCTGGTCATATGAGTTATTGAACGCATTTCAAGCTTGATCCTGGGGCAGTGCAGTCTTTAGCTCGCTGAGGATCCTGCGAACCTGGTAGTACACATGGAATTTGTATAAGGACTTAATGAGGGGATATGAGGCGCTTAGGTGATCTTGTATGGACATGTCAGAGCCTGTCGTTGCACACCAGATGGCGAAATTTAGCTGGTTCTGTCAGAACTGCACTGGATTGTTAAGCCATGTCTGTACTAGCTTGTCAGATTCGACAAGTGGCAGCCGGTACCTCTGGAACACATCAGGATAACGCTCTTGGAAATATGTGTGCGATGCGTCTCGGACCCGGACCCGGATGCTGGGTTTTGTTAGTTACTTCACTATGTCTTTGGACGAGAACACCCTGTCTGTCTTGTATTTTGCACCGCTATTGAAACTAAATGCCTGGGGATCCATAGTATGTATGTCTAAGACAAGACTTCAAAATAGCCAGACGACTGCCCTTCCCAGGTTGAATGAGATTGCGGCACCTTCCATAAAAGGACTTAATGTTGGTAATACCAAGCGACCCCATTATATTCTGTTTTGGCAACTATATATCATACTAGATAGATATAATTTTACTTTAGAGTACAAAGGTGTTTACATCAAAACAAACATTAATCGGCCCAGTTTTTGAACAGTGCATCTAACACAGATAAGAGCTTCTCAACTTATGTTGAACGATATACTCACACTAAACACAAATGCATATTTTCTTTCTTATTCTGCCCCAAATGCGTATTTCTTTCTTATTCTGTCCCAATGCCATTTTCATTTTCATTCCACAAACATCATATTTTAAAGCACAAATTCAGTTTTTTTGTCACAGCACTGTAAACTATTTTGAGTACAAAAATAAAATCTGATGACAAAATGTTCTCACAGTGAGGGATATTGCACAATTCAAATCACGAAATAAATTGGTGGCCAAATGTGCTCCACATATCCAAGAATAAAGTTAGGGCATCAAAATTCTTCAAACACAGCCACAGAGCTACATGGGAGTAAATCCCAAAACTGTCTTTCTAATACAGATTGGTTGTAAATCATTATCGAATGCGCTGTATGCTGTCAAGAAATAGATCGCGCTATTTTAGTCCGTATGTAATCAAGACACCCCTAGAGTGTCAATCAATTTTTAGTGTCCTATATAAGTACAAATTGTTTGTTTAACAAGTACAGGGTAGAGCGGATTCCCTATATATCTCCCCCTAGCAGAACTGGCCATTCCGTGGTGGGTATGTTAAATCTGTTAGGTTTGGTGCGGTTCACTCCTTCAGCTGCCTGACGTGTAGTTGTGGACTGTACTAGCTCAGGACTAGAGCACTGAGACCAAAGGGTCACATGCTTCAACCCACTGCCTGGGGTCAGCGGATACTGCTAGAGTGTATCAGCTGGTGCTTGCTATAATGCACTCACAGCTATAAGTGACACTCCAGGATGTGTGAGGGCAGTTGTCGGAGGGCTGCCGGAGCTACACATCCAGCCAAGGCCCATAAGCATGTGGAAGGTTTTTTTCCTCTTTTGCTCTAATTTTCTTTGCGATTACACTTAGCAGCAGGGAGGGGTGCATATATAATTGACAGACTTAACAAAACAAGAGAGCCGGGGCCGGCGAGGGTAATGGGCCGTCCCATGGGGTCGAGTTGTTTTTTTTCAAGCTTTCGATATTGGTATGCCGACCCTCCCTGCTGCTAACTTCAATATCTATTAAAAATTGTCCATCCTTTGTCAGTTTAGGACATCCGTCCGTCCGTCCGTCCGTCGTTTGCCCGGCGTCGGCCATTCGTCTGTCATTCTGTCAGTAAATCAGTTTTTTAGCCTCCAGCCTGAACCGTAGGATGAAATAAACTATATATTGACTTCATTTTGCTACATTGAGTGATTTATTCTGTTCTTACACAACAGAATAAACCACGAACTGAGTCATAGATATAAATACGGCTGAGTGACTTTACACAACAGAATAAACCACGGAATGAGTCTTGGATAAAATAGGACTGTTGTTACACAATAGAATAAACCACAGACTGAGTCTTGGATATAAATAGGGCTGAGTGACTTTACACAACAGAATAAACCACGGAATGAGTCTTGGAAATAAATATGGCTGAATGACTTTACAGAACAGAATAAACCATGGAATGAGTGTTGGATATAAATAGGGTTGGGTGACTTTACACAACAGAACAAACCATGGAATGAGTCTTGGATATAAATAGGTCTGAGTGACTTTACACAACAGAATAAACCACGGACTGAGTCTTGGATATAAATAGAGCTGTTGTTACACAACAGAATAAACCACAGACCGAGTCTTGGATATAAATAGGGCTGAGTGACCTTACACATCAGAATAAACCACGGACTGAGTCTTGGATATAAAAACGCCTGAGTGACTTTACACAACAGAATAAACCACGGACTGAGTCTTGGATATAAATAGGGCTGAGTGACCTTACACAACAGAATAAACCATGGAATGAGTCCTGGGTATAAATAGGGCTGGGTGACTTTACACAACAGAATAAACCGTGGAATGAGTCTTGGGTATAAATAGGGTTGGGTGACTTTACAGAACAGAATAAACCATGGAATGAGTCTTGGGTATAAATAGGGCTGGGTGACTTTACACAACAGAATAAACCACGGAGTGTGTCTTGGATATAAATAGGGCTGAGTGACCTTACACAGCAGAATAAACCACGGACTGAATCTTGGACATAAATAGGGCTGAGTGACTTTACATAACAGAAGAAACCACGGAGTAAGTCTTGGGTATAAATAGGGATGAGTGACTTTACACAACAGAATAAACCATGGAATGAGTCTTGGATATAAATGGGGCTGTTGTTACACAATAGAATAAACCACGGACTGAGTCTTGGATATAAATAGGGCTGAATGACTTTACACAACAGAATAAACCATGGACTGAGTCTTGGATATAAATAGGGCTGAGTGACTTTACACAACAGAATAAACCACGGACTGAGTGTTGGATATAAATAGGGCTGAGTTACTTTACACAACAGAATAAACCATGGACAGAGTCTTGGATATAAATAGGGCTGGGTGACTTTGCACAACAGAATAAACCACGGACTGAGTCTTGGATATAATTATGGCTGAGTGACTTTACACAACAGAATGAACCACGGAATGAGTCTTGGATATACATGTAAATAGGGCTGAGTGGCTTTACACAACAAAATAAACCACAGACTGAGTCTTGGATATAAATAGGACTGTTGTTGCACAATAGAATAAACCACGGACTGAGTCTTGGGTAAAAATAGGGCTGAGTGACTTTACACAACAGAATAAACCACGGACTGAGTCTTGAATATAAATAGGGCAGAGTGACTTTACACAACAGAATAAACCACGGACTGAGTGTTGGATATAAATAGGGCTGAGTGACCTTACACAATAGAATAAACCACGGACTGAGTCTTGGATTTAAATAGGGCTGAGTGGCTTTACACAACAGAATAAACCGCGGACTGAGTCTTGGATATAAATAGGGCTGAGTGACTTTATACAACAGAATAAACCACGGACTGAGTCTTGGATATAAATAGGGCTGAGTGGCTTTACACAACAGATTAAACCACGGACTGAGTCTTGGGTATAAATAGGGCTGCTGTTACACAATAGAATGAACCATGGACTGAGTCTTGGATATAAATAGGGCTGAGTGACTTTACACAACAGAATAAATGACGGACTGAGTCTTTGGTATAAATAGGACTGTTGTTACACAATAGAATAAACCGTGGACTGAGTCTTGGATATAAACAGGGCTGTTGTTACACAATAGAATAAACCGCGGACTGAGTCTTGGATATAAATATGGCTGAGTGACTTTACGCAACAGAATAAACCACGGACTGAGTCTTGGATATAAATACAGCTGAGTGACTTTATACAACAGAATAAACCACGGACTGAGTCTTGGATATAAATAGGGCTGAGTGGCTTTACACAACAGATTAAACCATGGACTGAGTCTTGGATATAGATAGGGCTGTTGTTACACAATAGAATAAACCACGGACTGAGTCTTGGATATAAATAGGGCTGAGTGACCTTACACAACAGAATAAACCACAGACTGAGTCTTTGGTATAAATAGGACTGTTGTTACACAATAGAATAAACCGTGGTCTGAGTCTTGGATATAAACAGGGCTGTTGTTACACAATAGAATAAACCACAGACTGAGTCTTGGATATAAATAGGGCTGAGTGACTTTTCACTGAATCTGACATACTGAAACCAAAATGACATTCTTCTCCATTCGGAACAAAATGCTCCCTTATATGGTAAAAAAATTATCGGAGTGTCAATCCTATTCATGTGTTGTCATATCAGTAGTATGACATGTAACCAGAGGGCCCCTATTGGGGACCATGGCGGGGACCCCGAAAGTGACGTCATGTCACCTGACCTGGTGGCGCCATGTTTGGTTATCCTGGTAACCCGCGTGAGCGGCCATCTTGTGACGTCATCCCCATAGTGATACGTGGTGTGAGTGCGCATGCGTGGGGCATGTTGTTAGGGTGATACCTGTTTCTGTTGTCCATTTTGTATACTGGAGGGCGCCATATTAGTTTATATGGTAGCACGTGGTTGTTATGTTACCCAATGGCTTCTAACAAGACAGGGGTATGTTCGGAGGGTATGTTCGATTAAACAGGAGTAATTTCCCGATTCGTAGAATTACCCAAATAAACCCGACAATTTTTCCTGTTTTGAATTCTTTCAGCATTCTCTGATTCTATCTTTCTATGCAATAGTTTTCGTCGATCTGACCATGTTTCTTTGTTCTGGAGTATACTCCAGTAGCGTAGAAGAGCCTATCAACTGGAACAGCTTTGCATATTGTTACTATATTTAGCAATTTCTTGTATATTCTTGTTAGTTCTGATATTATTCCGAGCACTCTTGTTGTTTCCTTTATCTCGATCTTTTATATAGATTATAACTAACAAATCAGATTGCTTGATTTCCCATAATCTGTATACAGAGTTATCTCCCCTTATTACAACGAAGTCGTATCCGATTCTCATCACCTCTATATCCAATGGCCATATCCCATGGAATCCCATTTTTTGGAAAAGTCCCGTGGCTATGGAATCCCTTTTTTGTCATATGAGGCCATGAGGGCTATGTAAAAGCCCTTAATGAGTCCTCATTTATTTTCCCTCATAGCCTCATTGAATTCTGAGGTTATGAGGACCATGAAAAAGCCCTCAATGAGGTATACTTTACTACGACTCTTACCCTCATTTCAGTAATTAACAGGTATATCCTATGGAATCCCATTTTTCGGGAAACGCCTGTGGCTATGGAATCCCCTTTTTGTCGTATGAGGCCATGAGGGCTATGTACAAGCCCTCAGTGAGGTCTCATTTACTATCCCTCATACCCTCATTGACTTTTTAGGTTATGAGGGCCATGAAAAAATCCCTCAATGAGGTCTAATTTACCATCCTACTTAGCCTCATCTCGGTTTTTGAGAATACCTGACATTGTATTATTTGGGGATACTTGTTGGACATTACATTCGGGTACTTCATGCTACATCCGGGTACTTCTGTTGGGTAGTTGATAAAAAACAACAATATATATAACATTTCATTTTTATTCAAATATACAATTCAATGTCTCAAGGCATTTGTCTTTATAGTTCTTCTCACATGGGCTAACCATTTCATCTTCTTGTGGGTTGGAGCTTCTTCCCATTGCATGGCTAGGTTCTTGATAAATCTCTAATTTGATAACTTGGTTTTGTTGGTTGCTTTAATTTCCTCTCTGGCATATTTGGTTCCTCTTTCTTTAGGTGTTTCATAGTAGTAACTTCTGTCTTCTGAACATCATTCTTGGTTTGGTCCATCTTTGAATCTTCATTTGCAGGGGAAACATCTTTCTTAGTTTCAGAAGAAACTTCATTCGTAGTGGTAACTTTATTCTTTATGAGAGCTGGCATCTTGTTCTTGTCTTCAGTAGAAACTTCAGGCTTTTTCGCAACTTCTTTCACAGTATAAACTTCGTTCTTAGTGGAAACTTAATTTGAAGTGGCAACTTCAATCGCAGTAGAAACTTCAGGCTTCTCAGTGAAAACATCTTTCTTTGTTTCAGTAGAAACTTCGTTCTTAGTGGTAACTTCTTTCTTGTTTGTAGTGGAAGCATCAGTCAGTTCTTCTGTCTTTATTCTTTTGTTTACTGATCGGCCAGTATCCACACATCTTTGTTTCTTTCCACCAACATCCATGTCTAGATTTTTCTCTTGGCTGCATTTACTACACGATTCATTTGAGCCAGTTCTAGGGAAGTCAGCTTTAATCCAGCATCATTCTTGAAGATCTGTATATTTAAGTCATCTTTGAATTTTAAGTCATCTTTGAATCTTAGCACTGTTATTGACAGACATCTTCACTCTTCGACATTCAAAGTGGAAATGAATTTATTTTTATACTAACACTCCTTTTATACTTTTTTAATCGTCTTCTTCTTCTTCTTCTTCTTCTTCTTCTTTTCTTCTTCTTCTTCTTCTTCATCATCATCATCTACTCGGAATGAGTAGTTTGCCATAAGGTTGTCGAACAGAAATCTTCGCTAAGCATATTTCTGGGATTCTTCAAAGTCAAAATCTTCTTCTTCACGAAGGCGCTGGGCTGTTTCGTGGATTTTCTTGTGAATTGAGTCGTTGCACAAATTTCTAATGTACACAAGGGTATTAATGTATTTCTCACTAATGGCTTCTCTGACATTCTTTTGAAGTGCTCAAAGGCTGTTTCAACTGCATCATCTCTATCCATTCCATCCTCGATATATTTGTTCATGAGGTTGTCAAAATCGTCTTGGTATTTGTCATAGGCACTTTGGCCGATAGTTCCCGTCACAGAAACGTCTTCTTCTTCGTCTTCTTCTTCATACTCCATATATATCTTCTGATAGTTCCGACGACTCATCGGTGTCCGAATCTCTGAACCAATTTTTTGGTGCACAACTGGATTGCATTGTGTCCGCTCTCTTCGAAGGTCATATTACAAATAACAAATTTCTTATGAGCACGACCCTTTTATAGAATATCGGACAGAACATTGATGATGGGTTTGATTAACTTTCCTAAAAATCCCCCTTTCTGTATAATCCGTCTTCTTTTCCTAAAAATATTTCTGTCTTTGGTAAGGCAGTTCCCCTACTCTGGTGTTTGTATGGAATCAGCTTAGCTCTCTCAGAGTTGGTTATACTGCCCCTTTCAAGATGTTTGAGGCACAATCACATATACATTGTATCAAATCATCACTGGCCGTCTTGAGTATAGTCTTGGCTTCATATCGATCCGCATCAGATAGGATTCGCAGTGCATCTAAATTTCTTTCTAATCTTGCAGTGTTGTTCGATTTTTTTCAATTTCCTCATAGGGCAGTAAGCATTCTTACATCTGTGCATGTTGTCCGATCTGGAAAAGGCCTTTTCACAATATCTGCTGCAATGGATTTTCATGACTTCACTCTTTCGTGGTCGTACAACAAATGAGTTTATTTTCACATCAACACTCAACTTTTGTGCCTTTCTCAGAGCTAGGACTGTGTTGATAAGCGCCGAGAGAAAGCAACTCTTTCGTAGTATACATCTTTTTATATCGGTAGAAATTCCATCATCTGTTAGCAGCTTCAATACATGTTCGTATTTTCGCAGGTCATCAAATTCAGTGGTATCTTATCTTCGAGGATGTTGGTAGCACATTTACAAAACAGGTAATCAAATCTTCATCAGCAGCACGTAGAATGGCATCGATTTCCACCTTGTCAGCATTCCGTAAAAATTCTAAAAGTGCTTTATTTTGGTCAGTCACAGAATCTCCAGTATCCCTCTCCTCATCCGTTCTTCTTGGACAGTGATGTTATTCATGCCTACGAGCTCTGAATGATCGGGTAAACAACTTCGTACAATATCTGCAGTGGAGCGGATGATGATTCTTCTGGCGTCTTCTGGCAATATCCGATCTCGAAAATAACTTGGAACAGTATCTGCAACGAATTGGTAACATGTCTTCACTCGACGACGGTCAGGACACAAATGAGTTTATTTGAACGAAATGGTTTCGCGCGCCGAAGGCGCGCAGGGACGGTATGGGGAACAAGTCCCTTTCGACCCTCGTTGGCTGTTTGATTTTGGATGATGTCGAGGCGTGGTAGAGGAGGAAAGGGAAGGAGGGAGAAGGTTTATCCCCTTCTGGGCTTTTTCCGGCTCTTTTTCTTTGGTGGAGGTTGGCATGGTGATGGTGATGAGGCTGGTGGTGGTATTGATGTATGCGCGTGATGTCCTGATAAGTCCCTTGATTCTTTTAAAATTTCTTCAGTTTTGGCGGATTGTACTTTTGCCATTTCCATTACTCTGAGTGCTTTTTGAACGATGACGTATATAGGATGTGGTGGCTGTTCTTCTGCTACTTCCGCTCCCGGGCTTTCCGGTAGTGAAGGAAGAGGGGAGTGAGGGGTGGGAGGCGGTGAAAAAGCAGCTTCCAGTTCCTCCTCAGTCTCCACTGGACGTTCCTCATCCATCTGTACCGGCTCAGGAGCCGGCAGTTGATTGGGTGTACCAGTGGGACTAGGAGGGGAACTGGCGGCTGCCTCCAGAACCTCCACCCCCTCACTCAACTCAACTCTTTCTTCTTATTCCGGAATGCCTCCAAGCGCCGGGCGTCCCTGCGCTTGGTTGATGGACTCTTCTTCTTTCTTCTCTTTTCAGGGCATCCGTGCCTCTTCGGGTGAGGATCAGTGGGAGAGAGGATCCTCTCTCCAAAGGTGCTACCTCTCCCCGAAGAGGATGGTGTCTCTACCTCAAACTCCAGGTTCAGGTGGACTCTCCTGCCTGTCTCTTGGACAGTCAAGGTGACAGGGCAGGAGATGCCCAGAGCTGAAATGGTTTTGATTAGTCGCTCTGGTAATTCCAGCTTTTTCATGATCTCGATCAGGTGTTCAAGCTCTGAATTCAGAAGTGTGAAAAACGAACCGGAATATATGACGATGAAACAGATGAGTTTATTTTTTATATCTTTCCCAACAGAAGTACCCGGATGTAAAGTTCAACAAGTATCCCCAAATAATACAATGTCAGGTATTCTCGAATACCGAGATGAAGCTAAGAGGGATGGTAAATTACACCTCATTGAGGGATTTTTTCATGGCCCTCATAACCTAAAAAGTCAATGAGGGTATGAGGAATAGTAAATGAGACCTCGCTGAGGGCTTTTACATAGCCCTCATGGTCTCAGTTATTTATATCAGGTGACTATAATTTTAAAAACGCCGTGGAATATACGTTATTCGGGATTTATCTTGGAATCCAGTCCACAGAAGTACCATGCGACTTTTGTTGGAAGAAAGTTCTTGAAAGTCAAGTTCGAGTCGACCCTGGACGGAGCTTGATTTAGGACGACAAGGCCAGGGGTGAAGTGGTGATGGCATCTTACGTCCTGGAATCCTGGCGAATCCACTGTCTCGGTAACAGGACAAAACCCCCTCAAGACAAAACCCCCTCAGATAAAACCCCCTCACTTTCTGCATTCAAAGACAAAACCCCCTCAAGACAAAACCCCCTCACCAGAAATATTATTTATAGAATATGGTGAAAATAAAAATGTTATATTTTTTGGAAAGAGTGGGGGAGGGGGGCAGGCAGGGGGGGGGGGGAGATGACTTTTATGTTTATTTTTTCAATTCTTTAAATCATTTTTTGGAAGGGGCGGAAGAGTGAATAATTTGTATTTTTTTATTATACCAGAAAATAATAATAATAATATTTTTAGTAATTTTCTTGTCATCTTATATTATGTGGTTCAAACTCTTACAGAAAAAAATGAAGTGCATAATAGATAGTGTGCTTTTAAGAAGTATTATGAAAACAAATCAAAGTTTTCATATATCAAAAACTATGATATTTGAGAAAAAATACTTTTTATGAAAAATGAGTAAACATAAAAAAACAATAAAATAAAAAAATAAATTCAAATCGTGTTCATTAACATTTATTTATTTAGCTATGTGAGGGGGTTCTGTCCAAGAAGTCAATTAAGGTGAAGGGGTTTTGTCAGCAGGAGTTTTTTTTCCGAGGGGGTTGGTTTATTTTGACTTCAAAATAATTAATGGTCATCGAGCAGGGAGAAATTCTCTCCTGGTCGTCAATAACAACCTTCATTTGAACTCTACTCACTCCCCCATTCGAATAACTGCAGTGAACAGTTTCATTCAGTGGTCAATTTGGTTTGTTCTGGTTGGGTCATGGTATTTGTTTCTCAGACAAAAAAAGGCCCTTAAAAAATCGAAAAATCGATGGTGGTATAAACAAATTGATGGTGGTATCTCAAAACTTATGAATTTATGGTTTTCTAAGCCGAGAAGCTGCAATGTTTATATGGTGACACTGACAATCCTTTGAATTTAGAGTGAATTTTTCGGAGCTGTACAAATATAAATTGAGGTGGTAATTGAGATTTGACTGTTCACAACATGGAAAAAAACTTGAGAGATAGATCTGAAAGGTATATGGACGATTCGGACCATGTACGATTCGGACCAGATTTTTTTGGACGATTCGGACCAGATTTCTGGACGATTCGGACAAGATTTCTGGACGATTCGGGCCATGCTTATGGACGATTCGGACCATGTTCATGGACGATTCGGACCATCTTTATGGACGATTCGGGCATAGTTCTAGCTAATTTAATTAGGATGGTTAACCGTTCAAGGGCAACCAAGCGTCCACAAAACCCGGCAGACTTGTCTTTTGAATTGTATATGGACTACTACCCAGCTGCTTTCGATACACGCCTTTGTTAAATCTGGAGAGAGCATAAAACAGCTGTCACTATGCTTCTGTGTGATGTCAGTGAAGAGCAAAAAGGATTATAAAAAGGTAAATGGCTTCTTAATTGTCACTGAGAGAGAGAGAGAGAGGGGGAGAGAAGAGAGAGAGAGAGAGAGAGAGTATAGTAGTACTGTTAATTTCTTGTGTGTCAGTCAAGTTGATTGGGATTAATTTCACTGAGAAATACCGCCGTATCAAGTTGATTGGGGTTATCACAACAGGTAATCCTGTTCGTAATTATGAATCCCTGACATCTGCCCCCGGCTGTCTGCCCCCCTGTCAAAATTGATAGAAGAGGACACCTGCCCCCCTCAGGATTTTCCAGAGCTGGACACCTGTCCCCCTACTAAATTTTATTAACAGGACACCAGCCCCCCAGCTAATTTGTATACCGTGGACACCTGCCCCCTGCTGGTTTATACACCTATAGGACATATGGCCTATTTTCTAACAAAAAATGTTATAGTAACTTATTGATATGAGCAGGCTTTTTACTGTGGAACACGCAATATATTTTTAGGTTTTATCCAGTGGGGAATAGAATATAATGAACAACATTTATCATTTAAATTGTCGACACATTTTCGACTGCTTGGTCTTTATAAAGTGGGAAAAATAGATTTTCTACTTATTCCAAAACAAATTCTTTTGAATCTTTTAGAAAAAAAAACTATGTGCAATGGTGGGGATATACTTGAGTGGTATTAAAATGAGATTAAATGGGTTTGTATTGTATTGATGTTTCTATTTATTCTATTTATTACTCAAATAAAACACTTCTTAGCAAATAAATCAATTTGCCAAACAGAATAGAGTAATAAGGTATACGGCTTATTCGCCCCTTGGCTCATTCGCCCCCTTGGCTCATTCGTCCCCTGGCTTATTCGACCCTCCAGCTCATTCGCCCCTTGGCTTATTCGACCCTCGGGCTTATTGGCCCCCATGTGTTTTTTAACTGAAAGCAATGACGGCAGTGTCGCATGAATTGAAAACAAAGGGTGGAATTTTGATGTAAATTTATTATTTATTATTGAAGATCTGACGTTTGCCTTTTTTCAGATCGGTTGATGTTGAGACGATCATACATGATGATGTCAGTGAACTCAGCGCAGAGACAACATACCAAATAGTGGAAACTGGTTCCAAGAGGGGAAATCGAAAACTGGTCAGCAGCGACGGGTATACTTACAGTTAAAACTAGAAGTCCTGTCATGAAATGCGCACAAATAACACGTTGATATGCGCGTTAATGTACGCGTTATGGCCCAAATAAAGCTATCAAATTCTGTACATATGGCCTGTGCATAAGCAATGTTTCAGCCAATGGACCTCCGGGTGACCCGGAACCCGGAGGTCCATTGGCAGAAACATTGCATGTGTTTGCTATGAGTAACTAGGAGAACCTGCCGTGCTTTGGATGCCATTCGATGTGGCAATTGCGCGCAATTCCAACGCACAATTAAGCCGAGATAAGCGCACTATTCGTGACAGGACTTCTAGTTTTAACTGTATGTGCAAAAGAGAACACACAAGAATGACAACGTAGTGTGGCGATGTAGTGTCAGAGGACAACAAATTTGTGTGTGTGTGTGGGGCGGGGGGGGGGGGGGGGGAGTCACAGTAGAGCAATGCAGTAACTTCACATCTGAATAATGGCCCGGTTGTTGCTTATGGCGGGCAGTTGAATTTTTCTTTGTCTGGCTCTTCAATGGAAAATAATGGAGTAAAGTATGCGGATTTGAGGATCTTTGCATTTTATGTACTCTTGAAATAAATAATGTTTAAACTAACTTCACATCTTTTATCTATTTACAGGCATTGATGTGGCGGTAAAGATATTTGCTGATGTGAAGAAGGCAGCACACATCGACCACTTCGAGTCATCTGGAACAACTGTGAAGCAGGTGACAGATACGCTATATATTTTTATGATTTTGAGAATGTTAAAAATGAGAATGTTAAAAATTATGAAAAATAGAAAAATTTAATAGTTTTTTTTTCAAAAAGCTGTGGTAGGTAAAAGGTTAAATGTATTTATGTCCTGTACACGGCTCTATGATTATGATTGTTTTATTTCGTGTGATATATTGTATACTTGATAAGTGCTATTGATTAACACTTCATGTGAAATGTTTTTTTAAATGTAATTATTTATGTCATGTACGCAGTAAAAGTGCTATAATTATCAATGTTTCATTTCGCATGATGCACTGTATGCTTTTTGCTATTTATAAATTTTATTGTATACACAGTACTATTATCAATGTTTAATAAACTTTTGTTAAATTTGAGAGTTGTTCATTTTTTTATCCAGTATGTTTTATCCAACTCCTTAACAATAATTCCCCACTCGTGTTTTCAATTGGAAAGCGTTAATGGCATTCAGCTGAAAACATGAGGGTGGACTGAGTATTAAAATTCTACCCCTTGTTTTCAATTCATACGACACTACCATCATTGCTTTCAGTTAAAAAAACATGGGGGTCGAATGAGCATGGGGGCGAATGAGCCGGAGGGTCGAATAAGCCAGAGGTCGTATGAGCCAAGGGGCGAATGAGCCAAGGGGCGAATAAGCCGGCATTCGAGGTATAATATAAGAAGTATGGTGTTAAATATTAGAGTCTAATTCAGTTAATTCACACTCAATGTATTATATGTAACTGCTTTATTGCTCAAGATTATGTACCTGTATGTTATTGTTGTTATTTGAGACAATTGTGTTATGGAAATATATCACATTGACACTGTTTTGACAGTTTTAGTTTTAGTTTTTGTTATTAGATGAGTCCTATAGGTGTATAAACCAGCAAGGGGGGGGGGGGGGGCAGGTGTCCACGGTATAAAAATTAGCTGGGGGGGGGGGGGGGGGCAGGTGTCCTGTTAATAAAATTTGGTGGGGGAGGTGAAAAAACCTGGTCCGAATCGTACATAGTCCGAATCGTCCACAATCCATCTGAAATCAATTACAGAACTTTACATAACACGGGGAAGCCCGGCAAAGTTGTCTCAGAGATTGTAAACAGCGGTGAATGCGAGTGAGTTCGGACTTTTACCAGTTCGGCCCAAGTGATTTCGGCCCAGAAAAGTGAGTTCGGCCCACGAAAGTGAGTTCGGACAGGGTGAATTCGGCCCAGTGAAAAGTGAGTTCGGCCCCATTGATATACAAATACAAACAAGGTAAAACTACATTCACTGACAAGAAGGAGCGTACAATTTGGAACATTTTTAAAAAAGTTTCTTTGTGGAAATTTCCTCCTTGCTAAATGATTCCCAAGAGTCAAACAATTCACTTTGAATGTTTCTATATTGCTTCCTTTGGTAGGGCTGAAGCTTATTTTCCGACACAAGCCGAATCTCGACAGATGTAAATTTACATTCACTGAATAGTTTTTCTTATAATCTATAAAATGGGAGTCCATTTTGTGCATGTTGGTTGATGCGGTTGTGCCAACCTTCCACATCATTATTGGTTCGCACTGATTGAAAAAAAACGACCAGTCTTTGGGTTGCCACATATCCCCATCTATCCAAGTGTTTCTGACTTAATTAACAAATGATAATAGTTTCTCACCAGTGGCTTCCTCAGACAATCGTTCGAACATTGTTGGTATTTGTTCAGCTGGGATAAAGCACAATGCCATTATTTTCCTCACAAATTTATGAAGGCCTCTATTTTCCATGTATTCTTTACTTAGTCCTACCTGAACCTTTCTCCATAAAGCCTGAGTCCAGTGAAACGCACAACCCACTGCAGAAACTTCTTGAAATTCGCGTCAAGCAGCAAATCACATAGCTGCTTCAAAATCCATTACAACTCCCTGAAGCTTGATTTGTTCGTCTAAAATTTCTTTTATTTTGTTGAAAACTTTTTTGTAGTCTTTTTTTCGTTTACCTGACTTTTTAGGTCTTGTGGCTTGTCGTTGATAATTTGCATTCCTGGCAAGATATGATGCCAGGTTAGGAACAGCCTCACATGGTTGATCTCCAAATTCATTTGTCAAAACCTATAATAACTGCAATGCCTCCTGCCGGGGCCTAACCAACGAACTACATTTAATGCAGTTATTATCACTATCCATTTTGGAACTCATGGGCATACTATTCACCTTTTTGAAATTTGGCCATTTCATGTTTACGGTTTTTGTAAAAACAATAAGCCGTGAGAATTGCGGTTTAGACTTATAACCACAAATAGAATGGAGTAATGATTGTACAGACACGATATATAAAACAGCAAAAGACTAATCAGAATGTTTTTGTTTTTGACGTTTTTTCAATTGTTGGACAAAGCTTTGAAAGCAAATTGAAAAGGGCCAAGTCACTGGAAACAATGATTCAGCTGTTTTTAATTTATAACTTGGCCGTATGTGGTTTGAATGGAGATTTATGACTGGGCCGATCTCACTTACACGTTGGCCAAATTTACTTGTACATGGACAGAACTCACTTGGGACGAAATCACCAATTGGGCCGAAGTCACTTACACGTGGACTGAACTCACTTGGGCCGAACTCACCAAATGGGCCGAAGTCACTTGGGCCGAACTGGTAAAAGTCCGAACTCACCTGCTTCCAACAGCGGTGACGTTGCTCCCAACAGTTCTGCCCCAACTTCCAGCAACATTTCCAAAGTTACTCCACACGGGGAAATGGAACAGCATGATTCTGGTTTATCGGAGGATTCGGACAATGAAATAATTCAAATGGAACTCGAACTGGCGGAGATTCAAAAACAAAAACTTGAAAAGAATCAAAGAAAACAAAAGCTTTGAAACGACAGTTTGATGACGCTAAGCGAGAACTGAAAGAATTGCGACGTTCGGGTTCTTCTACAGGTACGAACGAAACAAAATCCCACAAGAATAAAGAACAGGACTTTGATTGGCCAATGTGTGACAAGGTCAAGAACTTAGAAGTCGAATTACCAAAATTGAATTTAGCCTTAAGTTAAACACGGACACTAAAACTGACTCTGACAAATATCGTTCCCTTGTTGGTGCATCTAACGTATCTTTGTCAAGTCTCAGTAAAAATAAAAAAATATCAATTGAGAAATTTAGGTTTGGGAAGTGTGGTAATTTTTGGGGATATAATAAATAATCTTAATACACTAATACTTGTACAGTACGTCCAGAGTGTTTACCATATGAAACACGGGACGCGGTGTTTACATTTCATCAAAACACAAGAGTTATCCTGTGAACCTCGGTGTTACAGCAGAGATAATCAACACTGTGTTGGTCGGTAATTTTGTGTGAAAGAGATTAGTGTTGTCATTGGCAATAAACACGGTCTCACAGAAATTGCTACTGAAGCTTTTATGATTTTTTTGTGTCGCCGCCCCACGAAGTGGGGAGCGACGTATAGGGATTACTTTTGTTGTCTTGCGTCATCCACGTCGTCATCCGCGTCATACTTTCTCTTATCCGCCACTCCTCTTTAACCTATGAATGGATTTTGATGAAACTTTCAGTGATTCTTTATCACATAATGGCATTGTGCACCTCCTATTTTATTTTTTGATCCACTGAATTTTTTCCAGAGTTATGCCCCCTTTTCCACTTAGAATTCTCTCTGAAACGCCACACTTTCTCTTATCCGCCACTCCTCTTTAACCTATGAATGGATTTTGATGAAACTTTCAGTGATTCTTTATCACATAATGGCATTGTGCACCTCCTATTTTATTTTTTGATCCGCTGTATTTTTCCCAGAGTTATGCCCCTTTTCCACTTAGAATTCTGTCTGAAACGCCAGGCGACACACGTCTTCCATGGAAGACTCACATCTAAGTCGTTGTTCATTCTCCCTTGTCGTAAATACTTTTCTTCTTCATCAAACTGTGGATGTAGGCCTACAATTATAATTAATTATTGATGGTCAACGCCACATCAGCAACTGAGGACATATCGCCGCAGATGTGGCATCAAGCACCAATTAATATGATTGCCATCCCTCTCATGATTGCCATCCCTCTCATGATTGCTCCTTCTAGATGAAAACATATGCGAGGGCATGTGTGCACTCACCCTGCCTGAACAGAGCAGATTTTTCTATCGTAGGGGGATGGGGGGGGGGGGGGGAGTCTTTACAATCATGTTGGCCAATTTTTAATCACTCTTCATTGGAGAATGGAGGAAATTTGCATTTATAAATTATTTTGACTCTCTTCGGGAATTCTAAAGGTGTGGGTGCTTGGCTTCCTTCCTCATCTTGTTGCCTTGGTGGGTGGTTCATTGTGTCTTGGCTGCCTTTCTTTTTGCTTCCGACTGCCCTGCCCTAGAATTTGACAAACAACATCACTCTGTCATTCAAGGGTGTCAAGGGGCTCATGTACATCGAACACGAAAACATGTATATATGAATATGGGACATTAAACGCATGGGCGTCAGGGGGATTTTTTTTAACTTTAGGGTCAAGGGGGGAGGACGGAAGTGGGAAAAAGTGGTTCTAAAATTATTTCAGTTAAATATCCTTGGGAGCTTTGTTGATATCAGGGCAACTCGGTCCCAATAATGTGACATTTGGGACTGACCAAAACTGCAAAAATTGTCTGGGTTGAGTTACATCAGAACCAGAAAGCAGTGGAAGGTTTTTAAAAAAATTCGACAATATCTTAAATATTTTTGATTTGATGTTATCTACCTAGACATCGTCGCATCAGAGTCTACCTGAGGAAAGGTTGAAGGGGGGCGGCCCTACTGTCAATTGTCAAATTCAATTTCTTTTTTTTCTTTTCGACATCCTGCCATCCTTTATTCTTTTAGTAAATTTATTCACAGGGATTTTAATTGAATTGTCACCGAGCACAGGATCAATATTCATTAATAAATAACAAGCTATTAAATGGCTAAGTCCTCAAATCAATTCATAAAATTCAAATACACAAGATTTATTTAAATGACATGTACACGGTGAAACAGCGAGCCACTCCAATCAACAGCACAAATAAGCCGTCACTACTGCTTATCACCTTGGACTTGAGCATCTAATCTTTTACGCACAGCAAACGCCGTGTTTGAAAGTCGACACAGTGTTCCACAGAGTCAGTTTAGGTAAAATCACCCGCCACCTTGCCGAGTGGATGAGACGCTATACACTATGGACGTACTGTATATACCACCCAATACCAAATAGTTACAAGCTCATCAAGTGGGTTATTTCCTCCAACGGACGGGTACTTTTAACTCACCAAATGAATGTTTCAGCAACCAGATAACGACGACGACTGGGTTTCTTCTTCCAATCCAGTATAAATACCATTCTCTTGGTGACGTCACCGCATCTCTTTACTCTTCTGACCAGTTTACCATTCCAATTGCTGATTCCATATTGGAGGAGTAATAATAGGGGTAAATTATGCTACATTCCCCCTAATTTTCTAAATAAAACTCCCTCCAAATGGCCCCAGGGAACATAAATAAATCCCTACCGTTAAAGGGCAAAGGCGTTAGGGAGACAAACTCACTATCAAAAAAGTATCAGCAATGGAATTCTCAGAAAAAAGGGATCCAAAGGCATCCCAAGAGATGGATACTCTCACATTT
The DNA here is from genome assembly GCA_031216915.1 of Pictodentalium vernedei. Lineage (NCBI taxonomy): Eukaryota > Metazoa > Mollusca > Scaphopoda > Dentaliida > Dentaliidae > Pictodentalium > Pictodentalium vernedei. The sequence continues at coordinate 83,652,564 of CM062294.1, forward strand.
TACTACACAAGAATTGAAGATAGAAACCCATAAAACTCTACAAAATATTACAACATTTTGTACCTGGTACCCATCCCCCTCCCTCTCCCACTGTTCAACTGCAGCCATAAATCAACAAAATTAAGGTACAAAAATTACCAAATTCAACAAAAATTACAATATATCACACATAGCATCAGAAATAAAACCATTTCAACTTATCAATTTTTTCCTTCAAAATCCAGTTACTGGTCTTGCATTTCATCACTTAACCATGTTTTAATATTTTTTTTTTTTTTTTTTTGCATCAATATATACCAGGGAAGGGGTCCCAATTTAATATTTTTCTTAATCTTTATATTAATAGCATCGGGGATAAATCCCCAGATTTATACACAGGTAGATGACAAATTTATTTGCATCTGGGCAAACAAATGATTAAAAAGTATGTGCCCAGCAATGAATAAACAGAATTCCAGACAGAATCTCAGGATTTTAAATAATGCTATCCTATTGAAATTCCTACAAACACCAGTATTTTTTAATTGGGAAAATAATTCACTGCCCAACCGAAACAAATACGCCAATAGCGGTACAGTTTCATATTAGAAGTGCCTTAACAGGTCCCAAACTATCTCAAGTCCTCATACAAAATTCCATATGATATCAGAAAAATCTGTCTGGAGCCCTGTTATTTCAATTTCGGAAAACTTTTGGAAACAATATTATCAATTTTTAGCATACTAATTCTTTGGGGGCATGCCTTTGCATTGCCCGAAACTCAATTCCTGCCACAATTTCCAAAATTCATCCAAAATTATCTGAACATATGGATCTTATTTTATGGGGAAGGGAACCCATAGAGGGTACAGGCATTCTGTGTGACCGAGGCCACCAGCACCCCCAAGAACATCTGTAACTCCGTAGCAATTTTCAGTGCAACTTCCCCCAAATAGAGAGGAGTCCCCCCTACCGCCAAATTCATTTCCGCCTGGAAATACGGAGCATCAGATTCCAATACCAGACGATTTAGCAGGATGGCTTTCACACCGTCCCACTGTTCTGGTTTAAAGTATAAACATTTTGGGCCTATACTAAAGTATACATTAGGGAAGTGGTTTACCCATCTCTCGACCACATCCCTACTGGAGGTGAAACAGTGTAGGTGAATTTTTTGTTGCTTACCTACGTTATCCATCATCATCAGGAGCACGAGGGAATTTACTTCCCTCCCCAAGTAATCTCCTGAGGGACCCCTTAAGTGTAACACAATGGGCTTTGCTAAAGCTGCCATCTTCAATAACCCTGCAAAAACAAGGTCCTGCTGATACCATGTATCAACCGGCTCTGTTCTGTCAAGCCCCACTTCACCTAAACCTGCAGCATATGGGAGCAAGCCCATTATTGGGAACATGAGGTTTTCTAATTCCCCCAGGGGGATATTCCTCAAATGACGGGGATGAAGGCCAATCATTGCCCTCATACCAGGATCCCAAGAAGTTCCTCTGCCCTAGGGTAGGTTGCCGGATCACAATAAACTACCACCCCACCCAAAACAGGCAAAGGACAAGTTGTAGGTAGGCCACCATTAAGGGAGAGAACCTCCCTGGCTGACAAAATGGGTTTTCGGAATCTCTGGCGAACCCTATCTAAATGAAAATGTGTGTCCACCAGATTCATGGAACAAGATTCCCTGGAAGATCCAGCGGGAGAAAATCCTGGAGGGACTCCCGACAAAGCACTGGCTGTTCAGTGTTGGGACAGCAGGAGGAAGACCTTGATTACCTCCCACCCTGGGACTAACCACGGAGGAAATGGCACAAGAAACGACTGACAAACCCTCTGAAGAATGAGATATGGCCGAAGAAATGGGAAGAGGCACTAACTGACCTCCTCCCCAGGAACTAACTGTAGGAGTTGTTGAAGCAAAAATGGGGGAACCTCCGAGGGACCAGTAGCTGGAGAAGCATGTCTAGCGGGAGATAATACTGAAGAGACTGTCGAGGAATCTCCCACTGAAGAATCTGCAACTGAACAGGCAGACACCTCCACCATCATCCGTGCAACTGAACAGGCAGGCACCTCCACCACCATCCGTGACTGAACATGCGAGGTCACCACCAAATTCTCCTGGGGTTCCAGGGAGTGAAAATCCTCCCTGACCACTGTTTGACGTTTTGGAGGAGGTGACACCGGAGATGTCACCCTGGGACTGTAATCTGGGATACACTGATCCGTCAGTCTGGGTATCCTCTGAGGTACTCGCTTCAGGGGCTTTTCAAACCTATTTCCTGAGGGACATGATCTCTTCGTCTCCTCAATTTTAACTTGAAGGAACATAAAAATCCTCCACTGCACCAACCCAGCTGGTGTAGCCAGGTGATCTAAACTCCCTGCAGGAGGGAATTGAGTACTGGGCACCCACTCAAACAGGCCTTCCAACTCCTTCATGCGTTCCACAAAATGTGGTGTTACCTCCAATGGGAATCGGGAATATTCCCGATTAACTAATTCTTGTAGTCCTAGATAACCCATCTCAAGAGGAGCTGTCATCCTCTCAAAAGCTCGAGCAATGGTCTTTGGACTAAAATATCATCCTTCGGATTGTGGCATCCACAAGGCAGTGGGGAGATGATCCCCTTGGCAGTGCTTACGTAATTGCTTTACTTTGGCTCCACAACTTGGAATGAGACTCACAGAGGGTGGTCCCTTCAGTTTGGGGGTGGGGGGCAATTCTACCGATTTAGGTAGAAAGGGAACATCTTCCTCTCCAACTTTTATTGAAGAGAATCCTTTATCTTTCCTTTGAGTACTAATTTGTACTTCCATGTCTGGCACCTGGACTAATTCCTTGTCACTGAGGGATGAGGGCACCCTCTCAGAGTCTGCAATAACTGTAATGCCCACTCCCTCGGGGTCTCTCTTGGATTCACTTGAAACATTCCCTCCTCCCCCCAGATCAAACGGTTCTGTTATATACTGTGATATGGAGGCACTAAGAGCACATTGGATTTGTTTCACTGAATTGAAGGGAATTATTATTTTTTCCAATAACCTTACCTTTACTCCTTCCCTCTTTTGTGACTGCCTCAACTGAATGGGAATTTCCTCTCTTTCTTTTCCTAAATACATCATATTGTTAGCCAGATCTAATTGGGTACCCTGTTCATGCAAGAAATCAAGACCCAAAATAATTGGAGTTGAAACAGGGGCTACATAAAAATTTCTGATGTACCAATTTTTTCCCACTTTCAGCTTAATGGGCCCAACTATTTGTCCAGAGATAGTTCCTAATTCTCTACCTACTGTTCGTACTTTAATACCCTTCAACATGCGAGGATGTTCATCAAAAAGCTCTAAAAGTTTGTCAGAAAACACTGTTACCTGTGCCCCTGTATCAATAAGAGCTTCTAATTTGACGTTTTCCAATATCACTGGTACAGTATAGTACAACGAAGTATCCACTTGGTTAATCGTTATACTATCTGGCATCTCATTTAATGTTTCCTCTTTTAGGAAAAAATGTTCAGGGAATTTATCCCTAGCAATGACAGAATTATGGCCTATATTTAAATCTGGAGTCGGCAAACGGCCTACATTTCCGACTCGTTCTCGTTTAAATTATCCTCTGAATCGTCCGAAATTTTTACCATTGGTGAAATTTGGGTATTGGGGTCATTTGGTGACCCTGATGGTGTACATGTAGAAGGTTTTGAAGCTGACTGATTACTTGGATTTCTGGAAGGGCACTCTCTTGAAGAATGGGACATCGACCCACATGTCCAACAACCCCTCCTTCCAGGTGAGGGAGATCGACTCCTTGATCTATTTAGAGTCTGACCTGGTTCAATCAATTGGGAAATCTTTATGGTCAGGGTAGCCATACTGTCATTTAAATTTGATAATACTGTGCCAATTGATCTAAATTTAGTGATTGTTTCTTCAGAAAATTTCTTAAATTCAGTTACTAATTCAGACACAACACTTTGGGTATCCTGAGGCTGGGGCCCTGTTGTATTGGGTCGTACTGATGGAGTAGACACCCGAGCCGACTGCACACGGGGATGTGAGTTATCCCATGAAAGGGTTGCAATCTGAGTTGGGCCCCTGGGTTCTGGAGCTAGTTCCCTCACATTTCCATAAATAGCCAAAGATGTGTGTGAAAACCATTTAATTTGATCTATAGCTTCCTCGACTGTTTTCAGACGCTGATTTGCTGCGTAATGCCCTGCCCCTTTATCTAGGGCACCATGGCAGAAACGCATCACGGCCTGGCGAAACATATGTTCTTCGGGCAAGTGCCCAAATGCTTTTTCGGCCAATGTCAAAATCTGATCAGCTCATTCTTCTAGGGTCATGTCTGGTTGCTGCTGGGCTTGATTGAACTGCATTTGTGCAGTCTCAGGGAGTTCGTACTTTCCGAAGCGTTTTTCTAACTTGTCCAGCACATCAACAAAATAGATTTGTGGGTCTTGACGAATTATGGTAGCAAAATACTTGCTTGCTTTGCCATCCAAACACCAACAAATGTTGTCCTTACATTCTCTCGCAGTCCATTCTTGCATGTCTGCAAACTGCATGAACTTCATTCGAAATGTTTGCCAGCTGGTGGTCCCATTGTATTCTAAGCTCTTGGGAAGGTTAGGCATCCTACGACGATACCTATTGTCCGGATCTCTCATTTCTCGCATTTGGGGACGTTGTCCCCCAAATTGACGGTACACAGGTTGGGGGTCATGGGCATACCTCTCACCCCTCCACCTGTCCCCTTGTGGACGATAAGCATCTCCTTCCCCATAAGGCTGGTACATCCGAGGGGGTGGGTCATAAGCATGTCTATATCGGGCTTGGGGAAGCCACGATTTTCTTGAAAGTCATCTCTGTAATTTGCCTCCCCTCCCCCTTCCTCAAAAAAGGGTCTATTCTGCCTAACTGGGCGTCTATCCTCAAATCCCCCCATCTAGTCATGTTGGGATTCACCTCCTGTCGGGTGGGCATTGGATTGGGTGGAACTCTGTCTCTACCATCATTCCCACCATTTTGGAAAGTATCATAATCAGAACCCACCGATTCATAAGGTGGTGGAGGGTCAATATCAATAGTAGCAGCACCTGGGACTGGACCCGGTCTATTTGGAACAGAACTTTGAAATGGCCTGCCTCTAATATGCCAAGCAGGTGTTAATTAGGGATCGTCACAGGACTCCCTACTCTCCCCCACTGTATTTCTCGATGCTCGATGACATGGGGGGGCGCTGAGGTCGAGACCAAGGTGGAGCACCAGGAGTTTCCCCCACCCTGGAAAGTGCTAAAGGGCCACTCACTCCATCCCCACGCTGGCAAACTTGATCCTCGGCTTCAATGCATCTTGAACAATTTGAACGGGGATTTTCATCTTCCGGAGCATGTGGGGCGAAATTTATAGTACTCAAAAGGGCCTTGGTTACCTTTAAACCAGGAACCTCTCTCAGAGTGCTTTCTGAAAAATTTCCTAACTGAGCACGTTTCTGCACCAGCTGGCGAGCTCTGGGGACATCAACCCCAGGTAAGGCAAAAAATCCCATGAAATCACATGTATTTATGTAAATTTGTGGTTCGGGAACACTAGGTGCCCGATTTTGATCATGTGTAACAGTCGTAGCCATTTTCCCTAACCCAAAATAATTTTCGTCAATATTGACAACAAAATGTGAAAAAATAAATCATTTGGGAAATTCCCAACAATTTGACAAAAAAAATAAAAAACAAAACCAAACTGGAGGAAGTGATTGTACCTTCGGAACAATACACAGGATTTTCCTTAGTGGTTTTACTCACTGTTCTACTCAGCAAGTCCTAAGGGTGCTCGATACCAAATAAAAATTTGATTTTTTTTCGGTTTCGTGAAATGTTTTGGCAGAAAGGTGTTAACCAACTGCCATGTTGTACCCTTGATTAATAGAGAAGTGTATTACAGTCACTCCTGTGAAAAGTTCAAGTCAATCGCCCCTTCCAGTCCAAAGATATCGGCTCCCGCATATTTGGGCGTTTTTGGCTGGAAAAACATTTTCCGCAATATTCGGATAGTTTTATTTATGAGAACTACCGGTAATGAAGCTAGACATAATAAAGTAAAAAAAAAAAAACAAGAAATTTTTTTAAAATTTTTGGTCACAGTGTCCGGAAGCTACATGTATGTCTGACTGCTAACAGAAGCCAAACGAAGAACAACTCAAATTCTAAAAGACGATAACTGTTCATGTACACTGTGAATTCAACATTTCTGACCTTAGAAGCTTTCAAATCATCCCCGTTGTTGAGTACTCAGACGGCAAAGTAGCCCGGTCGTAACAAAAATTTCCGACTTTCGGTCGAAAATTTCAGTCCGAAGCAGACCGAAAATTTTCCGTGTAAAAAATAAAAAAAATTTTGTCTCAAAATTGAACGAAATGGATAAAAAACGAAAATTTTTTTTTAGACTTTTTGGCCGCCATTTTGGATTAACGAAAAATCGAAACGAAATTCTTTTGATTTTTCTTATAAAGCGGTATTACTGCCTTCAATTTGGGTCCCTTTTAGAGGGCTCATGGTATTTAAATCTTGATATTTCAATCCAAAATGGCCGATTTTCGAGATAACTTTCCGTTTTGTGAAAAATTTTTGCAGAACACATGAAAAATGGAAAAAAATACCGATTATGTTTGTTTTAGACAAGAGTAATTCTGACAAGTCTGTCAAGAAATTAAGTCGATAGCTTTTTTCCTTCATGAGATATTGGCTTATAAAGGTTTGGGCGTTTTGGGGCGTTTTTGCCCAACAAGAAACATTTTGCCCCAAATACTGATAGTTTTTATTTATGAGAAATAATGAATCTAGACATAATAAAGTTAAAAAAAAAAAAAAAATTTTTTTCAATTTTTGGTCACAGTGCTCCGAAGCCATGTTTGACTGCTAGCAGAAGCCAAACGAAGAGCAACTCCAATTCCAAAAGGCGATAACTGTTCATGTACACTGGAAATTCAACATTTCTAACCTTAGAAGCTTTCAAATCATCCCCGTTGTTGAGTACTCAGATGGCAAAGTAGCCTGGTCGTAACAAAAATTTCCGACTTTTGGTCGAAAATTTTCCAAGTCCGAAGCAGACCGAAATTTTCTGTGTAAAAAAAAAAAAAAAATTTCGTCTCAAAATTGATCGAAATGCATGAAAAACGAAAAAACAATTTTTCGATTTTTTTTGCCGCCATTTTGGATTAACGAAAAATCGAAACAAAATTCTTTCGATTTTTCTTATAAAGCGGTACTACCAGGGACCAGCCTAGGAGGAAATTTTAGGGAGACTCCATGTCTCCCTCCAGAAAAAATAGGGAGACTGCAGAGTCATGTAGGGAGACTTCATAGGCAAGTGGGGAAAATTAAGAATATTCATGTACCACCCCCGCCGCCCTTTCATATTTTCAATTTGTGGTCCTCCATTAATGTCCCAATAATCCAGGTCCAGTTGTCTATGAGGCATCTATGCCAGGTTAAAAAATCACAAAGTAATTATTGACTGAAAATCCCCCACTGCTACCCTCTCCTTCATGACCCCCTCCCCTCTTCTTCATGCCAATCGCCCAGCACCCTCCTGTGATTGCCTTTCACCAACGTCTACTAAGCTAATAATTTCCTAAGTCTGAAAGTGTGAACAGGACCAGATGTAAGAAGGTTGCTTGGGAGGTACTTTGTTAGTAAAGAAACAAAATACATTCTGGGGTCGAGTATTTTGTAAAAGAAATGTCATTCCGCATCATTTTTATGGCATTCTGGTGTCATTCCGCTTCATTTCGTGTCATTTCGTTGTTTAGGAGGACCCTTTTTCAAGATCATCCACATGGACTCTTGTGTCCTGTACAAAGCTTTTCTTGTCATCACTAAAGCTTTTTTCATGTGTTTCAATTCCATTCGTGTTTTTGTGGGAATAGACGGCCCAACAGTTAACAGTCGTCAGCAAAACGAAATAAATACACTGTTATAAAATACATCCGTTGTGTATACATTTTCGGCATCCTTAGCGACGTAACCTACTTTCAAACTGAGTTATTTTGTTGAGTCGCTTAAGTCACCTATTTTCGTTTCGACATTTGAAGCCCCGACTGAAACGCAACAAAATAGAAATAAAAAAATCCGCCAAAAGAGACAATGGACAATTGATTGTCGTGTGATTTCATTAAATGGACGTTTATTTGACGAATTAAAATGCCCATTTATCACACTCGAGCACATTCGATTTTTGAAAATAATCGTTTTCATGCAAAGCTCGCATCACTCAGTTCAGCCTTTCCTCATTTTGGCCAATTTTCAGAGGGCGACTTGTAACCGCCCCGACTATTTTTCTAGGCGACTTTGAGCTTAGAGGGGCGACATAATCACCCTAGTCGCCCTCACGGCTGGTCCCTGGGTACTACTGCCTTCAATTTGGGTCCCTTTTAGAGGGCTCATTATATTTAAATCTCGATATTTCAATCCAAAATGGCCGATTTTCGAGATAACTTTCCGTTTTGTGAAAAATTTTGGCAGAAAACATAAAAAATGAGAAAACTACCGATTATGTTTGTTTTAGACAAGAGTAATTCTGACAAGTCTGTCGAGAAATTAAGTCGATAGGTTTTTTCCTTCATGAGATATTGGCCTATGAAACTATGGGCGTGTTTGGGCGTTTTTGCCCGACAAGAAACATTTTGGCCCAAATACTGATGGTTTTATTTATTAGAACTTATGGCCGTCATTGATAGCTTTTTATTTATGAGAACTAATGCAAGACACTTCACCCTGATTGCCTACCTGGGGGCACGCTGACGCCGTGTACTGAGGCGTACTGCACGTCGATGGTGCGCATGTCTTCAACCAATCTAACCCTGCCTGTGCTGCGGTGCAGAGTTCAGAGTTACGATGTTGGAGAGCTGACAGCTGCTCGTCGTTGCTCGGTGGTTCTCGCCGGGTACTCCGGCTTCCTCCACCCGTAAAACTGTCACGGTCACGATTAGCCATTGTGCATAAGTATGTGACCTTAAAACACCAATAAATAAATAAATAAATAAATAATGAGAACTAATGAATCTAGATAGAATAAAGTAAAAAAAAAAACAAGAAATTTTTTTTCAATTTTTGGTCAGTGTCCCGAAGCCATGTTTGACTGCTAGCAGAAGCCAAACGAAAAACAACTCTCATTCCAAAAGACGACAACTGTTCATGTATACTGTGAATTCAACATTTCTGACCTTAGAATCTCCCAACTCATCCCCTTTGTTGAGTACTGTGACGGCAAAGTAGCCCGGTCGTACCAAAAATTTCCGACTTTTGGTGGAAAATTCCAAACCGAAAATTTTTCTGGTGCAAAAAAAATTTTTTTTTCCGTCTCCAAATGGCCTGAAACGCATAAATAACCGAAAATAAAAATTCGATTTTTCGGCCACCATTTTGGATTGTCGAAAATTCGAATCAAAATTTTTTCGATGGTTTTTACAATTCGGTGATACAGTCTTCATTTCTAAGTCATTTTAGATGGTTCAGCATATTCCTGTCCTGAGATTGAGTTAAAAAATGGTCAAATTTTTAATTTTTTTTTCGTTAAGAAAAACGTTTTGGCAGAAAGGTGTTAACTACATACATTTTTGTACCATATGCTGATAGAGGGGTGTATTGCTGACATGTCTGAGAAAATTTCGAGTCAATCGCCCTTTCCAGTCCAAAGATATGAGCTGCCGTATATTTTTGTGTGTTTTGGCATAAAGGGTTAAAACTAAAACATTTTCAGAAAAATGGGAATATGACGATTAGTTACAACTTATGACCCTTTATGAGTACGGAAAAATCGTTCAGAGCGTTTTCGAGAAATAGTGAAAATAAAAAGTGTGGAAGAATAATAATAAAAAAAAAAAAAAATAATCATTGCAATAACAAATAGATTTTCCCTTTAGGAAAATCAAAAAAAACAATATTCCAAAATAAATAAAAAACAAATCAAAAGAATATTACATTGGATGGGCAAGCAAAATAACTGGATTTACTGGGATTAAAATTGGCGGGTTTGTGTGTCAACAAAACAAAGGCAATATGGCCACGAGTGGCAAGTTTAAAGCTTGAAAAGTTTCGGGCATCAGCCCACACAAATTCGGTTAAGTCATTGCGCCAGTGTGGCAATTTTGGGGGATATAATAATCTTAATACACTAATACTTATATATACCACTCAATACCAAATAGTTACAAGCTCAACAGGTGGGTTATTTACTCCAACGGACGGGTACTTTTAACTCACCAAATGAATGTTTCAGCAACCAGATAACGACGACGACTGGGTTTCTTCCAATCCAGTATAAATACCATTCTTTGGTGACGTCACCGGTTCTCTTTACTCTTCTGACCAGTTTACCATTCCAATTGCTGATTCCATATTGGAGGAGTAATAATAGGGGCAAATTATGCTACAGAAGATTAGTAGTCGATTGAGGTGGGTCCACCAACACTGAAAGCGACGACGAATCTATTTCGAGTGACAGCGAATCTCCCCAGTCGGATGCTGATGATAAAATTTCTGGGGCTGTGAAAAAGACGAGAAATATAAAACTTTCAGGAATTGAAGCAAAATCTAAAATCAAATTTTTAAACCTCAGAATTGCCGTCAGTCTATGCTCCAGTTGGAATATGTAAATAAAGAGATAGATCTCACGTTCAATCAATTTGTTGCTGGAGAGTTGGAGATAATTTTACTTCCTAACATTGACAACATTGAAAGAATTGGAAGGTTAAATTTATTAAAAAAAATCGGATATTATTATGAGCTGTATGATTGGAAATCCTTGCTGGAATTGTATGCAGCATTCATTAGAAAAATAGAGCATAATCAGGCAACTTGGGTAGATAATCCTACAGAATTAGAAACTCCATTCTTAGCTGGTCATGTTCGATGTCGATTTTCTAAAAGTGGTCAGAAATCTCAAACCAGTTTTAGTTCTTCGGCTCAAACATATCCAAAAGTGTGGTTTTGCTCTGACTTTCAGAGAAACTAATGTTCTCATAAGTTTGCACACTTTAAAGTTATCAATGGACAGGCGAGAAATGTGCAACATGTTTGTGCATCTTGTTTGATAAAAGACAAAACTCAGCTGTCACATCCCGAATCTTCATCGGCTTGTCCACATTTCAATTCACAATGACTAAATTTTACTGCATCAAATGTTAAAGAGTCATCTGAAGTTAAATCTAATTTTACTGCATCAAATGTTAAAGAGTGATCTGAAGTTAAATCAAACATCTCGAGTGATCATCCTGTTAATATTACTAATGCAGTTTCAGAAGTAACATCTCCCTTGATTAATACCCAGACTGACTTAGAAGATAAAAATTTCCATTCAGAAGTTGTTAAAGCTAGTATTCAGAATCCTAACCCCTTTGAAAGAACAAATGTTAAATCTGTCTATTTACTTGAGAATTTTAACAAAGAACATTGTTCATATACTTCGGACATTTCATTTACTAACAATGATGAAAGTAAGCAGTCTACACTCTTAAAACCTGCGGGCACTTGTGAAGAAATTAGATCCTCTTCTGCTCCCCTGAATTTATTGCCATCAGCTGTTTGTTTGCATAATGATTGTAAAATTTGTACTTGTCACAATGCAATTGGAGAAAGGTCAGGTAGTACTTATGAATTTTCCAATCTCGTTCATGCTAATACTTTAATCAGACAGTCCCAATTGCCCAACTTTTTAGAATGTAAAATTCCAGTGTATTCAAAACTTAATGTTCCTTTTTTCGAGAGTTACTCCAAAATTATTTTCATAGGGAACTATGTGAGTTGTTAGAATTTGGGTTTCCAATACAGTTAAAACTAGAAGTCCTGTCACGAATAGTGCGCTTATCTCGGCTTAATTGTGCGTTGGAATTGCGTGCAATTGCCATATCGAATGGCATCCAAAGTACGGCAGGTTCTCCTGGTTACTCATAGCAAACACATGCAATGTTTCTGCCAATGGACCTCCGGGTCACCCGGAGGTCCATTGGCTGAAACATTGCTTATGCACAGGCCACATGTACAGAATTTGATAGCTTTATTTGGGCCATAACGCGTACATTAACGCGCATATCAACGTGCTATTTGTGCGCATTTCATGACAGGACTTCTAGTTTTAACTGTAGGTTTCTGTGGGCTACACATAGAAAATTCTAAAGTGAGAAATCATAGTGGTGCTACTTCCTTCCTAAGTGAGTTGGATGATTATTTCTTCAGAGAATGTGCTCATGGAGCAGTGATAGGACCTCTTTTTTCTAACCCATTTAAAAGTATGTTTCTTTCCCCTCTTAACACCGTTCCGAAGAAAGGTTCTTTGGAGAGAAGAGTGATTCTAGATTTGAGTTTTCCATCTGCTAATGCAGTAAATGATTTTATTCCTAAAGACAGATACTTAGGTGAAAATATCAATTTAACTTACCCCTCAGTGGACAACTTGGTAGATTTGGTAAAACAACATGGCCCTGCTTGTTTACTTTACAAAAGAAATTTGAAAAGAGCTTATCGCCAAATTCCTGTCAATCCAGGTGATGTAGACCTTTTGGGATATAAGTGTAATGGTCATATTTTTTTGGACTGAGTACTCTCAATGGGACTCAGAAGTGCTGCCTTCATTTGCCAGAGGGTAACTAATTCAATTGCATTTATGATGAGTGTTCAGGGACATAAAGTGGTAAACTATCTGGATGATTTTGCTGGTGCTGAAAATGAATCTAATGCTGTTGATACCTTTTGTCTTTTGAAAGATATTCTGGAGTCCTCTGGGTTAGAGGAATCTTCAGATAAAGCATGTTCTCCTTCCACCAAAATGACATTTTGGGGAATTCAATTTGACACTGTGGAGCTTTCTTTGACAGTGACGCCAGAGAGAATTGTCGAGATTTCTTTACTGGTGCAAAGTTGGTTGAAAAAGAAAAAAGCAAGTAGAACAGATTTTGAATCTATTCTGGGGAAGTTAAGTTTTATTTCAGCTTGCGTAAAACCAGGTATAATTTTTATATCAAGGCTTCTTACTTGGCTTCGCTCATTAGATATCCATGATAAAAGGAGACATGATATTCCTCTTTATGTTAAGAAAGATTTTGTATGGTGGTCCAAATTTCTTGTACAATTTAATGGCATATCAATGATGGATATGGAAGAGTGGTCCTTTCCAGACGCTTATCTCTCTTGTGACGCTTGTTCAAATGGTTGTGGTGGAGTTTGTGGATTTGAATATTTTCATAGCAAATTTCCAGAATTCATAAACAAGTTATCTTTGCACATCAATTGTCTTGAACTTCTCACCATTTCTGTCTGCTTAAGAGTGTGGGGTAAACAATTTTCAGGTAAGAGAATTATTGTCTTGTGTGACAACTGTGTATCTGTGTCAGTCATAAATTCAGGGGCTTGTCGAAACAAATTTCTTCAACAGTGTCTGAGGGAAATTCAATTCACGGCAGCTAGAAATGAATTTCAAATTAGAGGAAAACATTTGTCGGGGTGCGATAACAGGATAACTGATCTTCTTTCCAGATGGTCAGAAACAACTTTCAATGATTTGCCTGATTCTTTTAAATCATCTATGAAACAAATTGATGTTAATGATAGTTTATTCAGTTTCTCTCATGATTGGTAGAATATTTTCTTGTTTTATTAACTTTTCTATCATCACAGAATAGACATGGTACAGTTAACACTAGAAGTCCTGTCACGAATAGTGCGCTTATCTTGGCTTAATTGTGCGTTGGAATTGCGCGCAATTGCCACATCGAATGGCATCCAAAGCACGGCAGGTTCTCTTGGTTACTCATAGCAAACACATGCAATGTTTCTGCCAATGGACCTCCGGGTCACCCGGAGGTCCATTGGCTGAAACATTGCTTATGCACAGGCCATATGTACAGAATTTGATAGCTTAACTTGGGCCATAACGCGTACATTAACGTGCATATCAACATGCTATTTGTGCGCATTTCATGACAGTACTTCTAGTTTTAACTGTACTTATATATTTTTCTTTCAGACAATCTTGTATCAATGTTAAGGAATGAAGCTCAGGATTCAACTTTGGCTGCCTTTGCAGATGGAACAGTTAAGAACCTAAAGATTCAATTTGAAGCCTTTTTGCTGTTCTGTAACTTTTATGAACTCAGACCGTTTCCTGTTTCTGCGGACACTTTAAATTTATATGCACAATTTTTAAGCAAGTCATTTGTTTCTACTGATTCTATTCAAAATTATATTAGTGGAGTCAAAATGTTACATATGCTTTTGAATGTTAAATTTCCATCCGATAACTATCAATAGGGGCTTATTTTGAAAGGTATTGCTACATGTAGATTGAATCCTCATTGTCCAAAAAAGAGCTTCCCCTATCTCACCATTAATTTTGTTGGATATGTACTCTCATTTGAATTTAGAAAATGCAAATCATGCTACATTTTGGAGTTTATTTTTAATTTCTTCTTTCACATTTTCACGGAAGTCCAACATGGTTCCAGACTCAGTTCATTCCTTTAATCCCCAAAAACATCTGACTAGAGGTAATATAGAAGTTCATAAAGATAAATTAATCGTTAATTTTTTCTGGAGTAAAACAACTCAGTTAGGAGAACGTATCTTACAAATACCTATGGTTGAGATTCCATCCTCTCCCCTTTGTCCGGTATGAGCCTTTTTACATATGTGTGATTTACATGAAGCAGATTCAGATTCCCCTGCCTTCTTAATACAAAATAAAGGTCTTACTTGTTCAGTAACATATCCTAAATTTCAAACAGTTCTCAAAGATTTGATTTCAAAAACTGGTCGAGATCCCAAAAACTTCTCATCACATAGTTTCAGACAAGGTGGAGCCACTTTTGCCTTTCATTGTGGAGTTTCTCCCAATCTAATACAATTTGTTGGTGATTGGAAGAGTGACGCCTACAAGAAATATTTAGATTTTACTTTAGATGATAAAATTCATGTCAGTAATATTTTGAAATCGTTCATAATTAAGGGAGACCTTTTATAATATTTTTTCAGGGAAAGGTCTTCCTAGATTGGTTTTAATCTTGTCAGACTCCATAGCAAAGTATGTTAAAGATTAGGGCTGTCGCGACTATCATTTTTTGTAATCGACTAATCGTGACCAGTAATCGATGGTTAGTCGATTAATAGTCGCTTCCCATGATTTTTTAGCAAATCATTCTTCTGTTCGTAAAACTCTGAAAATGACAATGGCACCAGTGTGTTCAGACGAAGTGGGGTTGTGGGAACAACAAATCGGTCCCGACTGAAGCTACATGTAGTCCAATCTTGGACCCACAGTCCGTAATATAATTTTTTGGGTTGGTACGTCCTGTAGGACGTACCAACCCCAAAAATAATATTACTGACTGCGGGTCCAAGTTTGAACTAGATTGAAGCCGATGAATTAAAATGAATTTACCAAAGAACGTTCCTGCATATGTTTCCTTTCTGCAATAAGTTTCTCGAAATTTTGAACATTGAGATCTATGCATTCTCTCGTCAGTTGTTGAAATTGGATCTTAGTCTGAAGTTCCGAACTTTGAGAAGTGATCTGACGTTCTGACTTTCGTCATAATTTTGTCACTTCCGCTCTTTGGGTTTTCCAATGGGTGCATTCGTGTGTACAAGACTGGAGAAATTCAGAAGAATCTATTCTTCTTGAGTAACTGTGAGTGTTCTTTCTTACACAGTCAGTGACAGTCGTACAGTCTTCCGGATATGAATGTTAACTATGGTTAGATATTTAAAGTTATTCACCTTAATTGATCATTCACCTCACAAAACAATGCAATTTAGCCCCGACGTGTAGTAGACGTGTACCACCTTGAAAATGAACGACGATCGACTAAAAATAAAAAAATGTCGACTACTTCAATAGTCGACAGTTAGTCGACTAATCGAATAATCGCGACAGCCCTATTAAAGATATTCATTGGACAGATGTTAAGAGCTATCCAGGGGCAACAGTTGGAAGAATGACAAGAATAATCCAGAGTGAAAATTTAATAGATTATGATTTCATTATTATTCATGTGGGAACGAATGATATAAATTATCTTACTCCACCAGAACTCATTTCTTCTTATAGCAATTTAATTACAGTTATACAAAGTGTGACCTCAGTTTCTTGTAATTTAATTTTTTCTGCAATAATTCCAAGACCATGTGACTTTGAAAGAACAGGAGAAAAAGTAATTGAAGCAAACAAGGCTTTAAATAAACTTTGTGTACAGCGTCATGTTCGCTTCATCCGAACATATAAGCCATTTACTGTCAATCGTTCTCGTCTCCCAATGAGACATTTATTTGCTATTAAAGATGGCGGTCTGCATTTAAATGCCGAAGGAACTAGAGTGTTGAGGAATTTCTTTATTCAGGTGGTCAAGCACCTATGGCCTTCATAATCAGCTAATAGGAACATGTATTTTTTAATTTCAGGAGAGAGTTTCCTTCTTGTCTGGATTCTTCTTCTATTTTTCACCATATCTGCCAAAGATTTAATGATCTCTTTGGAGTTTGATGTTCCTGTTTCCTGCTTCTGATGGTCTGGTTGACTGACTTCCTGGAGGCCTTTGGCTTGGTGGACCTTGTCCAGATGTAAGTGAAATATTTATTTATTTTGATTATTTATTTATGTGAATTGAAATTAAATGATATTGCTCATCAACAGTTGATATATTTTATCGTAGTTCAGCTTTTGATTGAATAATTGATGGACATATTTCATTCCTGTTATTTTAATATTTGTATTTTATTTATTTATCATTATCTCAGTATATTTTATTTACTTCTTATTGGCCACATTAAAAAGCATTAACTGCTATAAATTTTGAATTCTTATAATTTCCCCCCTAGATGATCATTGTGTCGGTTCCAGGTCAACTCGCCCTCGGGTCAACTCGCCCCCGCCAGTTTTCCCGGGTCAACTCGCCCCCGATCGGGGGGCAAGTTGACCCGCATTTGAAGAGCGAGTTGACCTGGGAAATTTTTTTTTGGGGGGGGGGGGGGGGGTAATTTTTTTTACAAAATTGGGGGAGGGGTAATTTTTTTGGTTAAATTGCCGAGAAAAACTGAAAAATAATAACTGAAGTACTTACCTTCGAAATTTTTAATCATCCTTTTAGAAAATCCAAGAATCAAAAACGTAAATCCTTTCATAGAAAACCCATGGAATAACAGGGAGCACATAAACACAACATGCTAACATCTTGCTAACATCTTGAAGGCAGACGATACAATGATTGAATTAAAAACAAATCTACAGGGACCGAGTTGACACGAATTACTCAAACTGAATAGCGGTTCTTCAAAAACATCTTTGATGAATTATTGTTTTGTTAACAGTCATGATGTTTGTTTTTACAGAAATCACATATCAGTTGGTGTTTATTTGAGATTGTTTGTGTGGCTGATTGCCTTTTTTATTCACAAGCGTAAATATGTATGTATATATGTTATTAATTGTGATGCATTTTCCTGAACTCATGTGTATTTTCATTATTCAGAACTTGATCAACATAAAATGTATTAAAATCTGAACCTACGTTTCCCCCATTCCTCATCAAATATCCCTCGGCGATTTCAATACATTTTCATGTTTAATTAGTATAAATGTGTCTTTACGTGTTTTGTACGAGTGTGCTGTAATCAACTTTATATATTGTAATTTATATTGTAAAATAATAAAATATATATTATTGAAATAAAAAATGCTGGTCTGGCTGGACTTCATAATATTGTTGTAAATAATAGATTATAGTATTAAAATAAAAAAAATGCTGATATAACTAGAGTTACGTTTTTTTAACTGGGGCGAGTTGACCCGGGGCGACTTGACCCGGGTCGACTTGACCCGAGGGCGACTTGACCCGAGGGCAAGTTGACCGGATCCCATTGTGTCTTAAGAGGGTTTTGTCCTAGATTCGCATCCTCGCATCATGTCGATCGAACACCCTCTCTTTCAACTTCAAGGGCAGCTGTCGTTTGAGATGCATTCCAAAACAAAGATTTTCAAAATATGTGGAGAGTTTCAACGTGAAATAACTAGGTACATGTATAGCGAGGTTCGATTTCCGAGATAATATGAAATAGCTGATACAGTCTGTAACCACGAGGACTGGAAACCAAAAACACCGCATCCAAAACTGATTACATTTCCAAATTCCGATGCGACGATTTACCACATACATGTAGACAGGTAGAACCACATAGAACAACAGGTTATCTTTCATATTTTCATTTATTTCTCTCAAATAAAATAAGTTATCCAAATTTTGTTTTTCGTTATTGATGGACAGGTATCTGACACTCATTATTGCAGCGGAAATCTTCAGATAAAGCTTCGGTTTATTTTATAAAATTAGATTCATGGCGAGGTCAAGAAAGCCCTCCAAGATGAAAAACAAGCCAACTGGGAAAAGGTAACAGCCAATCTAAACGGGAACCAGGACGGCAAAAAATTCTGGGACTCTTTCAAAACCCTAACTGGGCAAAAAAACAAAGGCCGCAAAGCTGCAGCAAAACCTCTTAAAAGGGAAGATGGTTCCTTCACGCACACCGGCAAAGACAAGGCCAACACCTTTGCCGACCTCCTAAGAAAAACGCATCGTGCACATCAAGGTGCGGGCAATGATGACACCATTATAAACGCGATTGATGACTTCATCCAGGAACACCCTGATATCTACCGTGACCCCAAATTTGATAACGAGCCAGAAGACGGGGATGACGATGACCTCGTCACCCCTGTCACCAATGACGGAATCATCAACGTCA
The DNA here is from genome assembly GCA_031216915.1 of Pictodentalium vernedei. NCBI lineage: Eukaryota > Metazoa > Mollusca > Scaphopoda > Dentaliida > Dentaliidae > Pictodentalium > Pictodentalium vernedei. The sequence goes on from CM062294.1 coordinate 83,671,340, forward strand.
TAAAAAAATGCAAAAATTTCTCTTCACCCGGCGAAGATGAAGTGAGCTACAAAATTCTAAAACAAAGCCCAAATTCCCTAATCAAAAAACTAAACAAACTGTTCAACGCTTGCCTCACCCATGGCTACTTTCCCAAATGTTGGAAAAAAGCCATCGGTGTCATGATACCAAAACCTGAAAAGGACCCCTCTGATCCAGCCAGCTACCGCCCAATCAGCCTCCTCAGCTGCATTGGTAAAACATTCGAACAAATCCTTACCAATCGGTTCAGGGGTCACCTTTAAGACGATTTTTTCAATAAATGGCAAAGAGCCTATAGAAACAGTAAAGAAGGCATTGAGCATGTCTACCGACTAGTCACCCAAATGAAAACCGCTATCAACAATCAGCAAATAGGCGCGGCAGTCCTATTAGACATCGAAAAAGCATTTGACTCTTGTTTGGCTCAGTGGAATGCGCTACAAATTATCAAAAATGAGACTCCCCAAGAAACTGCTCCGATTACTATCCTCTTTCTTAAATGATCGCGAAATTAAAGTCAGAGTGAACAATGAAATGTCTGACAGTGTCCCCCTTGAAGCAGGCACCCCCAAGGATCCATCCTAAGCCCCCTCCTTTGCATCTTCTATGTAAATGACCTTACTTTCTCCGAGGATCGTGTTCAAGTCTCCCAATTCGCGGATGATAATGGCCTCTGGGATTCTAACAATACGGCCAATCTGCTCCAAAAACCCCTGCAATGCACTCTCGATGACCTAGAACAATGGTATGCCAAATGGAGAATTAAGCTGAACGCCAATAAAACCCAACGAATCACCTTTACTCGCAAGACAAACAAACGTGATTTTGACCTAAAACTAATGGACAACACCCTCCCAGAATGCAAAGAGGCAAAATTCCTGGGCATCACCATTGATCAAAAACTGTCCTTTAACAAACACACCGACGACATGGCAAAAAAAGTAACCAAACGCATTAACTTACTGAAAATGCTAAAGGGAACTTCATGGGGAGCCAACCATTCCACCCTACTCAAACTATACAAAGCCTTTTTGCGCCCAGTACTCGAATACGGGGCAATCATCCTTACTGACCTCAATCAAACCAATATGGGTAAACTCCAGAAGATCCAAAATCACGCGCTTAGGGTCGCCCTCCGTGCCCCATGGGACACACCCATCAAAACACTCCATGACAGGGCCGATATCCCCACCATCAAAGACCGCCTAGCCACCCTGGCCGCGAAAAATCATGACCGGCTAGCCGACAGTGAACTAATTTCCGAACTTGGAGCCATTTGCGAAAGCCGACAAAAGCCCCAAAATTCCAATCAAAACTAAGACCGCTCGAAAGAACTAGGGAACGAGAAGGTGAACTAACAGGCAGATTAACAGCTTAACTGTGGCCTTCTATCAGAAAGGGCTGCCTTCACCGACTCAACTAAAATTACATCATGCTTAAACACTGTATAAGGTTTATGTGCAAACATGTTATCCCTGAACAAAAACGCCCGCGATCCCCGACGCCTCCAAATACCTTTAAATTAACCTAAATTAGATCGCAAACAGCGAAGGGTAAAACAGGAAAGAAACACCCTCGGGTGTGGTTTAGTGTGCTAAACCTGTTACCCTCCCACTGCAATCTCATTCCCAGTCGCGGAAGCTCAGCCCACATAAAATGCTCCGATCCCCGGCATCTCCATATAAACTCAAACTAACCTAAATAAGGTCGCAACCAGCGAAGGGTACAACAGGAAAGAAACACCCTCGGGCGTGGTTTAGTGTGTTAAACCTGTTAAGCTCCTGCTGCAAATTCACTCTCAGCCTAAAAAGGTGAGCTAACAGGCAGATTAACAGCTTCACTGTGGGTGGCCTTCTACCAGAAATGGCTGCCTTCACCGACTCAGCTAAAGATTAGATCATAAATTAAACAAAATGTGCTATTTTTATCTTTTTATATTTTACATATTCTAATGAAAACTAATTCTGCCTTCTTGTTTTAAGCAGGTACACAGAAGATACTTTTTGACCAGCACCCCAATAACTGCTATGGACACTATAACCGTTATGGAAACAGTAACTCCCATGGTTCCTGAACATCCTCCACTCCATCCCCAAAAGTGGTCGACCACTTTAAGGGAGGCGAGCGTTGGTCCTGCGTCCCGCCTCTGCCCCTTTTTGTAAGCGCAATGCACATCTTTTGTCCCAACCCAATAGGATTACAATGCAGGCCTGCCCCCGAACCAGGGAAGTTCGGGTCTTCTTTCTTTCTGGTGGTCCCCGAAAGGGGTCGTTGTTGTTTTCTTTCAAAGAGTCCAACCAAACAGAGACAGTCTGAGGCAGATTATACTTGCCAGTGATGGCCATCACTCAAAATCATCCTCAAAGCGGCAGACTATACTTGCCTGAAAATCCAGATCGACTGCACCCTCGGGGAGAGGTAGTACCTTTGTGAGAGGACCCAACCTCTCACACTGGTCCTCACCCGAGGGTTCAACCGACATCAGCCAAGAGACCATTGCAACGCAACCGGTGACACCTGCCGAGTACCTGAACCTGTGCCTCCTTCAACACGCCTAGTCATGTGAGAATTGATCATTTACAGTCACTGAGGGTCGAAAGGGGCTTGTTCCCCATACCGTCTCTGCGCGCCTTTCGGGATTCGGGAACTTTATCATTCATTTTGATTCTTTCAACTTCACCACTTGTCTTGCCTTTTTTAAGAAAATAACATAAGTGACTTGTCTGACTATTTCAAAATATATCCACAGTTTGAAACATACTTTGAAAAGAGGTTGAAGCCATTAATTTGGGCAAATGTATGTAAGCCTTCAATGGAGGGAAGGTCTTCTTTTGTGGACAAACAATGGAACTGAATCTATGAACAATATTTTAAAATGTGCAGTGCAGTGGAAAACAAGAAAACTCCCAGAGCTTGTGGAGAAGTTAGTTGGTGTTACCAATCTACAGTACAAACATCAGCTTTTTTGCCTTTTCCACGACGTAGACATATTGCGTGATTTTTTTCATGAGGTTCTTACATGATTATTCATCGATTGAATCATGCCAACACACGCCGGCGAAACTCTGCTTTCAGTGCACCTTAATTCCGGCTAACCATCATTACATAATAATATGTTGCATGTGAGTAGGCAACAAACACGACAGCGCGAAGCTAATTACAAAACAGGAGGTTGAATTGTGAATTCAGTCAGGAGCATGTTAGCAAGTATGAATTCTCTACCTCGAAACTTGTCACATGGAGAGCGAAAGAAGGTGGTATCGGTATGCGTCCGCGAGCGAAATCCAGTATGACGAGGGATGAAAACTTCATAACATGAGCTCTGAATTTTGAATTCAATGGTAGACCACATAGCCTGCCCGATGGAAGTACTGAAGTAAACTACAAGTCGGAAATGGTTGTAGTAACAATTGTGGTATAGTCAGGAATCGAAACGCGTAAGTGAATATGTAAAAAACGCGCACTCTGCAGGAAAATTGTTCATTTATATTTATATTTATTAATAAATTAGTTTGATACGTTTTGAGTATTTGTTAGCAGTTCATGAATCTCACCCCCTTAAAAAAAACAAACAAAAAAACAAACAACAAAACACAAACTCCTGGGATAAGATGAAAAAATCATCTGTCAACCTACCCCCTCCTAATACTGTTGATATCTCCTCAACCATGTGTCTTGTAACAATGAACCTGTGTACATGTTCCATCTACATATGTACAGTACACATCAGGGGGATGATACAGCGATTGCCCATTACCGGGACAAATTTTTCATTTTCCTCTCGAAAAACCTGCACGAACGAAACACGCGTTTGTGAAATTTTTAGCTCAACTTTGCCAAAGCTAAATTTGAGGTATTGTCATGGCCCGTCGTCTGTCGTCCGCCTGTCTTGCTGTACACACGGCTAGGGCTGAAGGCCGTATTTATGAACCGATCTTTACGAAACTTCCTGGGTACCTTTGTTATCAAAATGAGACGAGAACGAGTGTTTTGGGGTCCGGTCCGAAATTCATGACGGCTGCTGGCAGCCATTTTGTACAAAATTAGGTGCAATCAGATTTTTTTGCGCAGAACTTCCATATGAAAGCTTTGATTTGAATAATTTTTTGTAGGAATGTTTAGTGCCATGGGATACATCACATATAATACAGGTTTTTTTCTCGTGCGTAAATTATTCAAATTTGACTAACTTTGATTTATTTAGTGTTACTTTCAGCACTGTAAGTGCAAAAGGCCAATACAGCTTGGGCTAGAGGCCATATTTATAAACCGATCTTTACAAAACTTCTTAGGTACCTTTGTTATCACCAATGGACAAGAACGAGTGTTTTTGGGTCCGGTCCGAAATTCAAGATGGCCACTGGCAGCCATTTTGTATAAAATTAGGTGCAATCAGATTTTTGCGCATGAATGTTTAGTACCATGGGATACATCACATATAATACAGGTTTCTTTCTCGTTCAGAAAGTATGCAAATTAGATGAACTTTGATTTATTCACTGCTACTTCCACCCAAGCATTAATTGCAAATTTGTTGCAAAGCATAATAAGCATAATAAGCACAGGCAAAGTTTCAACCAATGGACCTCCGGGTTAAACCCAGAGGTCCATTGGCTGAAACATTGCTTGTGTTTTTTGTCCATTTGTATAAAATTTGAAAGTGATATTGTGGGTGACAACTCCACTCTGCTGGTGATTTAGTTACAATCCACCCTCCACATACTGTATACACAGTAAGTGTACATGTCAATATGGCTCGGGCTAGAGTTTGTATTTATGAACCGATCTTTACGAAACTTCTTGGGCATCTTTGTTATCACCTTGGGACAGGAACGAGTGTGTTGGGGTGCTGTGCTGTGATAACAAATATTTTGGGGTTCAGTAGGACCCACTCTGGGACTGAAATATTTCTTTTCTAGTTTAGCATCTAACTGTCACCCACCTTTACAATACTTTACCCAGAGACCAGGCGACTGGGGCTAAAAAGTCACCTTGGATTGCATAAATTCGCTCTTACTTCACTAAAAAGCGAAATCGTGTCGCCCTGTAATTCGTAAATTCCCAATTGACCTACCTTGAAATTAGGTGAATTCACGTAGAATTTACAAAGTAATTTCCATCTGAAAAGAGTATTATTGCTAGGGTTAATTGTTATTTTGATTAATTTTCATAGTATAAATAATAATCACTAGAAGTCCTTTCTGTTCAGGCCGAATGGTTGTAGCGTTCTAAGGGTGAAGATCCAATGGACCTCTTGCGTCCGGCGCTGTATGGTGGTATTGGGTCCTTCTGGGTCGGAGTATAGGACCTGTATGATCCGGTAACTTAAGTCCGATATTTGATGGGATGCTTGGTTAAAATGAATGCTGACTGGGGTGTCCCTCCTATAAATGTCGAGGTAGGCAGGATGTATTCGGGTTTGGTTGATCGGTACTGGTCCTGGGGCGGGTCCAGTAGGGTCGGTTTTGCGGCGTTTACTTTGCCGTTCTACTTCATTGGACATAATGATTGTCGTTGCGCTTGTGCCGCTGGTTAAGCTTAGTGTACTTGTAGAGCTTTCGACCGTGTTGGAAGATGCCATATCTATTCAGTAGGTCTAGAAGAATATAATATGATAAACAACTTGAAAAGTCCGAGAGGGCCTACTGAAAGGGATATCCTATGTGAGGTAAAGTATTCTTTAATAAATAGTAATTGTTGTTAATTACTATTTATTAAAGAATACTTTACCTCACATAGGATATCCCTTTCAGTAGGCCCTCTCGGACTTTTCAAGTTGTTTATCATATAATTTTCATAGTAACTAAAAATAAAATCAGCATCTAAAAACAATGCCCAATTAATAATGTAATCGTGAACCGTCTTGGCTGCATTGAAATTAAGTGACAAGTCGTCAAGTTAAGACAAGATTTTCTATTTAAGTAATAAGTATTTTTCACACTCAGAATTTTTTTCTGGATAGCAGTTTTTCATAAAACAACACTTTTTTGTAAAAGCTGAAGTTTTAATTCCAATCTGGATTTTATTTTTGTGCAAGACGTTTTGAAAACCAAAACAGGTTATGAACCACTAAATTGGTGAACACGTGACTTGGAAAATTTAACACCCAAAGTTGTGAGTAGGATTAAATAGGCCCGATTGGCTGATTGGTTCAATATCAGTGGGATTTGAAACCATTAATTAAAAAAAAAATTTGTCCTCTTTAGGAAGGTTTAAAAAGTTTGTTTGCAATTTTTTGCCAGAATGTGTGAGAATCTCTCAAAAACATGAGGCATGAAAAAAAAAGTGTCAAGGCCATTCAGTGCAGGACCATAGGGTAGTAGTGAAAATTCAAATTGTAAATTGAAATTCAATGTGGCAACATATATTTTTTTCCAGTTTTTTTTTTTCAAGAGATGATGTACTTTGTGGATATATATTTATTTTTAAAAAAAAAACAACTTGGTGAGTTGTACAGAGAGTCAAAGGTTAGCACTGTGTTCAATGGGATTTTTTTAGTGGTTCATAACCTAAAGCAATATTTCAGAAAATATACAGCATCAGATTCATAATGCCACAATTCCAGATTTTTTTGTTTTCCAAGACAATTTTTCATCATGAAAGAATTTTGGGAGCTGACCCTATCCAAACTAGATAAAAAGAGTGTTTGTAGCACCAGTGGGGGTGGGGATGAGTGTGTTTTATGGACAGGGGGGTGCACGAAGTCAGGCTATGGTGTTATGATAGTTAAATAGCCGAATGGCAGCCAGCCATTACGTGTACACTCCATATAAGAAAATTATTCCTATATCGACTGAGTGCCTTATGTATGATTATATAACAGCAGTTATTTACTCATTAATCAGTGTTGATTGGGAAAACACCTCGCAATTTACATAATAAGTTTTCTTCACTAAATCCTTTTTCTGTGCCTGAAATATTTTTGGAGAGAATTTTCTGGATCAAAAGAATCCTTTGAATGTGAAAATCGGTCCAATAATTCACGTTTTGTGTTCTAATAAATCTTAAAAAAAATGTGAATTTTGACGACCCCGTGAAGCAGTGTGGCTCTTCCATCTATTGGATTTACATGATATAAATTAGTCTGAACTCACTTAATCGAGGTCATTGTTGTTGAAAAAAACATTCTGATTCTCAACCGAAATGGATGGGTACAGATACATGTAATTACACATTTTTCTTTTTGAACATACTGGCAATTTATCTGCTTTTTGCCCTGGATATAACATCATAATCCGCCCAAATGTTAAATTAAAACGCATTTTTTATTCTATCTGACAGCCGCTATGAAATCCCAGACACGGGGGAGATTATCTTCAAAACACGGATCAGATCCAATTTGGGTAAACCCGATCCGTGCTTCTCTCATCTTTTTTCCTGGAGCTACTTCAGAACACGGTATCATAATTCAACTCGGGACCATTCCGATCGATGAAGTGTGTCCCCACGGGAACGAAATGACGCCACCCAGGAATACATTACTTGAATTTATGGTCATGAGAACAACGTTGTGACATCTTATTCAACCCGGGGAATCGGTCATATCAGCGGTGACTGATATTGGTGATAAAACAAGTTTTGGCTCCCATTCTTTTTTATCTTTTTTTTTTTTGGGGGGGGCTGATTTTGAAAAGATTAGGGCCAAAACGCATGCTCTATTCAATTCAGCGAAACTCAAACCGTTCTCACCCTAACTCGGTGGTAGTGTTGCGGCATCATACTATGATGTGGATAATGAAACAGTCCACCAATAATATTAGCAACAAATAATAAAAAATAAATAAAGCTTGATGAGACGCGTGTTCATAGCTAATATTATTGGACTACTTGATCAAGACATTGTGTTAAGCACTAAATATCCAAAGTTTCAACTAATGAAGTCTCTTATTTGTAGCTAATATCATTGGACTCGAGACCGCGCAAGCACTAAATTTCAGGAGATTTTAAAAATCAAAAAAAAAAGAAAAAATCAAATGGTTTTGCGCGCCAAAGGCGCGCAGGGGCAATATGGGAAGCAAGCCCCTTTCGACCCTCATTAGCTGTAGAATTTGAAAGTGTCAGACCGTGGTAAAGGAGGAGAAGTTGCGGGTTGTTAGCGGCGCTTGTGTCTTTTCAGCTTCTTTTTCAGAGGTGGAGGTTTGGAAGGAGAGACAGTGGTAGTTGGTGTTGTTGGTGGGCTGCCTGATGGTGGTTGCTGAGTTTTGTAGGGTCTGGTCCTAGCCAAGTCTGGAGTGGTTGTGGGTGATTGCTGAGTCTTTTGTTGTTGTAGATTTCTGGCGTCTATTAGTTTTTTGGTTTCTTCGACTTTTTGCGTAAATAATTCATATTGCCTGTCCATCTGTTGTCTGTGAAGGTCCCCTTGTATCTTGTTATCCCGTAAGATGTTCTTTATCCTGTCTCCTGTGAATATTTTTATATTTGGCGGATGTGATATGATGAAACATAGCAAATGTTTCGTTTCTTTTAACATTTTCTTGGGGATTAACAACAAACAAAGGATTTAATTTAACATGCCACTGAACAGAAGTAACTAATTGAGCATAATTGTATACTGGTATGTCATATGTTCAACACCTTTTCTAAGGCTAATTTACTTATTAATCTGTCAAAGGGCCGAAGCATTTGAAGCATCAATTGAAAAGAAACCCATGCTGGCTGGGGAGAATTATTATTATCAAAACACCAACATACAGACGACAGCGTCTGGCCAAAATGTTATCAGTCTACCAATTTCCAGCCACGAAAATAAACATAATATTTCCAAGAAAAATTGTACCAAATGCTAGGAAGATAAATCCGGTGATCCAAAAGTCTCCACCCGCCTACAGGACTAGGTGGCACATGCAAGATAAATTCTTTAATAACAACTAAAAATTTGAATATTTTTATACTGTACCAATGACCCAGACATAGCTGGTGCTAACTCTTAAAATATAGGGCCAAACACAAATTTTGCCCCCCAATCCCCAAAATTTGCATCTAAAACTAAAGAAAACATGTCCTGAAAGGCCCTCCACACTTCGCCCCTACTGCGCATGCGCAGTGTCAAGGACGTTCCGAAATTGGCGCCATTAATCATTCTAAGTTTGGCCCTTCATCAGTTAACATCTGACTGATCTTTGTGCTTTTAAATCTCAGTTTAAATGATGCCAGACACATAAATATTAGTGAAATGGTGATTCTAAGGAGGATAGAGAAGGAGGAGAGGAAAAGAATGTGTGACAGAATATTATCAGGGCTGTAACTTAAAATTTTTTAATGAAATTATGTTAAGTTACCTATTTTCAAGGCAGCAGCCTTTTGTTGTCATTCTGATTATTTAGTTACACTGTTTTTTTAAGTGTTTTCCTCTCTCCCTGTCCTTTAAGTTCCCCCTTGCTATTCTCCCATGCTTTTGGCATAGTTTCTGTAATTATTATTACTAAAATTTCTTGGGAGTTTTAGCTGAATAACAGAATGAATTCTGTTCTTTCCCCATGTTTACGTCTTCACCTACGGGTGGTTAGGCGTTGTGTTCTGCATCTACCATCTGATGTTCTGCAGTTTCTTCCCTGGAAGTCTCTGTTTTGCATCAGATAGTGTATTTTTGGTAACTGATTTCGGGCCTGGGTGCCTGGAGTCTTATTTTAGTGTTTTTACACTCATTGTTTACATTTACAACAGCCCTCTGTGTGAGGGGGGGATTTCTAAAAAATAATATCTTTATGTTATTTTAATCATAACTAGATACATTATTATTGTTCGTAAGTGTTGAATAAATTGTTTAAAATATTTTTAAAATTTTTGTCCACACTTAGGCTTGGGATCCATTGGGGCTCAACGTTACTTTTCAGAAACTTGGGCTGTTCTGAAAAAATATTTTTTCAAAATATTTTGATTTCAATTATTTTTTCTATATTAATGGATCATATTATTATTATGTATTTTGATTGCCAGGGGTTAGTGCGAGTACCAGGACTTGTTTTCTTTTCACATTGAAAGGATATTGATCAATTGTTTTAAGAGGAAGTCTTCCTCTGACTTTATTATCATTCTATATGTGGTCAGTGTACTCGCATTAACTCCTGTTCTGTATCGTATGATTTCGATGACAATATGGGAAGCGTATGTCACGGTATGTTGTTGGGGATTTGGACACTTCGGTCCTTTCCCCGCAGGGTCACTCTACTTTATCAATTTCTATTTCTGACGATCAAGATTAGGGTGATGTATCTGTGATGTCTTCCAACAGTGTGCCTCCGTCGTCACAATTAATGAAGGGCTAGCGGAAAAGTGCTCATGTAAATACGCCAATTGCCTAAGAGGACCCTAGTAGGTTCGACGGCCTTTGACGTCCGCTAGCTCGCCCGGTGTAGCGTCCAGTCACCGAATGGTTCGGCAGCCGGGTTCGTCCGTTGCGGTCTAGAAGGAATTTTGGGGTGATGCGAGCACTATAAATTAACTTAATGCACACCCAGTGACGGCGGATCGGAGGGAGAACGCAGGAAGCCTTTTAGTCCGGGAACGGACGTGCTTTCCTTAGTAGCACAGTTTATCGCAGCATCAACTGAATCTGTCGCATATATTTTATCCGACGATGCTGGGTCGGGACGCTCCGCGGAAGCGGGTACGGACGTCCGAAGTTTCATCCGGTCCGACGGGATACCGAAAGGGATTCGGAGGATTTCGAGCTTTCCCTTTCGGAACAACATATGCTGTTGTGTATGTCATCTGACTTGGTCTTCTACAGCTTCTTTCGTCGGACCAGAATGCTGCGATGCCGGATAAGAAACTGATAGCGTCGGTGGACTTAGAAATTTTTGGTTCGGTTCAGGGACATCGTCCCTCAGTTCCGACATAGTCCAATAATGTCACACAAACTTTCGAATTATTGAACGACGCTATATATATTATTATTTTATGCTTGCTATCCAAGCATTTCTGGTTTCTTGTTCGAAGAGTTATGGAGATGTCTTTCAAAAGTGTGCCTCTGTCGTCATAGTTAATGAAGAGTTAGCGGCAATAAGTGCTCATGGAATATGTCTATCGCCTACGGAGTGACATTCGCTAGCTCACCCGGTGTAGCGTACATTCATCGAATGGTTCGGCTGCCGGGTTCGTCCGTTGCGGTCTAGGAAGGAGATTTGGGTGATGCGAGCACTTTAATTACTTTAGTACTCACCCAGTGACGGCAGATTGAGGACAGATCGGAGGAAGCCTGTTAGTCCGGTTCCTGGCTTGTCCAGGTCCGTCCGGGCTGTGAGCGAGAGAGGTCCCTCTCTCGCCCAACAACATAGGGGACCGCATGTTGTGGTTCAGATATTTTACATTCGGAGCATATGTCCGTTGGTCGGGACGCTCCGTTATATTGACAGTCCGAGAGACTGTCTTTAATGCTTCCTCATCCTCACAGCAGGGCACACGACCGCACATTGGCTACGTGACCTCGAGTATCCGATCAGTTTCGGCATTCAGTGATTCCACGGCGAATAGGTCGCGCCATCCGGTAGCCAAGGGACACGAGGCCTATACACTCCGTTCTCTCGCATATTGGAAGTATGCACGGGGTAACGATCACGGAGCTTCCAGCGGCAATGCATCGTAAGACCGCTTCTCCTCAGGCCTCAGTGACGGACGTGCTATCCGAGTTAGCACAGTTGTTTCGCAGCATCCCAGCAATTGACAGTTTCTCGGTCGAATCAGGAATTATCCGACGGCGCTGGGTCGGTGCGGTCTGCGGTTGCATCAGCTACGGACGACCGAACGCTTTATAGGGTCCGACAGGATGGCGAAAGGGATTCGAAAGATTTCGAGTTTTCCCTTTAGTAGTAGCGGAAGATGCCTTTCATATCTTCTGGCATTATCTTCCAGTGATTATTATTTCGGACTTCATTGCTGCGATCTTGGATAAGAGACTTATAGCGTCATTGGACTCGGATTTTTCGATCGGTTCAGGGACATTGTCCCTGATTTACCGACGCAGTCCAATATTGTCATTACAACATGTGTTTTATTTTTCGACGCTATATATATATATATATACAAGCCTGCTACTAAGCATGATAGTTTAGTTTCTTGTCCGCGTTGCTCATTTCTGCCATTTTATCATTTATACAAATAGTTTATTTTGGCAGAGCAGGGCATACCGAGAGTTCATATGCGTCTAGACGGTGTGATTAAAGACTGCATATATTCTTTTTCGCCGTTTGTCTTTTCCAATTTCAATGTTGGGAACGACATTATGTATAGTAGACTTAACTTAGACGCTTTATTATACGTAATCCGCCTTACTGAGGCGTTATCATTACGTCTTCAAGAAAAGATTTACGGGATATTATTCTCAATGTAATTTCTTTTGAGGGCAGTAGTTTGTTCACGTATAACTCCGCCCTTCAGTGGCTGATTGGAGTTAGTTAGACGTGACGCAGCCCTAGCTACATCCACACGCGTGGATAGTAAGGTTAAGAACTCTCTCAGAGTCGCTTCGTTCTCGGAGGAGCTTCTCTTCGACGGCAACTTTTCGGCAATCCATGAATTGCTCGATTTATACGTTCTCTTGTCTATCTAGTGTTACAAGAGATTCAGACTGGGGCAAACATTCGGTGGTTGACTCAGAGAGTGCTGCCGCAGTTGCCGGACCCGAGTGTGGCTGTTATGACGGTTGCCAGTCAAACAGATTGGGATATAATACTGATCCCTACGGATTCGAAGTGCCAGGGTCTTTGGGTTCCGCAGTCTTTTAGCAATCAGTTTAACTTCCGCGGAATAATGTTTTTTAGGCTTGCTTTATGTCATTGCATGAACATTATTCAGAAACGCATGCCCAAATTCCTGTCCTTTAATTCGACAGTAGTGGCGTATCTCTGGAACCAGGGAGGCACTCTTTCGTTTCCGTTATTCAATTTAATGGAAAGAATCCGTCTGTTGGTTATAGTACACCAAGTTCAGTTTTGGTCCGTCATATTCCGGGTCGTCTAATTGTTTTATCGGACTCCCGTTCTCTTACGGGTCGCTTGTTGCTGTCAGAATGGACTCTCAACAAACAAGTATTCAATCAGATTTGCTATCTATGGGAGCGCCCAATGATGATTTATTTATGACACAGCTTGCTAATCAATTGCAGACGTATGTGTTGGCTTGTCCAGATCTCTGAGCTAATATTGTTAACGCTCTATTGATCTATAGGACGGAATGATAGGATACGCGTATCCTCCGGCGCTGTTGTTTTAGCAGGTATTGCTAAGATAAACAACCACAATACATTTCTGTTGATAGCATCTCTATCTTCACAGAGATCATGAGTAATTTACTCTCTTGTCTACTGTGGGTCTTAACGTGAAATCTTCCTCTATGTGAGGATCTTTTTCACTGGGTAAATCGTGTCATCTTTATCACAACCAGCAAGGTCGCAACCTTCATGTATTCCGTTGTGTGGTCCGTATTGCATTGTAAGCACTGTACTGGACGAGCTTTGGACGCGATTTCTTACTATAGGAGATCCTCTTCTTCGCTATTCTATGCGGCTAAAGTGGAGGCTCTTCCGTCGTGGTGTAGGGATCATTATGTTCATATTGTTGATCCCTCCATACTACTCATTGCTATTTTTTAGTATACTTGTTTCACAAGATCTACTGCAGCCTGTTATTATTTAGGTTATAGGTTTATGTTACCTCATACCTATGCACTCTACGATAGTTTACAATTGAGTCTTTTGTCTCTTTATCTAAGTCAGTTAGTAACTTTTTGATAAATAGACTTAGAATCTTTAGATTAAATTCCTATACGGATTTTAACTTCGGTTCTTATTTAGCTAAGTAATCATTTGAGCCTCTGGAAACAGTAGTTTTCAAATTCTGACTTTTTAGACAGTAATTCTGTTGGTTTCTCTTTTACTGTAGAGTCAGTGAGTTTCATGCACTATCGACGGATGATTTTCACTTTCATAGTTTCGGAATCAATACTTCCGTTACTATTTAGGTTGGATTGTTGCATAAGAGTTAGGCTCCTATTATCCGGAACCTATTATTTTAAGATCCTTCCGTCTTCGTATGGGCATAGGCCTTTACTCTTTCCGGGTACAGTTTATGTATTTATAAACAGATATCTGTTTATTACAAAGGGCATAAGCTTCTTCTGTCTTTGATGTCTAGTAGAAGGACGTTACGCTCCATTTTATTGTTAATGGATTCTATTAACTATCGGTACTGCTTATGGTATATCATTGACTTAGGAGTTGTGCTTAAGATTTCGGCTCATGAAGTAAGAGTTCTTCTACTTCTTGGGCTTACATTAATAGTGTCGCTATTATAGATTTTTGAAGGCCGCTCATTGCGCTCAGCCATCCACATTCATGAATTTTATCTTAGAAATATCGAGTCCATTTCTGGAGGCCTCTATTGTTAGGTCTATTATCTACTGCTCAGAATGTCATTCACTTAACAGTTGCTACTATAGCTAGGTAGGCTGTCTGTTTCGGCAGTGTCTCCGTTCGGCTGCCCTCTTCGCTCTGGGCTATTTGACCCAGGGCAAGAAAAAGGGGGGGGGGGGAGGGTGTTCCCTTGGGTCACCTGTTTTACTATGAAAACAAGGGGATACCTCCTCCGGAGTTAGTAATTCTGAGCTGTTATTGGGATGGTTGTTTAGTGAGAAGTTTAGGTTTTTAAAATTCATTCAAGTCTTAGTTTTTAAAGTATAGCTTTTGAATATTGCATATGTCAACGGACATGATTATGCAATCCTCAGACACGTTTAGGAGTATAAGAGTCTCTATTCTCTAGACTTACTTTATTTATTGGCTTACTTTAAAAATTATTAGTATAAGGATTATATTGGATATTAATAGAGTACATGGATGTATGAAGCTCAATTTTGAAGGTGTTGTATCTTTCTAATTTATCATAAATAAGAAAGATACATGTAAGGCCTATTACTTCTTTTTCCCTACAGGGGATGACTCTATTTTATTTTATTGAGCGTATTCCATTTTGCTCTATATCCTTGGCCCTCCAGCCTTTTTACTATTCAGCTATGTCTGGGTCATTGGTACAGTATAAAAATGTTAAAAAATTTATAGTAATTTATATATTTTTTATACTTACCAATGACCCAGACGGGGATGGCCCTCCCAGGAGTTGGGAACTCTTGCCTCCCCGCTGAGTACATAGCGCTTACCAGGCACTGGTTATTAGAATGATTAATGGCGCCAAATTCGGAACGTCCTTGACACTGCGCATGCGCAGTAGGGGCGAAGTGTGGAGGGCCTTTCAGGACATGTTTTCTTTAGTTTTAGATGCAAATTTTGGGGATTGGGGGGCAAAATTTGTGTTTCGCCCTATATTTTAAGAGTTAGCACCAGCTATGTCTGGGTCATTGGTAAGTATAAAAAATATTTAAATTACTATAAATTTTTTAACTTTTTTGTCTCAAAACAGAGCTTGGGACCCCTCAATGGAAAGACTCAAAATCCACTAGCTCGTTCCAATGAAGGGTCATAAGCTATGTTTTTGAAACAAAAACTTAAACATAATAAAATTTGAATGCAGATTTTTGTATAGCCTGAGTGCTGGCCAAATTCGGCCATTGGCGTTGTGAATTTCCATATTTTGTTTCAGTCACATAGTTTATGGCCCCTCATTGGAATGCTCCCCTCCCCCGTTAATGAGTGCCACAAGCTGTAAAAAAAGGAAAATATATAAAATTTTAAGGGAGAATATTTCAAGACGCGGCAGATCAGATTTAAAAGTGGAGAGACTGTACTGTCGATCGTTGACTCACAGGAGGCTTGAATACGCCATGGTTATGGGGGGTGGGGTGGGGGGCAGAGAGAGAGAGAGAGTTTGTGTGTGTGTGTGTGTGTGTGTGTGTTATGGACGTGGGAAGCAAATGTGGGCAAAATCTACGTTTAAGGGGCAAATACCTACCGGCCCCCAGTGACGCCACCAATTTTTCATGCCTTTTTCAGATATTGGAAGTTGACAAGAAAATCCCATTGTGGGTGCCTTCCACTTCCTAAACTGCACTATAAATTTGTTTACCATAGGCCATGATTCGTACGTCTCTTGCTTCTAAAGTTTCATGATTCCGAAGACTGAACTTAATTTGAAAAATCCACCTGAGTTGTTACGAAAATGACCGGAAGGAGTAGATGGATTTATTTATTAATTCTGTTTCATTCTCAATTTAGTTCGTCAAAAATAATTACTGATGTAAACGTGAAGCAGCTTATCTGCAATGATATTTAAATCATATGCCGAGTTTGTAATGATCCCGAGTCTGAAAAATAGGGGCCGCACTTCGTAAAGACAGGATGTATCGCCGAGACTGTCACATTATTGTTCAAAAAACATAGCAACGCACAGAATACGTTTTATTTTAAAATACTTCCTCTATTTGGTAATTTTATTTAAAAATGTCTCGATGAAATGTTTCGAGAATGAAGGTGGACAAGATCGTGTTCGATGGCGATAAACTTACCTTTAATTATACAGGGGGGAATCCAAATGACATATCGGCAAAACATTTTATTTTAATACGGAAACAAGTTAAATATCTCGAAAAATATTGGGCGAATTGTTTAAAAGCGGACATTATTCCAGGGTACAATGATCTGGAAAAGACAGATATAATATTTTTATGTCATTATTTTATGAAATGCAGGTTTTAAAAATTCGCTGACTGAAGACTAATATTGCTAATCAGGTTCAGACTCTGGAAGAAATTTCTCGTCGAGCACTAATTGATTATGTAATGCTTCTCTCCTAACCGCACTTGGGTACCCCACTTTTCTACACCAGGGCCCCAATGGAGTTGAGTGTAGCCATCTGTGTGGGCAGAAGACGTGTATCAATCCAGGCCACCTTGTTTTTGAAAAACATTGTTTTAACCAGGAGAGGATTCACTGTGCTTTGCAAGGAATTTGTAGCAATTGCCATATGCCTCCTTGCAAAATACACTGATTCCCCCCCCCCCCCCCCCCCCCCCCCCCCCTTGTGCAGACAGGTGAGATATTATTTTCTAGCTTTAACCCTTTTCCCACGCGCTGTATTGCTGTAACCGTGGTGCATAATTTTTTTACTCATTTTACTCAAAGGGGGTGGGAGGAGGATATCTTTCTGACTTTCTATCTCCTCCTTATGTTTTTCATTTAGAGCATACACCTTTCTCCTCTTTTTACAGCACTTTCTCCTTGCCTTTTTTGCCTTTTTGTAAGACCGATTCTTAGTTTCAACGTTTTGGACCTGATTTAAAGCCTGATCAACTTTGCTTTTTGAAGGGATTGTAGATCCCAATTCATTACAGAGGTTCCTGATGGAGTTACCTCCCCCTTGATTGATGGAATGGCAGGCGGAATGAGCTCTGCCTGACACATTCCTAGAATACGTAATATTTTTGGGAAGAGAGGTCCTAAGCGCCCTATTAAATGCCTCAACTTTCTGAGTATTGAGGTTGATCTGTGTTTTATTAAGCATAGCTGGGCCCAATCTGTAATTCACACAATCTCTCAAAATGTCTGAGGTGTCTTCGGTTTGCTTCAATGAGAAATCTGCATCTAAAAGTACAGATTTTTTTAGCCAATTTTTTTCTTCCGTACCTTTTCATGAAAGAGAGTGTTTTTTACACAGTAAATGAGAGCCCTGGTAGCATTCTACAATAGCATCTATTGCAAACGACAATTTGCTTTTTATTTTTGCCAAGTCACCTTTATATTTTCCTGATGCTTTTTTCATTTCACTTTGGCATCTTTCAGCCATATCTAATGCTAAATTGTTTAGAATTTTTTTTCGAATTGTGGCTGTACGACCTTCAATAATCCCTGGGAGTTTCTTATGTCTCTTCAAATACTTTCTGTGGTTGCGTGAAACATGGGCTGTATCAAGTATATGAACAGGCTGAGTTTTAGTGATATTTTCATCGTACATATCTTCAGCGGCCAGAAAGGCACCACTGCTAGGGTCAGTAACCAGTTTACAAACTTCTATGTCACTCTCATCTTTTAATTGGAGAAGTCCCTCTTTTGCCCAGGTCCTTTCATCTCCTATATTTTTTTCAAAAGGGATTGTTTGAAAGCATTTACCCACACGACACTTGTGTCGTGTGTTTAAATGCTTTCCTCTGCTACACAGCTTATTGTGCACAACTAAGCCAATGATATCATGATCTTCTGTAACATTTTCTGCAATACTGTAAATTACTTGAGTGGCGGGCTGGAAAGGCGTCTTTCCAATCCCAGAATAAATACTATTATTATAGAGTGCATCTGCCTGGACATCAAGAACATTTTGGTGTTTCAATCCCAGCTGATGTTTGTTTTTCAATTAATTTTGTATGGTGCTGCTGGTTCATATCTTCCCTATTTAATTGCTCGATTTTGGGTAAAACTTTATTTGTTGTTTTCTGTAATCCAGAACTGGAAGGAGCCAGCATGTTAGAACTTAAACAAAGCCGACTAAATGAGGTTGCTGCTATTGGGGTCTTACTCAGACCAACTGCCAATCCAATATTCGGTTTTGCTGGTCTACGCCCCCTTTTGCCAGTTTCAACTTCTTCGAACAAATTAAACATATTTGATTGATAGCGACAGTTTGTGCAAACCATTCGCTCTCTACAGCAAAAGCCTCTGGGCTGTTCAGCAGCCAAATCCCAATACAAAAACCCTTCACACAGTGGAGAGGATTTTCTCTGTTCTTTGAAAGCAGAGTTCCACATAACAGCATTCTTTTGAACATGGACAAATCTGTATGACTGTGACTCACGTTTCCAGACAGCACTTGTCCTATCATGGTAATCTGAATCCCTGGAAGGGAGAAAATTTAACCCTAAGAGTCTGATATATTAAGAGATCTACTTTAATTGTGTTAATTATCTTCAGTGTGTACATAAAAAGAAGGAGCATTCTGTTGAGAACTGGATACCACCCCACCCCCCCCCCCCCCCAGGTCCCCCCTCTCTCCCATACCAGCCTTATATATAATAAAAATTCGAGTTTTTGCATACTTTTGTAAAATGTTGAGTACAGATAAGCTAATATGATAAGGAAGAGGGCTTGATAAATGGGGGTGGGGGTGAATCCATGTCAGTACACAGATGAAAACTGCCCAATACTGATGGCACAGAAATCAGTGGACTTGACGTGGCAACTTTTTAGTGGAAATTCATTTTCTTGTCCTTTTGTATGCATCTGTGTGCTCTTTCCGGTGAGTTACAAAAAATTCAGTGTTGAATTATGCTTTCCTACTTTATTTTCAACAGTCTATGATCGGATATCACTGTTTGTGAAAAGAGGGTTTTCCAAAAAAAACAAAATGTATATTCTCCAGAACTGAATAAGGATAATTCTAACTTTTCTCCTGACATTTTAATCTTTATATGCTGACCGTACATGATTTGCATATTTTTGAGAGAATATTCACACAAAAGGACAAAAAAAAGGTTGTTGAAACTTGCTGGAGTGAGCTCTTTGAGCTCATTCAAGCCAGTTTCAACAACCTTTTTTTTTTTTGGTCCCTAGGCAATAAAATGAGCTGGATGGACACTCTGATGTTAGATATTAATGAGAAGGTCAAATAATTGCTATATATTTGGTGCTGTTGTCCAAATTTGATGAATTCATAGACATACTTCTCAGCAAAGTTGATACAGGCTACACCCCCAACCCTCTTCCAATGGACGGCTTGGCTATACAAAACAATGGACAATAGTATGCAATTAGTTGAAAGCTTATTATGATTTTTTTATTTACCTGCATGTGTTTTCATCCACAGAAACATTCTCCGAATCATTCAGTGGCCCAGATTTTGAAGTAGATGGCTGTGGCTCAGGCTCAAGAACCATTGATGGTCTTTCCAGCTCACCAGATGAGACCATAACTTTCCTTGAGCGTAAGTTTATAGATTTTTCTGCACTGTAAGAAAACCTCTTGGCACGTGGGTACCATGGATGCTTCGACAAAAATCTATGTCCAGGTCCTTTCTTGAATTTTCCCATTGTTCAAGAGCAGAGAGAAGAAAGTTTTTTGGCACTACTTTTCAACACAGAGGCTATTCACATAAAATGACCCTTTGGTAACAAATCCAATAATTTCAGTAAGCTTTTTTAGTTTTCCAAAATTTATGTATTTCAGACAAAAGAAGCGAAGTTTGCTTGCTCAAATTTGAAAATGAATAATTTGAGAAAACTTCTAAAATGCCAAGACTGATGCATGTGATCAAGAAATTTAAGCCTCTTTTCTCAAGTCTTATCTCCACCTGACAATGATAGGGTGTACACTCAACTAATTTATAACCACTGGGAAGGGTTGAAGTCCCAGTACATTCAAAATGAAATATTCGCGTGCACAGACTGCCAATTAAATTTAACAACGAGCACATGTTTTGCAGATGACCATTTTTTTGTGTTCATACCAACGTGGATGGGTGGGGTAGATCATCTACCCCATACATTCCCCTTGTACCAGCTCGTAACAAGGACATTTGCTGAACATTATCAGAATGACTCTTTCTTCAATATCAGCAAATAAAATGAAACCCACACTACTAGAATTTGATTTTAATGTGCTGAAATCAACCTATCTACCGCTCCAAATTCTGAGTGACTGAGGGGGTTAAAATATTCAGTAAGCTACATGTTTTGAAAATGCACAGATTTAGAAGCTATCCACTGACCTAATGTCAAGAGGTTTTTTACAGAACCAGGGTCATTTGGATGTAATTTATTCAACATTCACAATGTTATCATTTAAAATGATGAAAAAACCATTTGCAAAGGCACTTGGACATACATTTGGTCAAGAAAACAGGGTGGGTTAAAGAAATCACAAATAATTCAGGTAAAGGCAATTACATTTGAAACGACAAATTTTATTCATTCAAACACTCATTTTCCTTTGATTTAAACCAATAAACACAGACATTTTGAGAAATTTTGTGATCACTTTGGGTTATGAACCACTAAATTGGTGAACACGTGACTTGGAAAATTTAACACCCAAAGTTGTGAGTAGGATTAAATAGGCCCATTTGGCTGATTGGTTCAATATCAGTGGGATTTGAAACCATTAATTAAAAAAAAAATTTATCCTCTTTAGGAAGGTTTAAAAAGTTTGTTTGCAATTTCTTGTCGGAATGTGTGAGAATCTCTCAAAAACATGAGGCATGAAAAAAAGTGTCAAGGCCATTCAGTGCAGGACCATGGGTAGTAGTGAAAATTCGAATTTTAAATTGAAATTCAATGTGGCAACATATATTTTTTTCCAGTTTTTAGCCCGTCTGTTTACAGTAATTAGCCTGACTGTTTACAGTAAGGGGTATAGTAATGACTTTTGTCCGTCCGTCCGTCCATCCGTCAGTCCATCTGTTAACATTTAGAGTTTTTGGTTAAAGTTTGTGGTTAAAGTTTTTTACTGAAGGTTCAAGTGGGGTTTTTTTTTTTTTTTTTTTTTTTTTTCTCTCTTTTCCTGTTTAGTTGACATTTGGAGTTTTGGTTAAAGTTTGTGGTTAAAGTTATTTATTCAACCTTCAAGTACAGGCTATACCCGGTAGTTCTTGTCTGATCGTCACGAAATTTCATATGCAGGTTTTAGGTCATGTCTTCATGAGAATGCCCCCTTTTGGTCGTGATCGGTCAACCAGTATGGCTGCCTGAGCCCAAAACCCCAAAACCATTAGCACAGTCTACAGGTCGTATTTATGAAGGGATTTCATTGCACCTTCATAGAATGCCTCTGTATAGTGCCTAGATGAGAACATCCCTGTTTGGGCATGATCTGTCAACCGTGATGGCTGCCCAAGCCCGAAATCCAAAAACTTTTAGCACAGTCTGCAGGTCATGTTTAATATGGATGAATTTCGTTGTAACTTGATACGATGACTCCGTATGATGTCTACATGAGAATTTCCCCATTTGAGCATGATCTATCAACCGTCACAACTGCCCGAGCCCAAAACCCGAAAACCTTTAGCACAGTCTACAGGTCATATTTATGGAGGGATTTCATTGTAACTTGATAGGTTGACTTCATATAATGTCAACATGAGAAAGTCCCCTTTTGGACGTGATTGGGCAACTTTGACGGCTACAGGTGCCCCAAACCCAAAACCTTCAGCACAGTCTACAGTCATATTTATGAAGGGATTTCATTGTTACTCCGTAGGATCAATCCACATGATGCCCAGATGAGAATGTTCCCTTTTGGTTGCGATCATTCAACCATGATGGCTGCCCGAGCCCGAAGCCCAAAAACCTTTGGCACAGTCTACACGTCATATTTATGGAGGGATTTCATTGTAACTTTATAGGTTGACTTCATATAATGTCTACATGAGAACGTCCCCCTTTGGGCAACTGTGACGGCAACAGGGGCCCGAAGCCCGAATACCTTTAGCACAGTCTACAGGTTATATTTATGGAGGGATTTCATTGTAACGTGATAGGTTGACTTCATATAATGTCTAGATGAGAACGTCCCCTTTTGGGCAACTGTGATGGCAAGAGAGGCCTCAAGCCCGAAAACCTTTAGAATATTCCACAGGCCATAATTATGAAGGGATTTCATTGTAGCTTGGTAGGGTGACTCCAAGTTTGTGGTTAAAAACCCAAACAAACAGCACCACCCCCTACCCTCCACCCCCCCCCCCCCAATCCCCAATTAGGATTTTTTTCCCATTTTTCTCCAATATGCATTTTGAACTATTTACAGTCACTACATGTGGAACCTTTTTTTAAACTTACATACACCCCCCCCCCCCCATCCCCCATCCCCCCACCCACCCCACCCTGGGTGGCCAATTAGGCACTTTTTTTTTTCTTTCGTCAAAAATGTTGGTTTACAGTTTTGGTTAAAAACCAAGACAAACACCCCCCCCCCCCCCCCCCCCCACCCTACTCCAAATTAGGTATTTTTTTTATTTCCCCCAATATGCACTTTGAAATATTTACAGTCACTACATGCAGAACCATTTTTTTCCTTTTGTCAAAAATGCTTTTTTTACAGTTTTGGTTAAAGAAGTTTGTGGTTAAAAATCCAGAATTAGGCACCTTTTTTTTTCTTTCGTCAAAAATGCTTTTTACGGTTTTGGTTAAAGTTTGTGGTTAAAAACCCAGACAAACACCCCCACCCCACTCCACTCCACCCCACCCCACCCCACCCCACCCCCTCCCCTATGGTGCCAGTTAGGTTTTCTTTTTCTCTGCTCAACATGCATTCTGAAGCATTTAGACTGACCACATGGAAAAAAATGGACTCCCCCTGACACACCCCCCACTCTCCCCAACCCCTCACCCCCACCCCACCTCCTCCTCACCCAGGGGCCATTCATGCAATATTTTTTCTTTGGTACAAAATGCATTTTTAGCCTGACTGTTTATAGTCAGGGCTGTAGTCATGACTTTTGTCCATCCATCTGTCGGTCCATCCATCTGTCTGTAAAACAATTGGTTTCCGACTGATAACTCCAGTTTGGATTTTTTGATTTCAACCAAAGTTGATATGTGTATTTTCCAGCTAGTAATACAGGCCAGGTTTGAATATAGGTTCCACAACTCCCCCCCCCCCCCCCCCCACCACACACACACACACACACACACACACACACACACAAAACATGTCACTTAGGCAATTATTCCCAAAATGTATTTTGAAGGATTGGGAGTTATTACATGCAAAAAAGAAAATTGACTCATATAGCCCAACATTGCTTTATGTACTGCATCTTTAATCCTTTACCTAACACAAGTTGTAGCCAACAGTACAAATTATTTTTCTGAAACATCAGATTTTTTCATTTTTTACTTCTAACCATGGCTTATTAGTCCTTATTGGAAACAAGCTCATCAAGTTTGTTCCATTAATAGGTCATGAGGTATGTTTTTGAAAGTAGAGAAATGAAAAAAATAAAATTTGAATAGCAAATTTTGTATATCAACGACTATTTTGCGTTGAAGCATTGTCATTCCTGGGACAGTCGGGCTGCATGCGTGACATCACTCCAGTTAGCTCACCTGACTGAAAGTCAGTTAATGAAATTTCATGTGAGTAGGGGTTATATAAGTGGATTTTGATTTTTTGTCAAATTAGGTTTCGGCTCACATTGAGCAGAGGGATGGGGCAAAAATGCTCAAATTCTTAAAAAATCTTCTTCTCAAGAACCAGCAATAGCAGAGACTTGATATTTGGTATGCAGCTTCCTTTGAGGTGTAGACTCAAGTTTGTTCAAGAGAAGTTGGAGGGGCTATATTTGACGATGTTAAAGGAGGGGCAAAAATTTTGGCCCCGCCCCAAATTTTCTATTTTCCAAACCGTTTGCGAGGCCGATTTGAACCAAATTTTACATGAGTGCTTATTGGGTCATAAGTACCTAATTTATGCCGAAATTTTTTTCCCCATAGACCCGTGGGAACCACAGGAGCTAAAAAATAGAAAAAAAATGAAAACGCCCATATCTCCAAAACTACACGGCACTGAGAATTCTTATTTGTTTGTGAAGCATCCTTAGGACCAACAGAATGGAATGATCAAAAAAAAATTGCCATTGGTTTTATGATGGGGTAGTTTTTGGGGACTTTGAAAAAGTGCTGAGTCAGCATTTTTTAACACTGTGGGTAATGGGAAAAAACATGACTACTTTTCTCCGAAACCACTGCTCCAAAAGCTTTAAAATTTCACATATAACATCTTTGGAAGATTGTTTCACATGTTTATTGAAATCAATTGCCTGGTTGATATTTGGGCTCTCTACGGGAGCCCAAAATGGTTCAATTAGTGCAGTATGAGGAGTATTTTTGAAAAATCATCTTCTTCAGATCTAGCAATAAGAATGTTTTGATATTTGGTATGCAGCATCCTTAGGGGGGTGAGATTCAAGTTTGTTGAAGCCAAATCCCTGGGTTCATATTTAGGCTGAAAATTTGGGGTCCCGTTGCGGATTACGAAATTTTGGACCAAAATCCGAAAAAAATTTTTTTTGTTTTTTTCTGCATTTCGGTCAATTTTAAGACAAAAAAAAATTTTTTTTTTCCCCTGAAAATTTGGGGTGCGGGTGTGACTTAGAAAATTTTGGGACCAAAATCGGAAAAATTATTTTTTTTTGTTTTTTCGGCGTTTCGGTCAATTTTAAGACAAAAAAAAAACAATTTTTTTTTTTTTTCCCCTGTAAATTTGGGGTCCCGGGTGGGACTTAGAAAATTTTGGACCAAAATCCCCAAAAAAATTTTTTGTTTTTTATGCATTTCTGTCAATTTTAAGACAAAACAATTTTTTTTTTTTTTCCCTGAAAATTTGGGGTCCCGGGTGGGACTTAGAAAATTTGGGACCAAAATCCGGAAAAATTTTTTTTTGTTTTTTCTGTTGTTTCGGTAAATTTCAAGACAAAAAAAAAAAAAAAAAATTTTTCCCCTGAAAAATTTGGGGTGTGGGTGGGGACTTAGAAAATTTTGGAGCAAAATCCGAAAATTTTTTTTTTGTTTTTTTCGGCATTTTGGTCAATTTTAAGACAAAAAAAAATTTTTTTTTTTACCCTGAAAATTTGGGGTCCGGGTGGGACTTCGAAAATTTTGGACCAAAATCCGGAATTTTTTTTTTTGTTTTTTATGCATTTCTGACAATTTTAAGACAAAAAAAAATTTTGTTTTTTTTTTCCCCTGAAAATTTGGGGTCTGGGTGGGACTTTAGAAAATTTTGGATCAAAAATCCGAAAAAAAGTTTTTTTTTGTTTTTTAATGCATTTCTGTCCATTTTAAGACAAAAAAAAAAAAAAAAATTTTCCCCTGAAAGATTTGGGTCCGGGTGGGACTTAGAAAATTTTGGACCAAAATCCGGAAAAAAAATTTTTTTTGTTTTTTCTGCGTTTTGGTCAATTTTAAGACAAAAAAAAAATTTTTTTTTTACCCTGAAAATTTGGGGGTCCAGGTGGGACTTCGAAAATTTTTGGACCAAGATCCATAATTTTTTTTGTTTTTTGTTTTTTATGCATTTCTGTCAATTTTAAGACAAAAAAAAAAAAAAATTTTTTTTTACCCTGAAAATTTTGGGTCCGGGTGGGGACTTAGAAAATTTGGGACCAAAATCTGGAATTTTTGGTTTTTTAGGGCGCTTCTGTCAATTTTAAGACAAAAAAATTTTTTTTTTTTTTTTTTACCCTGAAAATTTGGGGTCCGGTGGGACTTCAAAAATTTTGGACCAAAATCCGTAAATTTTTTTTTATGTTTTTTATGCATTTCTGTCAATTCTAAGGACAAAAAAGAAATTTTTTTTTTTCACACCGAAAATTTTGGGTCCGGGTGGGACTTCAAAAATTTTGGACCAAAATCCGGAAATTTTTGTTTTTGTTTTTTTATGCATTTCGGTCAGTTTTAAGACAAAAAAAAAAATTTTTTTTTCACCCTGAATATTTGGGGTCCGGGTGGGACTTCGAAAAATTTTGGACCAAAATCCATGAATTTTTTGTTTTTTGTTTTTTTATGCGTTTCTGTCAATTTTAAGACAAAAAACACCATTTTTTTTTTTACACTGAAAAATTTGGGGTCCAGGTGGGGACTTACAAAATTTTGGACCAAAATCCAGAAATAGTTTTAGCGTTTTTTTATGCATTTTAAGAAGAAGAAAAAAATTTAGGATGAAAGTATTTTGTTTGGGAAAAAAATCTGTTTTTTATGTGTTTATCTCAATTTTGGGACGTTAAAGTGCAGGAACTGAAAATAGAAGGAAAATCCTGTGTATTGTGTGGGCACAATCGCTTCATCTAGTTGGTATATGCTTTTCTTAGGAGGGGGCATATGCAGCTTATTCAAGTCAAGGCCCTGGTTTGATATTTAGACTACCATGTCAGGTGAGCGCCTTCAGGCCCCCCTGGGGCCCTCTTGTTTTTTCAAGAGATGATGTACTTTGTGGATATATATCTATTTTTTGCAAAACAACTTGGTGAGTTGTACAGAGAGTCAAAGGTTAGCACCGTGTTCAATGGGATTT
>CM062294.1:83698398-83857998 GCA_031216915.1 Pictodentalium vernedei
AAAGACAGTCCCTCGGACTGTCAATATAACGGAGCGTCCCGACCAACGGACATATGCTCCGAATGTAAAATATCTGAACCACAACATGCGGTCCCCTATGTTGTTGGGCGAGAGAGGGACCTCTCTCGCTCACAGCCCGGACGGACCTGGACAAGCCAGGAACCGGACTAACAGGCTTCCTCCGATCTGTCCTCAATCTGCCGTCACTGGGTGAGTACTAAAGTAATTAAAGTGCTCGCATCACCCAAATCTCCTTCCTAGACCGCAACGGACGAACCCGGCAGCCGAACCAGCCGAACCATTCGATGAATGTACGCTACACCGGGTGAGCTAGCGAATGTCACTCCGTAGGCGATAGACATATTCCATGAGCACTTATTGCCGCTAACTCTTCATTAACTATGACGACAGAGGCACACTTTTGAAAGACATCTCCATAACTCTTCGAACAAGAAACCAGAAATGCTTGGTTAGCAGCATAAAATAATAATATATATAGCGTCGTCAATAATTCGAAAGTTTGTGTGACATTATTGGACTATGTCGGAACTGAGGGACGATGTCCTGAACCGAACCAAAAATTTCTAAGTCCACCGACGCTATCAGTTTCTTATCCGGCATCGCAGCATTCTGGTCCGACGAAAGAAGCTGTAGAAGACCAAGTCAGATGACATACACAACAGCATATGTTGTTCCGAAAGGGAAGCTTGAAATCCTCCGAATCCTCTTCGGTATCCCGTCGGACCGGATGAAACTTTCGGACGTCCGTACCCGCTTCCGCGGAGCGTCCCGACCCAGCATCGTCGGATAAAATATATGCGACAGATTCAGTTGATGCTGGGATGCTGCGATAAACTGTGCTATTAAGGAAAGCACGTCCGTTCCCGAGGCCTGTGCAGTAGCGGTCTTACGATTGCATTGCCGCCGGAAGCTCCGTGTACGTTGACTCCCGCACACTTCCTATGCGAACGTCCGGAGTCTGCAGGCCTCGTGTCCCTGGCTACCGGATGGTGTGACCTGGTCGCCGAAGAATCCTTGATCGGCGAAGCTGGTAATATATCGGCGGTCACGCAGCCAAGGTGCGGTCGTGTGCGCTGACGAGAAGAGGAAGCCTTAGCAGTCTCAGCGGACTGCCTATACAACGGAGCGTCCCGAGCGACGGACGTATGCTCCGCTTACGACACATTTTGTACCACAACATCTGGGGCCAGATGTTGTTGAACGAGAGAGGGGCCTCTCTCGCTTGCCGTCCGGATGGACCAGAACGAGCTATGAACCGGACTAAAAGGCTTCCTGCGTTCTCCCTCCGATCCGCCGTCACTGGGTGTGCATTAGGTTAATTTATAGTGCTCGCATCACCCCAAAATTCCTTCTAGACCGCAACAGACGAACCCGGCTGCCGAACCATTCGGTGAATGGACGCTACACCGGGCGAGCTAGCGGACGTCAAAGGCCGTCGAACCTACTAGGGTCCTCTTAGGCAATTGGCGTATTTACATGAGCACTTTTCCGCTAGCCCTTCATTAATTGTGACGACGGAGGCACACTGTTGGAAGACATCACAGATACATCACCCTAATCTTGATCGTCTGAAATAGAAATTGATAAAGTAGAGTGACCCTGCGGGGAAAGGACCGGAGTGTCCAAATCCCCAACAACATACCGTGACATACGCTTCCCATATTGTCATCGAAATCATACGATACAGAACAGGAGTTAATGCGAGTACACTGACCACATATAGAATGATAATAAAGTCAGAGGAAGACTTCCTCTTAAAACAATTGATCAATATCCTTTCAATGTGAAAAGAAAACAAGTCCTGGTACTCGCACTAACCCCTGGCAATCAAAATACATAATAATAATATGATCCATGAATATAGAAAAAATAATTGAAATCAAAATATTTTGAAAAAATATTTTTTCAGAACAGCCCAAGTTTCTGAAAAGTAACGTTGAGCCCCAATGGATCCCAAGCCTAAGTGTGGACAAAAATTTTAAAAATATTTTAAACAATTTATTCAACACTTACGAACAATAATAATGTATCTAGTTAAGATTAAAATAACATCAAGATATTATTTTTAGAAATCCCCCCCTCACACAGAGGGCTGTTGTAAATGTAAACAATGAGTGTAAAAACACTAAAATAAGACTCCAGGCACCCAGGCCCGAAATCAGTTACCAAAAATACACTATCTGATGCAAAACAGAGACTTCCAGGGAAGAAACTGCAGAACATCAGATGGTAGATGCAGAACACAACGCCTAACCACCCGTAGGTGAAGACGTAAACATGGGGAAAGAACAGAATTCATTCTGTTATTCAGCTAAAACTCCCAAGAAAATTTAGTAATAATAATTACAAAAACTATGCCAAAAGCATGGGAGAATAGCAAGGGGGAATTTAAAGGACAGGGAGAGAGGAAAACACTTAAAAAAACAGTGTAACTAAATAATCAGAATGACAACAAAATGGCTGCTGCCTTGAAAATAGGTAACTTAACATAATTTCATTAAAAAATTTTAAGTTACAGCCCTGATAATATTCTGTCACACATTCTTTTCCTCTCCTCCTTCTCTATCCTCCTTAGAATCACCATTTCACTAATATTTATGTGTCTGGCATCATTTAAACTGAGATTTATAAGCACAAAGATCAGTCAGATGTTAACTGATGAAGGGCCAAACTTAGAATGATTAATGGCGCCAATTTCGGAACGTCCTTGACACTGCGCGATGCGCAGTGGGGGCGAAGTGTGGAGGGCCTTTCAGGACATGTTTTCTTTAGTTTTAGATGCAAATTTTGGGGATTGGGGGGGCAAATTTGTGTTTGGCCCTATATTTTAAGAGTTAGCACCAGCTATGTCTGGGTCATTGGTACAGTATAAAAGTTAAAAATTATAGTAATTTATATATTTTTTATACTTACCAATGACCCAGACTTAGCTGGTGCTACTCCACAAAAACCAGGGCCAAACACAAATTTTGCCCCCCAATCCCCAAAATTTGCATCCAAAACAAAAAGAAATCATGTCCTAAAGGACCTCCATAGTACGACTCTACTGCGCATGCGCAGTGACGCAGTCGTCCCGAAATTGGCGCCAAATATCATCTTACTGGCAGTGCCTGGTCAGCGCTATGTACTCAGCGGGGAGGCAAGAGTTCCCAACTCAGGAGGGCCATCCCCGTCTGGGTCATTGGTAAGTATAAAAAATATATAAATTACTATAAATTTTTTTAACATTTTATATCTGTACCAATGACCCAGACTTAGCTGAATAGTAAACAGGCTGGAGGGCCTAGGACATAGAGGAAAATCCAATAAGCTCAATTATAAATAAAGAGGTAACCCCTTAAGGAGAAAAGGAGTATTAGGCTTTACATGTATCTTTCTTATTTAATATTTAAATTAGAAAGATACACTACCCTTAATAATTGAGCACAATAACATTCATGTTCTCTATTAATATCCAGTATAACCTTTATACTAATTATTTTTAAAACAAGCCATAAATAAAGTAGTCCAGAGAATTGAGACTCTTTATAATCATTTAAAAAGTGTCCGAGTATTGTATATTAAAGCCCGTTTGACACTTGACATATACAAATGCTTCACACCGAGCTACACTTTAAAAATAAGACATGAATGAAATTAAACATTAATATTACACTTTAAAACCATCCCGGAAGCGACTCAGAAATACTGTCTTGGAGGAGGCATTCCCTTGCTTTTCACTATAAAGCAGGTGACCTAAGGGAACACCCCCCCCCCCCCCCCCTTCCCCTTGCCCTGGGTCAAATAGCCCAGAGCGAAGAGGGCAGCCGGACGGAGTCACTGCCGGAACAGAAAGCCTGCATAACTATAGTTGCAACTGTTTAGTGGACGACATTCTGAGCACAGATAACGGACCTAAACAATGCAGGTCTCCAGAAATGGACTCAATATTTCTGAGATAAAAATTAGTAAATGTGGATGGCTGAGACCAATAAGCAGCCTTCATTAAATCTGTAATAGCAACACTATTAGCATAAGCCCAGGAAGTAGAAAGAGCTCTTACTTCATGAGCAGAAATCTTAAGCACAGACTGCTGAGAAGAAGATAAATCTTCATACGCAGTACGGATAGTTAACTGAATCCATCTAGCAATAGAATGGACTGAAATGTCCTTTCTATTAGGCATCAAAGACAGAAAGAAACGTTTCCGTCCCTTTCTGATGAACTGAGATCTCTGTTTATAGATACGTAGTGCTCTAACAGGACAGAGTAAAGGCCTACGCCCGTCTGAAGACGGAAGAGCCTTAATAACAATAGGTTCCGGATATTTATTAGGAGCCTGATTCTTAGCTAAAAAACCGACGTTAGTAGTGAAGGTGATAGTGTTCCCAACACTACGATAATGAGAATCATCCACCGATAGTGCATGAAGCTCACTGACTCTTCTGGCAGAAGAGAAAGCTAAGAGAAAAGCTGTCTTATAAGATAAGAATTTGAAATCTACTGTCCCAAGAGGTTCAAATGGCTTTTCCTTCAATTTAAGGAGAACCCAAGCTAAATTCCACTTAGGAATTAATCTAAGAGTTCTGGGTCTATTTATCGAAAAGTTTCTAACCAATTTCGATAAAGAGACATTAGATCCAATTTGTAAACTATCATGATGTGCATAGGTATCAGATAACATAGATCTATAACCCTTTATAGTAACCGGTTGCAGTTTGATTTCGTCAAACAAGTATACTAGAAAGTTAGCAATGTCTGGTATAGAGGGATCAAATATATCAACAGAATGATCCCTACACCAACGACGGAAAACCTTCCACTTAGCCGCATAGTTTAGCGAAGAGGAGGTCCTCCTACAGTTAGAAATCGCGTCCACTGCTCGTCCTGTAAAGTGCTTGCCATGCAAGAAGGACCGCACAACGGAAAAACGTGAAGGTTGAGACCTTGCGGGTTGTGATGCAGTTGGCGCGATTTCCCCTGCCAAAGAAGATCCTCTCGTGGAGGGAGCTTCCGCGGTAGGTCCCACAACAGACACCTGAGTAGATTTATCCACGGTCTCTGTGGCGACAGAGATGCTACCAACAGAATCTTGCATTGAGATTGTTTTATCTTTAGCAATACTTGTTGAATTAACGGCGCTGGAGGATACGCATATCCTATCATTCCGTCCCAAGGGATCGATAGAGCGTCTACAGCAAATGCTCTTGGATCCGGACACGGGGACACATACGTCTGCAACTGATTGTTGAGATGTGTCGCAAATAAGTCTATCATTGGCCGTTCCCATTGGTAGCAAATCTGATTGAATACTTGTTTGTTGAGAGTCCACTCCGACGGCAACAAGCGACCCTTTCGAGAAAGGGAGTCTGCTAGCACATTCAGACGACCCGGTATGTGACGGACCGAAAGAAGAACGTGATGTTCCAACGCAAACAGAAGGATTCTTTCCGTTAGATTGAACAACGGAACTGAATGAGTGCCTCCCTGATTCCGTATATACGCCACTACTGTCGTATTGTCGGATAGGATTTGGACATGAGCATCGTGAATAATGTCCATCCAGTGACGTAACGCAAGCCAAATTGACATCATTTCCTTGATGTTTATGTGCTTGCACAGGAATTGCGGATCCCAAAGACCCTGGCATCTCGAATCCGTTGGGATTAATGATGCACCCCAACCTGTTTGACTGGCATCCGTCATAATGGTAAAACTCGGATCCGGCAACTGCAGCGGAACTCCTTGAGTTAACCACTGAATGTTTGCCCAAGTCTGAATCTCTTGTTTCACTTGATCTGACAAGAGAACGTCTACATCGAGCGAATGAATTTTCACACTCCAATTCTGAGTCAAGAAAATTTGAAGAGGCCGTGTGCGTAGCCGTCCCATCGGAATGAGATCCGCAGCGGCTCCGCACAGACCTATCAGTCTCATAAATTCTCTCGCTGTGACTTTGTCTGTATTTAGACAATAGCGAGCGTAACAACTGACTAATTTCGCTCTGGTTAACGGCAGACGAACGAGATTGTTGTGCGTCTCGAAGCTCATTCCCAGATGAGTGAATGACTTGGACGGCACCAGATCCGACTTCTCCTCGTTTACTATGAAACCGAGACGTCGGAGCAATAGAAGAAGATTCTGAACATCGTTCTGAAGCGTTAACTCGTTGCCGTACCTCTGAAGAATGTCGTCCAGGTAGGCCGACGTTACCGCAGACGAATGAGCTCGGAAGTAAATCATTACCGAGTTCATTACTCGAGTGAAAGCCCAGGGTGCTAGATTCAATCCGAAGCACATGGCCCGGAACTGATACACCACTCCTAGGACTGCGAAGCGTAGATACTTTCGGAATGTCGGATGTACCATGACGTGAAAGTACGCATCTTTGAGATCTATGCTCGTTGCATAATCGTTCACCCGAATACTCGCTCTGACCGATCGAATCGTCTCCATATAAAACTTC
Organism: Pictodentalium vernedei; assembly: GCA_031216915.1. NCBI lineage: Eukaryota > Metazoa > Mollusca > Scaphopoda > Dentaliida > Dentaliidae > Pictodentalium > Pictodentalium vernedei. The sequence continues at coordinate 83,704,865 of CM062294.1, forward strand.
GGAGCGATGATCAGCTTGTTTATCCAGCTCAAATCTATGACAGGACGGAACGAGCCGTCTGGTTTCGGAACCAGAAACAGATGGCTGTAGAATCCCAGCGATTCCTGGTTTTCTACGACCTCTACCGCGTTCTTCATTAAAAGAGACTGCACCTCTGATAGCAGAGCGTCTCTTTTCTGAGGGTTTGACGGAAGATGAGTCCACTTTGGACTTCGAGTTAATGGAGGCTTTCGTTTGAAGGATATCTTTAGACCTTCCGAAGTCACTCCTCTCACCCAAGGGTCGTCCGTAATCGACGCCCACTCTTGAGAAAAACTCGACAACCTTCCGCCAACCGGAACGCGATAGAGGTTTGAGCCATCACCTCCTGGATCTGCGAGGCCTGCGGTAGGAGAAACCACGTCTTCCACGACCCGCACCTCGCCTCGTCGACCTCGGGGCGTCCGACCGATTGTCCCGGCCTGAAGGACGTCCCGAACGAGAGTCGCTATCCTGACGGTCTCTCGAATAAGAGCTAGAGGACGCACCGGAACCTCTATAGGAACCTCTCTTGGGCGGATAAGACCCAGAAGTGCCCGCCTTATTCGTGTCTGCTGAATCCGACCTTTTAGGAGCGGATCTAAACAACAGAGAATCACTAGCTTTCTTTTTAATATTATCATAAATAGCGGAAAGCTTGCCGTCAAAGAGAAGATCTCCTGAGACCGAAGCGACTCTAAGAGAGTTCTTCACCTTAGAATCCACTAGTGTGGATGTAGACAGGGCTGCGTCACGTCTAACCAACTCCAGATTAGCCACTGAAAGGGCGGAGTTACACGTGGAATAAGCTACTGCCCTTGAAAGAAGTCTTAAGGAGGATTGTATATCCTGAAACTCTTCCCCTTGAAGACGCAGTGATAACGCCTTCGTAAGGTGATCTGCGTAAGATAAGGCATCTAAATTGGCTCTGTTAGACGCAATAGCTGTTTCCAACACTGCGGTTGGAATAGAAGCTGACGACGGTAATGATAGCTCTAAGTCTTCCGCCTCGTCGTCCATACGCAGAGGAACTCTCGGTATACCCTGACCTGCCGTGTCGAATTTATTCCTTGCATTAATGAAAGGCAGGTTGAGAGTATTTGCGGACAAGAAGCCTGCTTTCCCTGTCCTGGAAGCAAGTTTAAAAATAGCGTCGTTCAATAATTCAAATGTTCTTGCAACATTATTGGACTGCGACGGAAACTCGGGAGCGATGTCCCTGAACCGCTCGAAAAAATCAGAGTCCAATGACGCTATAATTCTCCTGTCCGGAAGCGCAGCAGTCTGGCCCGACGGAACAACTTGAGGAAGAAAGTGCCGGATGAAGTCTACGGCAGCTTTGTGTTGTTCCGAAAGGGATAGCTCCAATTCATCCGTATCCCTTTCACCATCCGGTCGGACCTCCCGATGTTCCCGGTCGTCCGCCCCCGATGCTTCGGCGGAGCGTACCGACCCAGCGCCGTCGGATAATTCTCGATCCGACACCGTCTCTGTCGGCTGCTGGGATGCTGCGATAAGCTGTGCTATCTGCACTAGAATGTCCGACGTCGAGACCTGCGGAGGAGCGGTCTTTCGCTGCTTTGCCGAGGGCAGCTCCGCATCAGATGGCTCCCGCATACTTTTCCTATGCGAACGTCCGGAGTCCATCGGTCTCGAGTCCCTGGCTGCCGGATGGTGTGACCTGGTCGCCGAATAATCCTTCATCGGCGAAGCTGGCAAGATATCGGAGGTCACGCAGCCAAGGTGCGGTCGTGTGCGCCGGCGAGAAGAGGAAGCCTTAACAGTCTCTGCGGACTGCTTATACAACGGAGCGTCCCGAGCGACGGACGTATGCTCCGCTAAAGACACATTTTGTACCACAACATCTGGTCCCAGATGTTGTTGTACGAGAGAGGGGCCTCTCTCGCTCGCGGCCCGGCTGGACCTGGACGAGCTAGGAACCGGACTAAAAGGCTTCCTCCGTTCTCGTTCACTATCCGCCGTCACTGGGTGTGCATCTATTATTTTTATAGTGCTCGCATCACCCAAAATTTCCTCTTGGACCGCATCGGACGAACCCGGCTGCCGAACCATTCGGTGAATGGACGCTACACCGGGCGAGCTAGCGGACGACATTTGTCTAATCTCCATGAGCACTTTTGCCGCTAGCTCTGTATTTAATTGTGACGACGGACGCACACTTGAAGAAGATAACATGGAAACATCACCCTGTTCTGGTTCCTCTGAAATAGAAACTGAGAGAGTAGAGTGACCTTGTGGAGAAAGAGCCGGCATCGCTCTTTCTCCAGAAACAACATATCGTGACACACGTTTCCAATGTTTCTCATCCCAATGTTCACATACAGGACAGGGATTAATGCGAGAACACTGACTACAATTTATGCAATAATCATGAAAGTCAGAGGAAGATTTCTTCCTATTACAATTTGAACAAGTTCCTTTCATTGTGAAGGAACAACAATAAGTCCTAGTTACTCGCAAAAACCCCTGACACAAAGATACATAATAACATGATCCATTAATAAATGAAAAAACAATTGCAAAACAAAATAATTTTGAAAAAATATTTTTTCAGAGAAGCCCAAGTTGCTGAAAAGTAACGTTGAGCCCCGATGGATCCGATGGCAAAGTGTGGTCAAAAATTTTAAAATTATATAAAATAATTAATGAGACACTTTCGGATAATATAAATGTATCTTATAATGAGATAAACTACCTCAAAGGCAAACAGCCCCCCTCAAAAAAGGCTGTTGCCAATGAAAACAAACAGTGTAAACACAGAAGAAAACATGACTCCAGGCACTGAAAAAACTGGCCCGGAATCAGTCCTCAATTACACTCTATCTGATGCAAAACAGAGACTCCCAGGGGAGAATCTGCAGAACATCAGATGGAAGATGCAGAACACAAACGTTATACACCCATGGGTGAAAACGTAACTATGGGGAAAATAACAGAAAACATTCTGTAACCAAGCAACTCTCCCAGGGAAATTTTAGAAATGAAACTTCTCAAAAATATGCCAAAAGCATGGGAGAATTGCAAGGGGGGACTTTAGAAGGTTAGGGGAGAGGAAACACTGAATAAGCAGTGCAACAATTAGCAAGAATGACAACAAGAGGCGTTTGCCTCGAAAATAGGCAACTTAACATAATTTTAACAAAAAATTTTAAGTACAGCCCTGATTATTTTTTGCCACTTCTTTTTTCCTCTCCTCCTTCTATCCTCCTTAGAATCACATTTTCTCCAAGAATTACGTGTCTGGCATCCTTTAAACTGAGATTTACAAGCACAAAGATCAGTGAGATGTTGACTGATGAAGGGCCAAACAGAGAAATGATATTTGGCGCCAATTTCGGGACGACTGCGTCACTGCGCATGCGCAGTAGAGTCGTACTATGGAGGTCCTTTAGGACATGATTTCTTTTTGTTTTGGATGCAAATTTTGGGGATTGGGGGGCAAAATTTGTGTTTGGCCCTGGTTTTTGTGGAGTTAGCACCAGCTAAGTCTGGGTCATTGGTACAGTATAAAAATATATAATATTTTTTCAACAGCTGAATTTGCATATTATGCAGGCGGATGCTGGCGATTCGTTGGGTAAAGGGTTAATGACACTGTAGCTCAGCTTGACTTGGCAAGTTATAAATGAAATGGCAAAATTGAAGATCATTGGTACCAATGTTACTTGATGAAATTTCAACATAACAGCATTGTGTGTGCACATCAGAGCAATCCATGCATTTTTAAATGTAAGCACTAAGACTGGCTATTTATTTATTTATTGGGGTTTAAGGTCACATATTTCTGCACAATGGCTAATCATGACCATGACAGTTTTACGGGTGGAGGAAGCCGGAGTACCCAGAGAGAACCATCGAGCAACGGCGAGCAACTGTCAGCTCCCCAACTTACTAACTCCACACAAGCAGGGTTAGCATTGGTTGAAGACAGATGCACCATCGACGTGCAGTAGAGCCTTAGTACACGACTTCACCGGGCCCCCAGATGAGCATTGGGGGTGAAGTGTCATGCCCAAGGACACAATGTGGTTGCCACAGGTGGGATTCGAACTGAGGACCTATCGGCTTGTAGCCTGCACCTCTACCTACTGAGCCACCGTGCCCCGTAAGACTGGCTAAAGGAAGAATGTTGATACACAAATGCAGTATGTTCAGAAGTTATTGTAAATGGCAACTTTTTTCACAGAAATGAATGTAAATCAATAGCTCTTATCTAAAGGTCTTGCCTAATGAGCACACGAAGTTCAAAAACAATCCTATGATAAATGTGGCCTGTAGGCCATGTCAAAGAATGTTGATGCACAAATACAATAAATTCAAAGATTGTTGCTAACAGCAACAGTTTTTGATGGAAATGAAAAAAAAAATCAATAGCTCCTATCTTTGTCACCCTGCATACGCATACAAAGTTTAAAAACAACCTGATAATGAATGTGACCTCAGAGGCATGACAAAGGAAGATGATAATGCACAAATGCACTAAGTAGAAGGTCATTGCTTGTGGCAATGGTTTTTTTTTTTTTTTATGGAAATTGATAAATATACCCTGCAGTGAGTGCAAAAGGGATAAGTTGATGCACAAATGCAGTTAGTTCAAAGGCTGGTGATAACGGCAATAATTTTTTATGGAAATGAAAGGAAGAAATAGCTCACATCTAGAGGTCATCCCGAACACACATACCAAGTTTCAAAGTGATCCGATCACAAATGTGCCCTGAAGGGTGTGTTAAAGGGAAATATTGAGGTCTGACAAACTAAGTTCAAAGGTCAGCGGCAACATTTTTTGACAGAAATGGAAGAAAATCAACAGTTCCCATACAGATGTCACCCCACACAAGCACACCAAGTTTGCAAGTGATCAAATCATAAATGTGCCCTGCAGGGTGTGTCAAATGGAAATATTGATGCTTAACTGCACTAAGTTTTTACTAAGTTCATCGAAGGTCATTGCCAGTGGCAACATTTTTTGACGGAAATTGAAGAAAAACAATAGCTCCCATCTAGAGGTAACCCCAAACAAGCGTACAAAGTTTCAAACTGATCTGATCATAAATGTGCCAAAGGAGTATATTGATGTCTGATTAAACTAAGTTCAAAGATCGTTGCCAGCGGCAACATTTTTTGAAGGACAGAAATGGAAGAAAATCAACAGCTCCCATCTAGAAGTCACCCCAAGTATGCCAGGTTTCAAAGCAATCCGATCATAAATGTGCCTTGTAGGGTGTGCTAAAGGGAAATATTGGGATCTGACTAAACTAAGTTCTAAGAACGTTGGCCGTGGCAACATTTTTTGACGGAAATGGAAGAAAATCAATAGCTCCCATCCAGAGGTCACCCCAAACAAGCAATCCGATCATAAATGTGCCCTGTAGGGTGTGCCAAAGGGAAATATTGAGGCCTAACTAAACTAAGTTCTAAGAACGATGGCAGCGGTAACATTTTTTGACGGAAATTAAAGAAAATCGATTGCTCACATCTAGAGGTCACCCCAAACAAGCATACCAAGTTTCAAAGCGATCTGAGCATAAATGTGACCTGTGAGGTGTGCCAAAGTAAATTGTGGACGTTTGTACATACGTACGTTCGTATGCCAACGGACGAGAAGTGATGGCAATAGCTCAGCTTGACTTTGTCAAGTTGAGCTAAAAAAAAGAGGTAAAGAAGAAGTTAAAATGTGGGCTCGATGGACTTGATTTGAACATACATATTTGAATCTGCCCTCAAAAGTGTGGTGCATACCAAATGCGAAGTTTCTTCCAGGAGGATCTGAAGATTTTTAAAGCATTTTCTTCCTACTGCACTGAAAGCCATAGACTTGATTCTAACAAACTTGAATTGGACAACCCTAAGGATGTGATATACCAAATATTAAAAGATTCTGAATGGTGGATCTGAGGAAGAATTGCTCTAAGTTAAAATTTGGGTTCCCATCAGAAGCCCAAACAAGAACTCGGGGACTTGATTTCAACATTTTTGACAAATTTGATTTGTGGTTCCCGAGAATTTTTATTTTTTTATTTTTGAAAAGCACCCATTTTGAGTATTATTCCATCACCCCCAACCCAACTCCCATATGGCACCCACGACACAACAAAGTCAGCTTTCTTGGACCAAATTGATCCTATTGCATTCTGAGGATGCTATCCACCAAATAATATGGGCATTTTAATTTTTTCTTTTTATTATCAATTGCTCCAGGGGGGGGGGGGGGGGGGGGGGGGGGGGGGGGGTTGGGGGGGGGGGGGGGGGGGGGGGGGTCAGGAAAAGTTTTGTATGGGTATAAATCAAGCACATGTCACCTAACACTATTGCATACCAAATTTAGTTCGAATTGGCCCACTTGTTTGTAACATTAAAAAATTTATAGTAATTTATATATTTTTTATACTTACCAATGACCCAGACATAGCTGGTGCTAACTCTTAAAATATAGGGCCAAACACAAATTTTGCCCCCCAATCCCCAAAATTTGCATCTAAAACCAAAGAAAACATGTCCTGAATGGCCCTCCACACTTCACCTCTACTGCGCATGCGCAAAGTCAAGGACGTTCCGAAATTGGCGCCATTAATCATTCTAATAACCAGTGCCTGGTAAGCGCTATGTACTCAGCGGGGAGGTAAGAGTTCCCAACTCCTGGGAGGGCCATCCCCGTCTGGGTCATTGGTAAGTATAAAAAATATATAAATTACTATAAATTTTTTAACATTTTTATACTGTACCAATGACCCAGACATAGCTGAATAGTAAAAAGGCTGGAGGGCCAAGGACATAGAGCAAGATGGAATACGCTCAATTATATAAAATAGAGTCATCCCCTCTAGGGAAAAAGAAGTATTAGGCCTTACATGTATCTTTCTTATTTATGATAAATTAGAAAGATACAACACCTTCCAAAATTGAGCATCATACATCCATGTACTCTATTAATATCTAGTATAATCCTTATACTAATCATTTTTAAAGTAAGCCAATAAATAAAGTAAGACTAGAGAATAGAGACTCTTTATACTCCTTAAAAGTGTCTGAGGATTGCATAATCAAGTCCGTTGACACGTGCTATATTCAAAAGCTATACTTTAAAAACTAAGACTTGAATGAATTTTTAAACATAAACTTCTCACTAAACAACCATCCCAATAACAGCTCAGAATTACTAACTCCGGAGGAGGTATCCCCTTGTTTTCATAGTAAAACAGGTGACCCAAGGGAACACCCTCCCCCCCCCCCCCCCCCCCCCTTTTTCTTGCCCTGGGTCAAATAGCCAGAGCGAAGAGGGCAGCAGAACGGAGTCACTGCCGAAACAGACAGCCTACCTAGCTATAGTAGCAACTGTTAAGTGAATGACATTCTGAGCATTAGATAATAGACCTAACAATAGAGGCCTCCAGAAATGGACTCAATATTTCTGAGATAAAAAATTCATGAATGTGGATGGCTGAGCGCAATGAGCAGGCTTCAAAATCTATAATAGCGACACTATTAATGTAAGCCCAAGATGTAGAAGAACTCTTACTTCATGAGCCGAAATCTCAAACACAACTGCTGAGTCAAAGATATACCATAAGCAGTATCGATAGTTAATTGAATCCATTAGCAATAGAATGGAGCATAACATCCTTCTAATAGGCATCAAAGACAGAAGAAGTTTACGCCCGTAGTAATAAACAGATATCTGTTTATAAATACATAAACTCTAACCGGACAGAGTAAAGGCCTATGCCCGTACGAAGACCTTAATAACAATAGGTTCCGGATATTAGGAGCCTAACTCTTATGTAAAAATCCAACCTAAATAGTAAAGGAAGTAGTGATTCTGAAACTACGAAAAGTGAAAATCATCCACCGATAGTGCATGAAACTCACCGACTCTTCAGAAAAAGAGAAGTCAACAGAATACTGTCTAAAAGGTCAGAATTTGAAACTACTGTTTCCAGAGACTCAAATGATTACTTAGCTAAATAAGAACCGAAGTTAAATTCCATATAGGAATTTAATCTAATGATTCTAAGTATATTTATCAAAAAGTTACTAACTGACTTAGATAAAGAGACATAAGACTCAATTGTAAACTATCATAGAGTGCATAGGTATGAGGTAACATAAACCTATAACCTTAATAATAACAGGCTGCAGTAAATCTTGTCAAACAAGTATACTAAAAAGTTGCAATGAGTAGTATGGAGGGATCAACAATATGAACATAGTGATCCCTACACCAACGACGGAAGAGCCTCCACTTTAGCCGCATAGAATAGCGAAGAATAGGATCTCCTATAGTAAGAAATCGCGTCTAAAGCTCGTCCAGTACAATGCTTACAATGCAATACGGACCACCCAAAGAATACGTGAAGGTTGCGACCTTGCGGGTTGTGATAAAGATGACACGATTTTACCCAGCGAAAAAAGATCCTCTCATTGAGGAAGATTTCGCGTTAAGTCCCACAGTAGACATCAGAGTAAATTTACTCCACGGTCTCTGTGAAGACAGAGATGCTATCAACAGAAATGTATTGTGGTTGTTTATCTTAGCAATACCTGCTGAAACAACAGCGCCGGAGGATACGCATATCCTATCATTCCGTCCTATTAGATCAATAGAGCGTTAACAACATTAGCTCAAAGATCCGGACAAGCAAACACATACGTCTGCAATTGATTAGCAAGCTGTGTCGTAAATAAATTATCATTGGGCGCTCCCATTGATAGCAAATCTGATTGAATACTTGTTTGTTGAGAGTCCATTCTGACGGCAACAAGCGACCCATAAGTGAACGGGAGTCTGGTAAAACAATCAGACGACCCGGAATATGACGGACCGAAACAGAACTTGGTGTACTATAACAGAAGGATTCTTTCCATTAAATTGAATAACGGAAACGAATGAGTGCCTCCCTGGTTCCGGAGATACGCCACTACTGTCGAATTAACGGACAGGATTTGGACATGCGTTTCTGAATAATGTTCATCCAATGACATAAAGCAAGCCTAAAAAACATTATTCCGCGGAAGATAAGTGCTTGCTTAGAGACTGCGGAACCCAAAGACCCTGGCACTTCGAATCCGTTGGGATCAATATTATATCCCAACCTGTTTGACTGGCAACCGTCATAATTATAACACTCGGATCCGGCAACTGCAGTGGCACTCTCTGAGTCAACTACCGAATGTGTGCCCCAGTCTGAATCTCTTGCAACACTAGATAGACAAGAGAACGTGTAAATCGAGCAATTCATGGATTGCTGAAAAGTTGCCGTCGAAGAGAAGCTTCTCTGAGAACGAAGCGACTCTGAGAGAGTTCTTCACCTTACTATCCACGCGCGTGGATGTAGCTAGGGCTGCGTCACGTCTAACCAACTCCAATCAGCCACTGAAGGGCGGAGTTATACGTGAACAAACTACTGCCCTCAAAAGAAATCACATTGAGGATAATATCCCGTAATTCTTTTCTTGAAGACGTAATGATAATGCCTCAGTAAGGTGGATTACGTATGATAAAGCGTCTAAGTTAAGTCTACTAGACATCATTGTCGTTTCCAACATTGTGGTTGGAAAAGACAGACGGCGAAAAAGAATATTTCCAGTCTTTAATCACGCCGTCCAGATGCATATGAACTCTCGGTATGCCCTGCTCTGCCAAAATAAATTATTCGTATAAATGATAAAACGGCAGAAATGAGCATTGCGGACAAGAAACTAAACTATCATGCTTGGTAGCAGGCTTATATGCATATATAGCGTCGATAAATAATACACATGTTCTAATGACATTATTGGACTGTATCGGTAAGTCAGGGACAATGTCCCTGAACCGATCCAAAATTCCGTGTCCAATGACGCTATAAGTCTCTTATCCAACATCGCAGCAATGTAGTCCGAAATAACAATCACTGGAAGATAATGCCAGAAGATATGAATGGCAGCTTCTGATGCTACAAAAGGGAAAACTCGAAATCTTTCGAATCCCTTTCGCCATCCTGTCGGACCCTATAAAGCGTTCGGTTGTCCGTACCTGATGCAACCGCGGACTGCACCGACCCAGCGCTGTCAGATAATTCCTGATTCGACTAAGAAACTGTCTATAGCTGGGATGCTGCGAAAAAACTGTGCTAACTCGGATAGCACGTCCGTCACTGAGGCCTGTGGAGAAGCGGTCCTACAATGCATTGCCGCTGGAAGCTCCGTGATCGTTACCCCGTGCATACTACTAATATGCGAGCGAACGGAGTGTATAGGCCTCGTGTCCCTTGGCTACCGGATGGCGTGACCTATTCGCCGTGGAATCACTGAATGACGAAACTGATCGGATACTCGAGGTCACGTAGCCAATGTGCGGTCGTGTGCCCTGCTGTGAGGATGAGGAAGCATTATCGACAGTCTCTCGGACTGTCAATATAACGGAGCGTCCCGACCGACAGACATATGCTCCGAATGTAAAATATCTGAACCACAACATGCGGTCCCCAATGTTGTTGGACGAGAGAGGGACCTCTCTCGCTCACAGCCCGGACGGACCTGGACAAGCCAGGAACCGGACTAACAGGCTTCCTCCGATCTGTCCTCAATCCGCCGTCACTGGTTGAGTACTAAAGTAATTATAGTGCTTGCATCACCCAAATCTCCTTCCTAGACCGCAACGGACGAACCCGGCAGCCGAACCATTCGATGAATGTACGCTACACCGGGTGAGCTAGCGAATGTCACTCCGTCGATCCTACAAGGGACCTCTTAGGCGATAGACAAATTCCATGAGCACTTATTGCCGCTAGCTCTTCATTAACTATGACGACAGAGGCACACTTTTGAAAGACATCTCCGTAACTTTGCGAACAAGAAACCAGAAATGCTTGGTAATAGCCAGCATATAATAATAATATATATAGCGTCGTTCAATAATTCGAAAGTTTGTGTGACATTATTGGACTATGTCGGAACTGAGGGACGATGTCCCTGAACCGAACCAAAAATTTCTAAGTCCACCGACGCTATCAGTTTCTTATCCGGCATCGCGGCATTCTGGTCCGATGAAAGAAGCTGTAGAAGATCAAGTCAGATGACATACACAACAGCATATGTTGTTCTGAAAGGGAAAGCTCGAAATCCTCCGAATCCCTTTCGGTATCCCGTCGGACCGGATGAAATTTTCGGACGTCCGTACCCGCTTCCGCGGAGCATCCCGACCCAGCATCGTCGGATAAAAAAATATGCGACAGATTCAGTTGATGCTGGGATGCTGCGATAAGCTGTGCTATTTAGGAAAGCACGTCCGTTCCCGAGGCCTGTGCAGTAGCGGTCTAACGATGCATTGCCGTCGGAAGCTCCGTGTACGTTGACTCCCGCACACTTTCCTATGAGAACGTCCGGAGTCTGCAGGCCTCCTGTCCCTGGCTACCGGATGGTGTGACCTGGTTGCTGATGATTCTCTGACTGGCGAAGCTGACTGGATATCCGAGGTCACGTAGCCAAGAGCGGTCGTGTGCGCTACCATGAGAATGAGGAAGCCTTATTGACAGTCTACTCCAGACTGACTATATGTCGGAGCGTCCTGAGCGACGGACGTATGCTCCGAATGCGAAACATTTTGTACCACAACATCTGGGGCCAGATGCTGTTGTACGAGAGAGGGGCCTCTCTCGCTCGCCGTCCGGATGGACCAGAACGAGCTATGAACCGGACTAAAAGGCTTCCTCCGTTCTCCCTCTAATCTGTCGTCACTGGGTGTGCATTTGGTTGATTTATAGTGCTCGCATCACCCCAAAACTCCTTCTAGACCGCAACGGACGAACCCGGCTGCCGAACCATTCGATGAATGGACGCTACACCGGGCGAGCTAGCGGACGTCAAAGGCCGTCGAACCTACTAGGGTCCTCTTAGGCAATTGGCGTATTTACATGAGCACTTTTCCGCTAGCCCTTCATTAATTGTGACGACGGAGGCACACTGTTGGAAGACATCACAGATACATCACCCTAATCTTGATCGTCTGAAATAGAAATTGATAAAGTAGAGTGACCCTGCGGGGAAAGGACCGGAGTGTCCAATTCCCCACTAACATACCGTGACATACGCTTCCCATGTTGTCATCGAAATCATAAGATACAGAACAGGAGTTAATGCGAGTACACTGACCACATATAGAATGATTATAAAAGTCAGAGGAAGACTTCCTCTTATTACAATTGATCAAAATCTTTTCAATGTGAAAAGAAAACAAAGTCCTGGTACTCGCACCAACCCCTGGCAATCAAAATACATAATAATAATATGATCCATTAATATAGAAAAAATAATTGAAATCAAAATATTTTGAAAAAATATTTTTTCAGAACAGCCCAAGTTTCTGAAAAGTAACATTGAGCCCCAATGGATCCCAAGCCTAAGTGTGGACAAAAATTTTAAAAATATTTTAAACAATTTATTCAACACTTACGAACAATAATAATGTATCTAGTTATGATTAAAATAACATCAAGATATTATTTTCAAGAAATCCCCCCCTCACACAGAGGGCTGTTGTAAATGTAAACAATGAGTGTAAAAACACTAAAATAAGACTCCAGGCACCCAGGCCCGGAATCAGTTACCAAAAATACACTATCTGATGCAAAACAGAGACTTCCAGGGAAGAAACTGCAGAACATCAGATGGTAGATGCAGAACACAACGCCTAACCACCCGTAGGTGAAGACGTAAGCATGGGGAAAGAACAGAATTCATTCTGTTATGCAGCTAAAACTCCCAAGAAATTTTAGTAATAATAATTACAGAAACTATGCCAAAAGCATGGGAGAATAGCAAGAAGGGACTTAAAGGAAAGGGAGAGAGGAAAACACTGAAAAATCAGTGTAACTAAATAACCAGAATGACAACAAAATGGCTGCTGCCTCGAAAATAGGTAACTTAACATAATTTCATTAAAAAAATTTAAGTTACAGCCCTGATAATATTCTGTCACATTTTTCCTCTCCTCCTTCTCTATCCTCCTTAGAATCACCATTTCACTAATATTTATGTGTCTGGCATCATTTAAACTGAGATTTACAAGCACAAAGATCAGTCAGATGTTAACTGATGAAGGGCCAAACTTAGAATGATTAATGGCGCCAATTTCGGAACGTCCTTGACACTGCGCATGCGCAGTAGAGGTGAAGTGTGGAGGGCCATTCAGGACATGTTTTCTTTGGTTTTAGATGCAAATTTTGGGGATTGGGGGGCAAAATTTGTGTTTAGCCCTATATTTTAAGAGTTAGCACCAGCTATGTCTGGGTCATTGGTACAGTATAAAAATATAGAAAATTTGGGCAGGGTACAAACTATTACCCCTGCTAGGAAGAGCCCAAATATTGCCCGAAAAAAGTTTCTCTTATAAAAAAAACAAACATCATATTTATATATAAAAATCCCAATAGGATCACCGATCCAAAGTCGAGTTGTGACACAACAAGAGTTGGTTTTATCAACCAGAAACCAGTTGGATACAATGTACTATGTGAAGGGTCACTGTGACCTTGATCTTTGACCTGGTGATTCCAAAATAAATAGGGCTCTTGCACCAATGACAGCCTACCTATGAAGTTTCATGAACGTAGGTGGAACCATTGTCAAAAGCACTTTTCAATGGCTATGTCATTCATTTCCATTCTAAGAAACCAACTGTGACATGTTCTTTTTATAACCGCTCTCTGCACAGTGTATATTTCAAGAATGAGTGTGTGTCAGGTAATATTCAGGCCCATTTCTGTCCTTTTGGTTAAGTTTCGGAACTTCTTGCAAAGTTGTTGGGTTGTTTGTGGTAATTTGACATTCAAAATCGATTGTTCACAAACAATAATTCATGATTTATTATCAAATACCTCTGTTATTTTCATACAAAGACAAGGTGAATCTTTGATATATTATCGCTTCCAGTAACTATCCTTTTGTGTGACACAATGAAATTTATTTATTTATTTATTGATGTTTAAGGTCACATATTTATGCACAATGGCTAATCATGACCGCGACAGTTTTACGGGTGGAGGAAGCCGGAGTACCCGGAGAGAACCACCGAGCAACGACGAGCAGCTGCCAGCTCCCCAACATCGTAACTCCGCACTGCAGCACAGGCAGGGTTAGATTGGTTGAAGACATGCGTACCATCGACGTGCAGTACGCCTTAGTACACGGCGTCATTGTGCCCCCACACAGGCAATGGAGATGAAGTGTCTTGCCCAAGGACACAACGTGGTTGCCGCAGGTGGGATTCGAACAGAGGACCTCTCGGCTTGCAGCCTGCACCTCTACCTACTGAGCCACCACACTCCCGACACAATGAAATAAATGAAGCAGGCGGAGATGCAGACATTGATTGGAAAAAACCAGTTTGCAAAACACAAGTCACCGCTCATTTGAATTGGATGCTCTCCATAGTATAGCAGCCTGTGTGTACAGTGAGCGACATGATAGTATGCAAATAGATCACATGCTGCCGTTTCAATTTTCTGATTGGTTAAAATTGACCTGTACATTATGATGAACATCATCGTAATTTGTGTACTTGTGTTTTCTCTCATTATCATGAACAAGAAAAGTAGTGTGCAGAGCACACAGGTGTATTATACGATTCGTGTTTTAAACTTTAATATGCTACAGCAAATTCCCGAATTTTTTTGTTATTTTGGGCACTAAAACGTGGCATTTTGAGGGGGATTTTTTTAGCAGAGTAGGTTGGGGTCCAGGATTCCAGGACTTTTCAAGGGGAGTGGTGGTAATTCAAGCACTATTCAAGGGGAAAAGTCAATTTAAGCACTTTTCAAGACAGGCATTGAAATTCAAGCACTTTTCAAGACCGTACAGACCCTGTGTTTACGATTTATTATGTTCAAGGGCACTGTGACCTTGGCCTTTGACCTAGTGAGTCCACAATAAATAGGGGTCTTCTACTCACCTAGGCCAACCTACCTATGAAGTTTCATGAATGTGGGTCAAACCATTATCAAGTTATCGTCCGGAAACCAACTCTTTACAGATTTACTATGTTGAAGGCCACTGTGACCTTGACCTTTCAACTAGCGAGTCCAAAATAAATAGGTTTCTTCCTCTCACTGATGCCAACCTACCTATGATGTTTCATGAAAGTGGGTCGAACCATTATAAAGTCATCATCCGGAAACCAATTGTTCTGATTTACCATGTTCAGGGTCACTGTGACCTTGAACTTTGACCTAATGAGACCAAAATAAATAGTGTTCTTCCTCTCAAGGAGGCCAACCTACATATGAAGTTTCATGAATGTGGGTTGAACATCATCACGTTATCATCCGAAACAATTGTTTATGATTTACTATGTTCGAGGTCATTATGACCTTGGCCTTTGACCTAGCGAGTCTAAAATAAATAGGGTTCTTCCTCTCACCAATGCCAACCTACCAACAAAGTTTCATGAACGTAGGTCGAACCATTATCAAGATAACGTCTGGAAACCAATTGTTTACAGATTTACTGTGTTGAAGGCCACTGTGACCTTGACCTTTCACCTAGCGAGTCCAAAATAAATAGGGTTCTTCCTCTCACTGATGCCAACCTACATATGAAGTTTCATGAACGTGGGCAGAACCATTATCAGGTTATCATCTGGAAACCAATTGTTTTGATTTATTATGTTCAGGGTCACTGTGATCTTGACCTTTGACCTAGCGAATCCAAAATAAATAGGGTTCTTCCTCTCACAAAGGCCAACCTACATATGAAGTTTCCTGAATGTGGGTTGAACCGTAGTCAAGTTATCATCCGGAAACCAATTGTTTACAATTTACTGTATTCAAGGTCACTGTGACCTTCACCTTTGACCAAGCAAGTCCAAAATTAATAGGGTTCTTCCTCTCACCGATCCCGACCTACCTATGAAGTTTCATGAATGTGGGTGGAACCATTATCAAGTTATCATCCGGAAACCAATTGTGTACGCCAGCCCGCCATTCATCAAACTATAAGTCGAGTTTAACTTCATCACAACTCTACTAAAAATATTTACTACAGTTTAACCCTAAAGGGATTATTTCCAATTTTTGTATGCCACTTGCCTTGTGTGTACTATAGAAACGTGTTCCAACATACAGATAGTGGTCTTGCTGATGGAAGTTACAGTACCCAGGCAGTAGTTTCTGGTGAAGTCCTGGCTGCCTGAATAGACACCAGTGCTAAATCAAGTGTTACCTTATTATGAGGAAGCAAAAAACAAGTGAAGTCCTCAAGGTATTCACGGACATTTTTAGAATCTATGACAAGAATCAAATGAACATTTCGCAAGAATCAGTGTTGATTCTCATTGTTTCCCTTGCGAGATTTGATTCTGATTCTTGAGTGAATTTTAAGTCCTACTAAAAAGGTCAAAAAAAGGAAATTAGTCAACTCATTTTTTAGAATAATCTTGTAATCTTGTTTTTTTACATAAAGGTGATCTCTAAAAATTAAAAAAAAAAAAAAAAAAAATCAATTATGGAATCAAGAGACCTGAGGAACACAAGGTCACAGCAATATTGGCAGTAGCCCAAGTTTCGGAATATTGACAAATTTCTATAAACTATTTATATAAGTTTACAGTATATTAAAACATTAAACAGGGAACTCAGTGGCTCAGTGGTTACGGCATTTGACTTCAAACTGAAAGATCCAGGGTTTAAACCACGCCAGGGGTAATTGCATTCTGTCCTTAGACAAGGCACTCAACACTGATTGCCCATGTGGGGGCTTGAAGACGCTGTGTACTAATGCATACTGCACGTCGATGATGCACTTTCCTTCAACCAATGCTAACCCTGGAGTTGGTATGTTGGGGAGTCTGACATTTGCTTGCCGTTGCCCAGTGGTTCTCTCTGGGTACTCCAGCTTCCTCCACCCATAAAACTGTCCAACACGAAGTGACCGTGGCTGTCAAAAGTGTTGGTAAACCACAATAAATAAATAAATAAACTAGAAAAACTGTGAGCACTGCTCACTAAATGATACCACCCACTCCCACCAAGAAACATTTTACAACAGTAAAAGTGTGTTTAATGTAGAGAGCACAAACACTGACACCCCCCCCCCCCCCTCCCAAATTGGCAATGCCTCTTTTTCAATATGTGAAACTGTAAAAATGAAAATATCTGAAAACAAAATAGAAGGTACACACCTTCACTGTAAGTAAAAGAATGTTTGAAGGTTTCATTGAAATCCATTCACTAGTTTAAAAGAGGTCGTGGATAGCAAATGTCAACAAACCCCCACGCAAGCTTGAATTGACAAAGCCCATTTTTAAATATGGCAAACCCTAAAAATGAAAATATCTGAAAACAAAACACGAGGTGCACATCTTCAATATATGTAAAAGAACGTCTGAAAGTTTCAATGAAATCAGTTCACTGGTTTAAGATGAGTTGTGGATAGCAGATCTGAACAGAATGTCAATTGAATTTGACAAAGTTCATTTTTCAATGTGGGATGTAGAAATGAAAATATCTGAAAACAAAATAGGAGGTGCACATCTTTAATGTATGTAAAAGAATGAGAGTTTCAATGGAATCCGTTCACTGGATTAAGAGGAGTTGCGGACAGCAGATGTGTACATCCCTAAAGCGTAATGGATGGACGGACTGAGAGATGGACATCGAAATATGAAAATATCTGAAAGAAAAATAGGAGGTGCACATCTTCAATGAATGTAAAAGAAAGTCTGAGAGTTCCAATGGAGTTTGCTCAATGGTTTAAGAGAAATAGCGGATAGCAGATCTATACCCCTCCCTACAAAAACCTGAATTAACAAAGACCATTTTTGAATATGGGGAACTGTAAATATGAAAATATCTGAAAAGAAAATAGGAGGTACACATCTGCAATGTATGTAAAAGAACGTCTGAAAGTTTCAATGAAATCTGTTCACTGGTTTAGGAGGAGTTGTGGATATCAGATGTGTACTCCCCTAAAGCGTAATGGATGGACGGACGGACGGACAGAGAGAGAGAGAGAGAGAGAGAGAGAGAGAGAGAGAGAGAGAGAGAGAGAGAGAGACATACATACATACAGACGTACGGAGAGACATAGTGAACACTATATACCACCCACTTTTCAAAAAAAATAAATAAACAAGAGGCCCCACAGGGCCTGAAGCGCTCATCTTGAACAGAACACAATATAAACCGAGTCCAAGAATGAGTCTCACATTGAGCAATCCATCTTCATAGGATACACTGTCAATCCTTCTCAATGACACCTCAAGTTTTTATTCAGGTTCGAGATATTCAGATTGGAGATACAAAATTCCTATTGAGAAAAAACTGTTTAAATGGAAAGGTACTGTTTAAATGGAAAGGTACTGTTCCCTGCAACAGGTTCCACAAAACATATAAATGTTAACATTGTGGGTTTTTAACAGGGCATTCTAATGTATCCTCTCTCTTTCCACACCAACTATATCAAGCAGCCTAGTGTGGTTGGTTGAAAGGGAAAAAAAACAAGAGGCCCCACAGGGTCTGAAGTGCTCACATTGAACAGAAGAACACAATATAAACAGAGTCCAAGGATGGTCTAAATTAAGCAATCCATCCCCATAGGATACACTGTCAATCCTCGATCCCCTCAGGAGTGACAAAAATAATCCGGGCATTATGCCTTTTCTTCAGTTGATCATAATGTAAAATGTAGAGCTCCCCTATGAAGACCCTTGATACAACCTATGTAGATTAATCTTAGTTATACGCATCTAGAGGGTACTAAATACAACATTTTTAATTCTTCAGCAATATGGCCAATTCTGGCTCCCATATGGAGCCCAAATATTAACCCAGGCTCTCAATTTGAACACAGTTGAATCTGACTTCCCTAGAGATGTTGTGTACCAAATATGAAAGCATTCTGACTGTTGGATATGAAGAAGAGAAATTTTAAAGAAATTTCTTCATATTGCAGCAAGTTAAAATTTGGGCTGCCATAGTGAGCCCAAATATTAACCTATGGATCTGATTTGAACAAACTTGAATCTGACCCCCCTAGAGATGTTGTATACCAAATATGGAAGCATTCTGACTTGTGGATCTGAAGAAGATTTTTGAAGAAATTCCCTCATATTGTACCAAGTTAAATTTCAGATTCCTTTATGGAGCCCAAATATTAACTCAGGCACTCGAATTGAACAAACTTGAATCCGACCCCCCTAGAGATGTTGCATAACAAATATGAAAGCATTCTGACAAGTGGATCTGAAGAAGATTTTTTAAAATTATCCCCCATATTGAACAAAGTTAGAATTTGGGCTTCCGTAGGAAGCCCAAATATTAACCAAGGGACTTGGTTTGAACAATCTTGAATCTGACCCTCAAAATGAAAGTGTCAATGACACTGTAGCTCAACTTGTTAAGACATGTACAGTATTTAGCACAGCAGTGACAAACATCTATGTAATGACCTGATAACAAAGGTACATATAAAGTATAGTAACGGTCTGTACATAAATACTGACCGTAGCCTGTAACAAATGTATAGGTAAAGTATTGTAAAGGTGGGCGACAGTTAGATGCTAAACTAGAAAAGAAATCTTTGAGTCCCAGATTGGGTCTGACTGAACCCCAAAATATTTGTTCTCATAGAACAGTGATAACAAAGGCACCCAAAACACTCGTTCCTGCCCCAAGGTGATAACAAAGGTACCCAAAAAGTTTCGTGAAGATCAGTTCATAAATACGGCCTCTAGCCTGAGCTGTATAGTAGTTGTGTACAAAAAAACTGATTGGACCTAATTTCGGTACAAAATGGCCACTGGCAGCCATCTTGAATTTTGGATCTCACCCAGAAACACTCGTTCTCATCCCAAGGTGATGACAAAGGTACCCAAAAAGTTTCGTGAAGATCAGTTCATAAATACAGACTCTAGCCCGAGACGTATTGACATGTGCACTTACTGTGTGTAAGTAGCACTGAATAAATCAAAGTTCATCTAATTTGCAGAATTTCTGAACAAGAAAAAAACCTGTATTATATGTGATGTATTCCATGTTACTAAACATTCATACAAAAATTTATTCAAATCGGAACTTTCATACAGAAGTTCTGTACAAAAAACTGATTGCACTAACAAAAGCTGGTGGCCATCTTGAATTTTGGACCACACCCAAAAACACTCGTTCTCATCCTACGATTGCCCACATGGGGGCACGATGATGCCATGTACTAAGGCGTACTGCATGTCGATGGTGCGCATGTCTTCAACCAATCTAACCCTGCCTGTGCTGCAGTGCGGAGTTAGGATGTTGGGGAGCTGGCAGCTGCTCGTCGTTGCTCGGTGGTTCTCTCCGGCTTCCTCCACCAGTAAAACTGTCATGGTCATGATTAGCCGTTGTGCATAAGTATGTGACCTTAAAACACCAATAAGTAGATAACAAAGGTACTTAAAAAGTTTTGTAAAGATCGGTTTATAAATACGGCCTCTAGCCCGAGCCGTATTGAATTGTTGACGGACAAACGGACGACTGGCCATGGCATAACCACAAATTTGACTTACGTTAAAGTTGAGCTAACAATGATGTATACCAAACATTAAAAGATTCTGACCTGTGGTTCTGAAGAAGATTTTTAAAGAATATTCCCTATATTACCCTATGTTAAAAATTCAGGTTCCTGTATTGAGCCCAAATATGAACCAATTGGCTTTATTTTAACGAACTTGTATCTTGTATAACAAAGACCTAAAAATATGTTGGGTTCTTCCTCTCATCATGCTCACCCCACATGACAAGTTGGGTTTCAATTGAGAATGAAAATTTTTAATAATTATGGTCACCGTGACTTTGACCTTTGGCACAATGATCTCAAAATAAATAGGGCACTTCCTCTCATCATGCCTAACCCACATGCCTAGTTTGGCTCAAGTTGGAAAACAACTCCGTCTACAGACGGATGGACAGACAGACAGAGCCACGGCTATATACCCCCCCCCCCCCCCTCCCAAATTTAAATTTCAGGGGGATTATTATAATCCCTGATGGGTGGAGGTGTGAAATGGGAAAATTTCACCACAGGGCAAGATATTTAGGCCAGACACGAGGCTTGCCGAGCGTCTGGACCAAATATCTTGTCCCGAGGGTGAGATTTCCCCCATCTCGCCCCCACGCGCATCAGGGATAATTTTTCTCCTCCCCCCCCCCTCCCCACAAAAACAGACTGACGTCATCAAAAGTAATTCAGAGTCACACATAGCTATAACGAACAATTTTGTTGTCCATTTCTGAAAAAAACTTTTTGCTCATTGGAAAGAGAGCACAAAAGTCAGTACATACTTAGGTAAACACCGCAAAAATAAATCCCAACGCCGGCATACATTCTGATGATGTCATATTATGAATTCTGCAACGTATTTGCATAACTTTTCAACAGGAATTTAGCGCAACTCGCTCCACTCATAATGACGTTCATACAAAAATTCAAATAAAAGAATGAAGTGTCCTTTGGTTTTGTGGTCTGTGTTTTTATTTCTATTTTCTTTGACAAACATTCATCAAGTATTTCCGAAACGTGACACCATTTTTTTTTTTACAGAAGAACATGCGATGATTGAATTGTCCTGCGCTCATTAAATACGCTAATAAGTCAATATAGGTTTGTCACATGAGTGGGGTGAGATAGCCGCCATGCGGGTGGGGCGAGACAGGCATATCTCTCCCAGCTGTCTCACATGACTATATATTTATCTCAGTACCTTAGTGGTGGGAGAAAAAAACACCTCAACCAGCATTTTCAGGAGAGCGATTTATTCGCTCACCTACACCTCGCCTTAAAAAAATTAGGGAGGGCGAAAAATAGCCCTCCTGGCCTTTGAGAATAATGATTACCATAACAGCCTATTCCTAAAACCCCCCATCTTTTCAGATCTCTGCTATGTTAGTAGTCTCTGTAAGATGGCTACACTACCCTTCCCACACCAGAGGCCCGGTGGTCTGGGAAGGGCACAGTAGCTGTCTCACAGAGACTACCTTGTGAGCAACGCCAAATAAAATATACAAACCCACTAGGCAGAATTCTTTAATAGTAAAACTTCATTTTGCCACTTTTACATTTTGTAAGCTTGAGGAGAGCTAATCGCTCCCCTAAGCCATGCAAGGCGAGCAATTTTTAGCCCCCTGCATTTTTAAGAATGCCAGGCCTGCTCAACCGAAAATAAATAGTACTCAAAAGTGTCGGAAGTGAACCATAAGCTGACAAAAATTATGATAACAATGGGAATAGTTTATAAAGTAGATAAAAATATATATGATACAACTATCTAAATGTCTCAATTTTTAAAGCATTCCTACATAAGATAAAGCCATTACCTAAATATCCTTTTCAAGAACTTTCCCCAAAGACAGTCCACCTTTTAAGCTCATTCAAGGGCAAAGTAATTGAATTTCAAAATTTCAAAACAATATGCACCCCCGAGTTTGAGGAAAAAATAATTTGCAATATAAGGGTTTAGCTATGTGGTGATGATCCTTA
Organism: Pictodentalium vernedei; assembly: GCA_031216915.1. Lineage (NCBI taxonomy): Eukaryota > Metazoa > Mollusca > Scaphopoda > Dentaliida > Dentaliidae > Pictodentalium > Pictodentalium vernedei. The sequence goes on from CM062294.1 coordinate 83,727,386, forward strand.
ACCCACAACATAAAAGCCCCCAAGGCTATTAGATTTTAAGGATATGTCTTCAGAACAAACTCTTTAAAACTGGGCAAGTCAGAAAACCCATGTTAAACACAAGTCAAGTGCAGAAAAAGGTCAAATGTCAAACTGAAGTCTGAAACCTGGGTTCCAAATTAAGATTTCAAATTAGTCACAATTTACCAGAAATTAAATGGTACATTGCATACAATTTTACAATTACCAAAATTTAACTAAATCTCAGAGCTTAGCACTGAGAAAAGAATCATACAGACATCTGAAATCAGTGTATATTTGTATATTGCTGTGTACAGAAGAATTTCGATTTTTGTATGACATGAACATACCATTAGAAGATGATGCTGTTTGGGCCTGACCAACAGCAGCAAGCGGAGATACCCTCATGATGGGCTTCAGACTACTTGAAACCGAGGTTCCTGAAGGAAGTTGTACAATGGGAGTTGTCTTGGTACTTGATGTTACTGACACAACATTCACTGTACCCTGGGTTGTTCCTGCTATCGTTGTTATTGGTGGAGGACCATTCACTGAAACAAACATAAGTAAAGTAGCTAAAAATAAACTCTCAAAAAAAAAAGAAAATGCATTATTATATAAATTATTCCAATGAGGGGTCATAACCTATGTTTTTGAGACAAAAAATAATTAAAATTAATTGGTGAGCTTTGGGAATAGCGCTGGCTGTTTATGTTAAGTAAAGGGTTACATAATATAATAATTGTTAATAATGAAAAGTAATAAACAGAGTAATCGCTTGACTAGACTGGTTACGTGAAATAATTCATTCAAGGCGAGGGACTATATTGTAAAACACTTGTGTGCATTCGCACACTCGTGTTTGTACAATGTCCCTCACCTCTCATGAATTATTTCACATAACCAGTCCAGTCAAGCAATTACTCTCTATGTAACTGTTGATACACAGAAAATGACAGAAAGAAAATTTGTTTTTGGCAGTAACAAAGTAATGACAGATGTACACACCACTTAAGAAACAGACAAATGCACACACACAGAGACCAACACCATTAACCTCCTGAAGCAAACTCAACACAAAAATTGGTTCACAGAAATATTTTTTCCTTCAAATTTGTGAGGCTTTTATTTTCAATTTTAATTTTTCTCTTTTTTTATGAATGAGCAAGGATTGAGAGGCTTTCTGCCATTTTATCACACACACAATATACAGAAAGTGCATAATTATACAAATTAACTCATTTGATTTCAACTCTCAAGGACTACCGTATTTACTCTATGTATTGGGGACAGCTAGAAATAATTATTTTCACAGATGTCCCAATTCTTAGAAAATGGAAAAAAACAAACCCTGGTCTTGTTTTGATGCTGAATAAAGTTGTGTGTGATTCATTTTCCATCACTATTACGAAAATCCCCATTCAATTTTTTTTTATATTTTCATTTTTTTTGTTTCCAAAACATAGCTTATGACCCCTCACTGGAACGAGTGCATTGCACTTGTTCCAATGAGGGTCATAAGGTATGTTTTGGAAGTAAGGTAAAAGGTTGAAGACTGTCACAATGTCTGGGGAAGATTTCAAATTACATTCTAAGTGGGTTGACAGTCGTTTCAAGGCAAGTCTTGCAAAGATTTGCTTAGGGACCCAATTTAAAGAAACTTGAATCTGACCCCCCTAGAGATGATGTATACTAAATGTTAAAGGATTCTTCTGACTGGTGGATCTGAAGAAGATTTTTAAAGAAATTTCCTCATATTGCACTAAGTTAAAATTCGGACTCCCACAGGGTACCCAAATATTAACGGAGGAACTCGATTTGAACTTGAATCTGTCCCCTCCTAGAGATGTTATTTACCAAATATGAGGGATTCTGACCAGTAAATCTGATGAAGATTTTTAAAGAATATTCCACGCATTGCACAAAGTTAAAATTTGGGCTCCAATAAGGAGCCCAAATATTAACCCAAGGACTCAATTTGAAAAAACTGGAATCTGGCCCCCCTAGAGATGATGTATACCAAATATGAAAAGATTCTAACCTCTGGATCTGAAGAAGATTTTTAAAGAAGTTTTGTCATACTGCACTAAGTTAAACTTCGGGCTTCCATAGGGAGTCCAAATATTAACTCAGCGACTTCATTTGAACAAACTTGAATCTGTTGTTGACCAAATATGAAAAGATTCTGACTGGTGGATCTGAAAAAGATTTTCAAAGAAATTTCCTCATATTGCACTAAGTCAAAATTCAGGCTCCCATAGAGAGCCCAATAATAACCGAGGAACTCGATTTGAACAAACTTGAAGCTGGCCCCCTTAGAGATAATGTATACCAAATATGAGAGGATTCTGGCGGGTGGATCTGAAGAAGATTTTTAAAGAAATTTCCTTACACTGCTCTAAGTTCAAATTCGTGCTCCCATAGGGAGCCCAAATATTAATCCAGTGAATCGATTTGAAAGAACTTGAATGTTATCCCCTGTTGTATACCAAATATGAAAAGATTCAGGCCATTGGATCTGAAGAATATTTTTTTTGTATTTTATGGGTGCTATCAGAGTTATGCCCCTTGTGGTGCCACCTGTGGGTGTGGCAACTCTATTTGAACAAACTTGAATTGACATATAAGGAAGATGCACTCCAGATTTGGTTCAATTTGGTGCAAGTTTGTGAGGAGTTTATAATGTAGAGTTTACGACGGACGGACGAAGGACAGAAAGTGATTAGTAAAGCTCACCTTCAACTTCGTCGGGGTGAGCTAAAAAAAAATGGGGGTATAATTGTTATCACTTATACTACAATGTGAAATTGTAACCCTTGAAACATGCTTGTGTGCATTCCATTGGTATTGATGTACGACCAGGGTCATAACACAATCAACAGAAAATCAATTGGTCATGGAAAACTGGTCTAAAGACAAATTATGAAAGGTCTTGGCCAATTTGGTACAAAATATTAAAGAGAAAATAAATATTCATTGTGGTTATTTTAGAAGACACAGATTTCTACCACTAGTATTATAAACTGGATAAAAGTGGTTCTGTATCAAGACTGATGACTTAAATATCTTATGCACGTTTTTGACATAGTATGAGTCATCTGTGCTTGAATACCATTTTCTGGAAAAATTATTGTCATTTTGATTGCCAAAATTTGCAGCACAGCAAACAAAGACAACCATCTTGAAAGCTGATTTTAACAATACCGATAGCCACAGCAATTTGAAAGCACTGCTAATATGCTTCTCTTGCAGCTCTGGTTGTGAAGTAATTTCTTTGTTTACAAAAGATTTCCGTGCCACTAGCAGTGTTAAAAAGCCAAAATGTGACTACCTACAACCAATCAAACTTTGATAACATTGTGGATTTCATCTTGTGAATGGCTTTGATGATGTTAATTACAATGCTACATGAATCTTTGATCCAGTATGGTCTGTCAGCTGACATCATTGATAATACAGACAAACTTTGTTTTCCCCCAGGCACCAAACAGCCCTAATATTGTACCCCTAGAGGAAACTGTATATACATCAATCAAAAATACACAAAGTTTTCATGCCTCCCAGTTTTGGAAGATGCTACAAGGCAACTTCCAATGAGCGTGTTAAATTTCAGTGAGGGACTGCCCGAAAAACAGAACATTTTTTTTGGCCTTATTTTATTTATTGTTATGTAACGACACTTTCAACAGTCCAAGTCATATCATGTCAGAGTATCCCAGTAATAATCGGGAAGACAACTGCAGGAAAGTTCTAGTGAAACTTTTAATAGAAAACAAGCCAATACTGGGTCTGGACCAACGCCGCTGCATGCAATTGAATCGGCAAACAGGAAGTGGCTGCACGATAGATCTGAAAATTGCATACACGATACCAGGGTTCCCCCAGAATATGGAAAACAAAATTCAAGAACTTTCAAGGACCTTTTTGAAGAAAATTCAAGGATATTCAAGGACCGTCTCGAGGCTGAAACGTCCTAAGGCCGAAACGTCCCAATGGCAATACCCCCTTTACAATAAGTAGTCAATTGTACCTCGGTTCACAAGTTGTGAACCGAGGTAAAATTTACTACTTATTGTTTGTCAAGCAAACAGGTGCGCATGTTTTCATCACTGTGGCAACTGTTTCATCTGCTATGAAAGCCCTCATTTCAGTCGCATCTGTATCCACCCAAGATCGGGCAAGTGCGAATGGTTTCATGTTTGGTTTTTTTTCAAAGTATTGTTTGGCATATAAATTTGTTTGCGAAGTGCTCAGTTCAATAAAATCATTGTCAAAAAATTTACTGAAAATGTCCAACTGACGCTCATTGCCATCCACAGAAAACTGAATGCCCGTGGGCTCGTCAAATGTTTTTAACCACGGGTGGTGGAACGAATCCCCCAAATTCAATGTTTTGTCAACATGAACACATGTGCTTGATTGATCAGCTGATTCGCCAGCATTTACATTTTCGACCAAATTGCTTTCACACGACACAAATTCGTCTGACGAGTCTTCATTGATATTTCTTATGAAAGAATATCCAAGAAAACCATCCTCATCCGAATCAGAATCCTCAATAATGTCATAGAAAGTTGATAAATCATTTTCAATTGATGACACCATTTTCCAAACAAAGTCGAACTGGGACGTTTTGTCCCCCTGTCGGACAAAGTATTGGAACACGTGCATTACTTTATATGGAAACTCATGACGATTCCGGTGGAAATCAAAAGGTTTTCATTGGTTGTTAAACATAATTCAACCAGGGAAGCCCCCCCCCCCCCCCCCCCCCCCCCCCCCATGTACTAATAAACATGAGCCGACCGAGTGCTAAGAGTTAATTAATATTAATAACACCTACTTGTTTGGACTTGTCAACAAATTTATTCGTTCCTTTTCGGAACGCTATTATGCTTGTGATAAATCGGCGATCAAATTCAAGGACATTCAAGGACCTTTTACTGATATACCTCGTTTTCAAGGACTTTCAAGGCCTTGAAAATAGCGTTTCAAATTCAAGGACATTCCAGGTTTTCAAGGACGTGCAGCTACCCTGGATACAACTGATCATTATCAGGCTCCAGAAGAAATATAAAATCAATCCCTTGCATAGAAGCCGAGAAAAGTTTGACGAAAAATTTCAATGTTCAGTGGGTACAGTCAAATTTCAAAGTATCTGCAAACAGGAAGTGGCTGCACGGCAGATCTGAAAATTGCTTACACGATACAACTCATCATTATGAAGCAGCAGACCAAATATAAAATCATTCCCTTTCATAGAAGCCAAAAAAACCTTGACGGAAAAAGTGTTTCGGACGGACGGACTGACGGACGGAGTTGAGCGGTTATTAGACCTGCTCTGCCACTGGCGACGCAGGTAAAAAAATGATTTCCTGGATTCTTTCAGTATGCAATGCTAAAAAACAGCAGCATTCAATACTTTTTACATATCTTAATTGATGTTTCACAGCCGTAATGCCTTTTTATATAAATAACAGCCAAGGAGGTTGGTTAACCCCTTGAACACGAGACGTCACTTTTCCGTCCCAGGCACATGACATGCCATAATTTCATTAAAGAGGATGGCTGCTTAGTGAATGTGTAGGGGAGACCAATCAATACTTTCAATGTACAGCCCCGAGGCAACACGTTGAAAATATTGATTGGTCTACCCCCAAAAATTGAATATGGACTCTTTTAATTGCTGCATTTGAACTTACATGGAAGATACCACCAGGGTTCAAAGGGTTAAAATTCAATGACTTTTCATGAAGGAATATCAAAGATCAATTACTTTTAACAGAAAAACAGCCAAGAAGTTTTCAATACAAAAGTTCCATACAAGGATCAAGATACTGATATCTAAAATATCATGTTAATTCAATTATTTCCTTCAAAGGATAGATATTCAAATATGTCCAATTATCATCACTTATATTACAATGTGAAAATTGTAACCTTGAAATATGTTTGTGCATATTCCAGGGGTATATATGTATGACCAGGGACACGACACAATCGAACAGAAACTCTACTGGTCTTGGTAAACTGGTCTGAAGGCAAATTAAGAAAGGCCTTGGCCAATTTGGTACAAAATATTGAAGAGAAAATAAATATTCACTGTGGTTATTTTAGAAGACACAGATTTCTACCACTAGTATTATAAACTGGACACAGCTGGTTCTGTATCAAGACTGATGACTTACATATCTTGATACATTTTGGACAAAACATGAGTCATCTGAGCTTGAATACAATTTTCTGGAAAAATTATTGTCATCTGAATGGCCAAAATTTGCAGCACAGTAAACAGAGACAATGATCTTGAAAGCTGATTTTAACAATACTTATAGCCACAGCAATTTGAAAGCACTGCTAATAAGCTTCTTTTGCAGTTCTGGCTGTGAAGTAGTTTCTTTGTTGTTTACAAAAGATTCCTGTGCCACAAGCAGTGTTGAAAAGACAAAATGCGCCTACCTACAACCAATCAAACTTTGATAACATTGTGGATTTCATCTTGTGAATGGTTTTGATGATGTTAATTACAATATTAAATTAATCTTTGATCTAATATGGCTTGTCGGCTGACATCATTCAAAATACAAACTTTGTTTTCCCCAAGCACCAAAAAGCCCTCAATATTTTACACCCTGGAGGAAAGCCTGTATATACATCAATCAAAAATACATATAAAGTTTTCGAGTCTTCCAATTTTGGAAGACACTTCAAGGCAACTTCCAATGAGAGGGTTAAATTTCAGTGAGGGATTGCTGGAGAATCAAAACATTTTTTTTTGGCCTCATTTTATTTATTTATTTATTGTTGTGTAACACTTTCAGAAGTCCAAGTCATATCATGTCAGAGTACCTGCAGTAATAATCAGGAAATACCTGCAGGAAAGTGCTAGTGAAACTTGCAATATCTAAAAAGAAAAGATTTCTTGGATTCTTCCAGTATGCAATGCTCAAAAATGGATGCATTAAACATTGTTTACATATTTTAATTGATGGTTCACAACTGTATGCTGATTTATATAAATAACTGCCAAGTAGGTTGGTTAAGCCTTTGAACAACACAGAGCAGCTGCTTTTCCATCCCAGGCACTTGATACGCTGTAATTTCAATAAGGAGGACGGCTGCTAAGTAACTGTTGGGTAGACCAATCAATATTTTCAACATGCAGCCTCAAGGCTGCATGTTGAAAATACTGATTGGTCTACCCTTAAATAATGAATATGGACTCTTCTAATTACTGCATTTGAACAGACATGGAAGATACCACCAGGGTTCAAAAGGTTTAAATTCAAGGACTTTTCCAAGATGGAATGTCAAATAACAATTACTCTTCACGGAAAAATAGTCAAGAAGTTTTCAATACAAAAGTTCCATTCAAGGATCAAGATACTGATATCTAAAATATCGTGTTAATTCAATTATTTCCTTCAAAGGATAGATATTTAAATATGTATGTCCAATTATCAATTATCATAACTTATACTACAAGGTGAAATTGTATTTATTTATTTATTTATTGTTGTTTAAGGTCACATATTTTTGAACAATGGCTAATCATGACCACAACATGAGTATCAACTCAAGATGAAGGGCGAGTGTTAATAAGCCATGTTGCCAATTTTAGGGAGGGTTTGCACCTCCCATGCATTGGTGACTGGGTCCTATTTTTCCAGTAAAACAGAGCCTGTTTACTGCAGTAAACAGGCATGTGAAATTGTAACCTTGAAATATGTTTGTGCATATTCCACTTGAAATATGTTTGTGCATATTCCAAAGGTATTTATGTATGACCAGGGTCACAACACAATCAATAGAAAATCAACTGGTCTTGGTAAACTGGTCTAAAGAAAAATTATGAAATGTCTTGGCCAATTTGGTACAAAATATTAAAGAGAAAATAAATATTCACTGTGGTTATTTTAGGAGACACAGATTTCTACCACTAGTATTATAAACTCGACAAAAGTGGTTCTGTATCAAGACTGATGACTTACATATCTTGGTGCATTTTTGACATAATATGAGTCATCTGAGCTTGAATAAAATTTTCTGGAAAAATTATTGTCATCTGAATTGCCAAAATTTGCAGCCCAGCAAACAAAGACAATGATCTTGAAAGCTGATTTTAATACTTATAGACACAGCAATTTGAAAGCATTGCTAATAAGCTTCTCTTGCTGTTCTGGTTGTGAAGCAGTTTCTTTGTTGTTTACAAAAGATTTCTGCACGACGAGTAGTGTTAAAAGGCAAAAATGTGCCTCCCTACAACCAATCAAAGTTTGATAACATTGTGGATTTCATCTTGTGAATGGCTTTGATGATGTTAATAACAATGCTACCTGAATCTTTGATCTAGTATGGTTTGTCGGCTGATAACATTCAAAATACAAACTTTGTTTTCCCCTAAGCATTAAAGAGCCCTCAATATTTTACACCCTGGAGGAAACCCTGTATATACATCAATCAAAAATACATATAAAGTTTTCAAGTCTTCTAATTTTGGAAGACACTACAAGGCAACTTCCAATGAGGGGGTTAAATTTCAGTGAGGGATTCCTGGAGAATCAAAACATTTTTTTTTGGCCTCATTTTATTTATTTATTGTTGTGTGACACTTTCAACAGTCCAAGTCATATCATGTCAGAGTACCCCCAGTAATAATCAGGAAGGTACCTGCATGAAAGTGCTAGTGAAACTTGTAATATCTAAAAATAAAAGATTTCCTGGATTCTTCCAGTATGCAATGCTCAAAAATGGATGCATTAAACATTATTTACATATTTTAATTGATGGTTCACAACTGTATGCTGATTTATATGAATAACTGCCAAGTAGGTTGGTTAAGCCTTTGAACAACACAGAGCAGCTGCTTTTCCATCCCAGGCACTTGATACGCTATAATTTGAATAAGGAGAACGGCTGCTAAGTAACTGTGGGGTAAACCAATCAATATTTTCAACATGCAGCCTCAAGGCTGCATGTTGAAAATACTGATTGGTCTACCCTTAAATAATGAATATGGACTCTTCTAATTACTGCATTTGAACAGACATGGAAGATACCACCAGGGTTCAAAAGGTTAAAATTCAAGGACTTTTCCAAGATGGAATGTCAAATAATTACTCTTCACGGAAAAATAGTCGAGAAGTTTTCAATACAAAAGTTCCATTCAAGGATCAAGATACTGATATCTAAAATATCGTGTTAATTCAATTATTTCCTTCAAAGGATAGATATTTAAATATGTATGTCCAATTATCAATTATCATAACTTATACTACAAGGTGAAATTGTATTTATTTATTGTTGTTTAAGGTCACATATTTTTGAACAATGGCTAATCATGACCACAACATGAGTATCAACTCAAGATGAGGGGCGAGTGTTAATAATAAGCCATGTTGCCAATTTTAGGGAGGGTTTGCACCTCCCATGCATTGGTGACTGGGTCCTATTTTTCCAGTAAAACAGAGCCTGTTTACTGCAGTAAACAGGCATGTGAAATTGTAACCTTGAAGTTAAAAAATTTATAGTAATTTATATATTTTTTATACTTACCAATGACCCAGACATAGCTGGTGCTAACTCTTAAAATATAGGGCCAAACACAAATTTTGCCCCCCAATCCCCAAAATTTGCATCTAAAACTAAAGAAAACATGTCCTGAAAGGCCCTCCACACCTCGCCCCCACTGCGCATGCGCAGTGTCAAGGACGTTCCGAAATTGGCGCCATTTATCATTCTAATAACCAGTGCCTGGTAAGCGCTATGTACTCAGCGGGGAGGCAAGAGTTCCCAACTCCTGGGAGGGCCATCCCCGTCTGGGTCATTGGTAAGTATAAAAAATATATAAATTACTATAAATTTTTTAACATTTTTATACTGTACCAATGACCCAGACATAGCTGAATAGTAAAAAGGCTGGAGGGCCAAGGACATAGAGCAAAATGGAATACGCTCAATAAAATAAAATAGAGTCATCCCCTGTAGGGAAAAGAAGTAATAGGCCTTACATGTATCTTTCTTATTTATGATAAATTAGAAAGATACAACACCTTCCAAAAATTGAGCTTCATACATCCATGTACTCTATTAATATCCAATAATCCTTATACTAATAATTTTTAAAGTAAGCCAATAATAAAGTAAGTCTAGAGAATAGAGACTCTTATACTCCTAAAAGTGTGTGAGAATTGCATAATCATGTCCGTTGACATATGCAATATTCAAAAGCTATACTTTAAAAACTAAGACTTGAATGAATTTTATAAACTTAAACTTCTCACTAAACAACCATCCCAATAACAGCTCAGAATTACTAACTCCGGAGGAGGTATCCCCTTGTTTTCATAGTAAAAACAGGTGACCCAAGGGAACACCCTCCCCCCCCCCCCCCCCTTTTTCTTGCCCTGGGTCAAATAGCCCAGAGCGAAGAGGGCAGCCGAACGGAGACACTGCCGAAACAGACAGCCTACCTAGCTATAGTAGCAACTGTTAAGTGAATGACATTCTGAGCAGTAGATAATAGACCTAACAATAGAGGCCTCCAGAAATGGACTCGATATTTCTGAGATAAAATTCATGAATGGATGGCTGAGCGCAATGAGCAGCCTACAAAAATCTATAATAGCAACACTATTAATGTAAGCCCAAGAAGTAGAAGAACTCTTACTTCAAGAGCCGAAATCTTAAGCACAACTGCTAAGCCAATGATATACCATAAGCAGTACGCTAGTTAATAGAATCCATTAACAATAAAATGGAGCGTAACGTCCTTCTACTAGACATCAAAGACAGAAGAAGCTTACGCCCTTGTAATAAACAGATATCTGTTTATAAATACATAAACTGTACCCGGAAAGAGTAAAGGCCTATGCCCATACGAAGACGGAAGGACCTTAAAATAATAGGTTCCGGATAATAGGAGCCTAACTCTTATGCAACAATCCAACCTAAATAGTAACGGAAGTATTGATTCCGAAACTATGAAAGTGAAAATCATTCATCGATAGTGCATGAAACTCACTGACTCTACAGTAAAAGAGAAACCAACAGAATTACTGTCTAAAAGGTCAGAATTTGAAAACTACTGTTTCCAGAGGCTCAAATGATTACTTAGCTAAATAAGAACCGAAGTTAAAATCCGTATAGGAATTTAATCTAAAGATTCTAAGTCTATTTATCAAAAAGTTACTAACTGACTTAGATAAAGAGACAAAAGACTCAATTGTAAACTATCGTAGAGTGCATAGGTATGAGGTAACATAAACCTATAACCTAAATAACAACAGGCTGCAGTAGATCTTGTGAAACAAGTATACTAAAAACTAGCAATGCGTAGTATGGAGGGATCAACCATATGAACATAATGATCCCTACACCACGACGGAAGAGCCTCCACTTTAGTCGCATAGAATAGCGAAGAAGAGGATCTCCTATAGTAAGAAATCGCGTCCAAAGCTCGTCCAGTACAGTGCTTACAATGCAATACGGACCACACAACGGAATACATGAAGGTTGCGACCTTGCTGGTTGTGATAAAGATGACACGATTTACCCAGTGAAAAAAGATCCTCACATAGAGGAAGATTTCACGTTAAGATCCACAGTAGACAAGAGAGTAAATTACTCATGATCTCTGTGAAGATAGAGATGCTATCAACAGAAATGTATTGTGGTTGTTTATCTTAGCAATACCTGCTAAAAACAACAGCGCCGGAGGATACGCGTATCCTATCATTGCGTCCTATAGATCAATAGAGCGTTAACAGTATTAGCTCAGAGATCTGGACAAGCCAACACATACGTCTGCAATTGATTAGCAAGCTGTGTCATAATAAAACATCATTGGGCGCTCCCATAGATAGCAAATCTGATTAAATACTTGTTTGTTGAGAGTCCATTCTGACAGCAACAAGCGACCCGTAAGAGAACGGGAGTGCGATAAAACAATCAGACGACCCCGAATATGACGGACCAAAACTGAACTTGGTGTACTATAACCAACAGACGGATTCTTTCCATTAAATTGAATAACGGAAACGAAAGAGTGCCTCCCTGGTTCCGGAGATACGCCACTACTGTCGAATTAAAGGACAGGAATTTGGGCATGCATTTCTGAATAATGTTCATGCAATGACATAAAGCAAGCCTAAAAAACATTATTCCGCGGAAGTTAAACTGATAGCTAAAAGACTGCGGAACCCAAAGACCCTGGCACTTCGAATCCGTAGGGATCAGTATATATCCCAATCTGTTTGACTGGCAACCGTCATAACAGCCACACTAGGGTCCGGCAACTGCGGCGGCACTCTCTGAGTCAACCACCGAATGTTTGCCCCAGTCTGAATCTCTTGTAACACTAGATAGACAAGAGAATGTATAAACCAAGCAATTCATGGATTGCCGGAAAGTTGCCGTCGAAGAGAAGCTCCTCCGAGAACGAAGCGACTCTGAGAGAGTTCTTAACCTACTATCCACGCGTGGATGTAGCTAGGGCTGCATCACGTCTAACCAACTCCAATCAGCCACTGAAGGGCGGAGTTATACGTGAACAAAATACTGCCCTCAAAAGAAATTACATTGAGAATAATATCCCGTAAATCTTTTCTTGAAGACGTAATGATAACGCCTCAGTAAGGCGGATTACGTATAATAAAGCGTCTAAGTTAAGTCTACTATACATAATGTCGTTCCCAATATTGAAATTGGAAAAGACATAAACGGCGAAAAAGAATATATGCAGTCTTTAATCACACCGTCTAGACGCATATGAACTCTCGGTATGCCCTGCTCTGCCAAAATAAACTATATGTAAAAAAGATAAAATGGCAGAAAAGAGCCACGCGGACAAGAAACTAAACTATCATGCTTAGTAGCAGGCTTGTATATATATATATAATATATAGCGTCGAAAAATAAAACACATGTTGTAATGACAATATTGGACTGCGTCGGTAAGTCAGGGACAAAGTCCCTGTACCGATCGAAAAATCCGAGTCCAATGACGCTATAAGTCTCTTATCCAAGATCGCAGCAATGAAGTCCGAAAAATAATCACTGGAAGAAATGCCAGAAGATATGAAAGGCATCTTCCGATACTACTAAAGGGAAAACTCGAAATCTTTCGAATCCCTTTCGCCATCCTGTCGGACCCTACAAAGCGTTCGGTCGTCCGTAGCTTGATGCAACCGCGGACTGCACCGACCCAGCGCCGTCGGATAATTCCTGATTCGACCGAGAAACCGTCAATTGCTGGGATGCTGCGAAACAACTGTGCTAACTCGGATAGCACGTCCGTCACCGAGGCCTGAGGAGCAGCGGTCTTACGATGCATTGCCGCAGGAAGCTCCGAGATCGTTACCCCGTGCATACTTCCAATATGCGAGCGAACGGAGTGTATAAGCCTCGTGTCCCTTGGCTACCGGATGGCGCGACCTATTCGCTGTGGAATCACTGAATGCCGAAACTGATCGGATACTCGAGGTCACGTAGCCAATGTGCGGTCGTGTGCCCTGCTGTGAGGATGAGGAAGCATTAAAGACAGTCTCTCGGACTGTCAATATAACGGAGCGTCCCGAGCAACGGACATATGCTCCGAATGTAAAATATCTGAACCACAACATGCGGTCCCCTATGTTGTTGGCTTCCTCCGATCTGTCCTCAATCTGCCGTCACTGGGTGAGTACTAAAGTAATTAAAGTGCTCGCATCACCCAAATCTCCTTCCTAGACCGCAACGGACGAACCCGGCAGCCGAACCATTCGATGAATGTATGCTACACCGGGTGAGCTAGCGAATGTCATTCCGTAAGCGATAGACATATTCCATGAGCACTTATTGCCGCTAACTCTTCATTAACTATGACGACAGAGGCACACTTTTGAAAGACATCTCCATAACTCTTCGAACAAGAAACCAGAAATGCTTGGATAGCAAGCATAAAATAATAATATATATAGCGTCGTTCAATAATTCGAAAGTTTGTGTGACATTATTGGACTATGTCGGAACTGAGGGACGATGTCCCTGAACCGAACCAAAAATTTCTAAGTCCACCGACGCTATCAGTTTCTTATCCGGCATCGCAGCATATTTTGTTCCGAAAGGGAAAGCTTGAAATCCACCGAATCCCTTTCGGTATCCCGTCGGACCGGATGAAACTTTCGGACGTCCGTACCCGCTTCCGCGGAGCGTCCCGACCCAGCATCGTCGGATAAAATATATGCGACAGATTCAGTTGATGCTGGGATGCTGCGATAAACTGTGCTATTAAGGAAAGCACGTCCGTTCCCGAGGCCTGTGCAGTAGCGGACTTACGATGCATTGCCGCTGGAAGCTCCGTGTACGTTGACTCCCGCACACTTCCTATGCGAACGTCCGGAGTCTGCAGGCCTCGAGTCCCCGGCTACCGACCCAGCGCTGTCGGATAATTCTCGATCCGACACCGTTTCTGTCGGCTGCTGGGATGCTGCGATAAGCTGTGCTATGTGCACAAGAATGTCCGGCGTCGAGACCTGCGGAGGCGCAGTCTATCGGTGCTTCGCCGAGGGCAGCTCCGCATCAGATGGCTCCCGCATACTTCCTATGCGAACGTCCGGAGTCCATCAGTCTCGAATCCCTGGCTGCCGGATGGTGTGACCTGGTCGCCGAAGAATCCTCGATCGGCGAAGCTGGTAATATATCGGCGGTCACGCAGCCAAGGTGCGGTCGTGTGCGCTGATGAGAAGAGGAAGCCTTAGCAGTCTCAGCGGACTGCCTATACAACGGAGTGTCCCGAGCGACGGACGTATGCTCCGCTAACAACACATTTGTACCACAACATCTGGGGCCAGATGTTGTTGAACGAGAGAGGGGCCTCTCTCGCTTGCCGTCCGGATGGACCGGAACGAGCTATGAACCGGACTAAAAGGCTTCCTCCGTTCTCCCTCCGATCCGCCGTCACTGGGTGTGCATTAAGTTAATTTTATAGTGCTCGCATCACCCCAAAATTCCTTCTAGACCGCAACGGACGAACCCGGCTGCCGAACCATTCGGTGAATGGACGCTACACCGGGCGAGCTAGCGGACGTCAAAGGCCGTCGAACCTACTAGGGTCCTCTTAGGCAATTGGCGTATTACATGAGCACTTTTCCGCTAGCCCTTCATTAATTGTGACGACGGAGGCACACTGTTGGAAGACATCACAGATACATCACCCTAATCTTGATCGTCTGAAATAGAAATTGATAAAGTAGAGTGACCCTGCGGGGAAAGGACCAGAGTGTCCAAATCCCCAACAACATACCGTGACATACGCTTCCCATATTGTCATCGAAATCATACGATACAGAACAGGAGTTAATGCGAGTACACTGACCACATATAGAATGATAATAAGGTCAGAGGAAGACTTCCTCCTAAAACAATTGATCAATATCCTTTCAATGAGAAAAGAAAACAAGTCCTGGTACTCGCACTAACCCCTGGCAATCAAATACATAATAATAATATGATCCATTAATATAGAAAAAATAATAGAAATCAAAATATTTTGAAAAAATATTTTTTTAGAACAGCCCAAGTTTCTGAAAAGTAACGTTGAGCCCCAATGGATCCCAAGCCTAAGTGTGGACAAAAATTTAAAAAATATTTTAAACAATTTATTCAACACTTACGAACAATAATAATGTATCTAGTTATGATTAAAATAACATAAAGATATTATTATTTAGAAATCCCCCCCTCACACAGAGGGCTGTTGTAAATGTAAACAATGAGTGTAAAAACACTAAAATAAGACTCCAGGCACCCAGGCCCGAAATCAGTTACCAAAAATACACCATCTGATGCAAAACAGAGACTTCCAGGGAAGAAACTGCAGAACATCAGATGGTAGATGCAGAACACAACGCCTAACCACCCGTAGGTGAAGACGTAAACATGGGGAAAGAACAGAATTCATTCTGTTATTAAGCTAAAACTCCCAAGAAATTTTAGTAATAATAATTACAGAAACTATGCCAAAAGCATGGGAGAATAGCAAGGGGGAACTTAAAGGACAGGGAGAGAGGAAAAACACTTGAAAAAACAGTGTAACTAAATAATCAGAATGACAACAAAATGGCTGCTGCCTTGAAAATAGGTAACTTAACATAATTTCATTAAAAAATTTTAAGTTACAGCCCTGATAATATTCTGTCACACATTCTTTTCCTCTCCTCCTTTTCTATCCTCCTTAGAATCACCATTTCACTAATATTTATGTGTCTGGCATCATTTAAACTGAGATTTAAAAGCACAAAGATCAGTCAGATGTTAACTGATGAAGGGCCAAACTTAGAATGATAAATGGCGCCAATTTCGGAACGTCCTTGACACTGCGCATGCGCAGTGGGGGCGAGGTGTGGAGGGCCTTTCAGGACATGTTTTCTTTAGTTTTAGATGCAAATTTTGGGGATTGGGGGGCAAAATTTGTGTTTGGCCCTATATTTTAAGAGTTAGCACCAGCTATGTCTGGGTCATTGGTACAGTATAAAAATATATGTTTGTGCATATTCCACTTGAAATATGTTTGTGCATATTCCAAAGGTATTTATGTATGACCAGGGTCACAACACAATCAATAGAAAATCAACTGGTCTTGGTAAACTGGTCTAAAGAAAAATTATGAAATGTCTTGGCCAATTTGGTACAAAATATTAAAGAGAAAATAAATATTCACTGTGGTTATTTTAGGAGACACAGATTTCTACCACTAGTATTATAAACTCGACAAAAGTGGTTCTGTATCAAGACTGATGACTTACATATCTTGGTGCATTTTTGACATAATATGAGTCATCTGAGCTTGAATAAAATTTTCTGGAAAAATTATTGTCATCTGAATTGCCAAAATTTGCAGCCCAGCAAACAAAGACAATGATCTTGAAAGCTGATTTTAATACTTATAGACACAGCAATTTGAAAGCATTGCTAATAAGCTTCTCTTGCTGTTCTGGTTGTGAAGCAGTTTCTTTGTTGTTTACAAAAGATTTCTGCACGACGAGTAGTGTTAAAAGGCAAAAATGTGCCTCCCTACAACCAATCAAAGTTTGATAACATTGTGGATTTCATCTTGTGAATGGCTTTGATGATGTTAATAACAATGCTACCTGAATCTTTGATCTAGTATGGTTTGTTGGCTGATAACATTCAAAATACAAACTTTGTTTTCCCCTAAGCATTAAAGAGCCCTCAATATTTTACACCCTGGAGGAAACCCTCTATATACATCAATCAAAAATACATATAAAGTTTTCAAGTCTTCTAATTTTGGAAGACACTACAAGGCAACTTCCAATGAGGGGGTTAAATTTCAGTGAGGGATTCCTGGAGAATCAAAACATTTTTTTTTGGCCTCATTTTATTTATTTATTGTTGTGTGACACTTTCAACAGTCCAAGTCATATCATGTCAGAGTACCCCCAGTAATAATCAGGAAGGTACCTGCATGAAAGTGCTAGTGAAACTTGTAATATCTAAAAATAAAAGATTTCCTGGATTCTTCCAGTATGCAATGCTCAAAAATGGATGCATTAAACATTATTTACATATTTTAATTGATGGTTCACAACTGTATGCTGATTTATATGAATAACTGCCAAGTAGGTTGGTTAAGCCTTTGAACAACACAGAGCAGCTGCTTTTCCATCCCAGGCACTTGATACGCTATAATTTGAATAAGGAGAACGGCTGCTAAGTAACTGTGGGGTAAACCAATCAATATTTTCAACATGCAGCCTCAAGGCTGCATGTTGAAAATACTGATTGGTCTACCCTTAAATAATGAATATGGACTCTTCTAATTACTGCATTTGAACAGACATGGAAGATACCACCAGGGTTCAAAAGATTAAAATTCAAGGACTTTTCCAAGATGGAATGTCAAATAACAATTACTCTTCACGGAAAAATAGTCGAGAAGTTTTCAATACAAAAGTTCCATTCAAGGATCAAGATACTGATATCTAAAATATCGTGTTAATTCAATTATTTCCTTCAAAGGATAGATATTTAAATATGTATGTCCAATTATCAATTATCATAACTTATACTACAAGGTGAAATTGTATTTATTTATTTATTTATTGTTGTTTAAGGTCACATATTTTTGAACAATGGCTAATCATGACCACAACATGAGTATCAACTCAAGATGAGGGGCGAGTGTTAATAATAAGCCATGTTGCCAATTTTAGGGAGGGTTTGCACCTCCCATGCATTGGTGACTGGGTCCTATTTTTCCAGTAAAACAGAGCCTGTTTACTGCAGTAAACAGGCATGTGAAATTGTAACCTTGAAATATGTTTGTGCATATTCCACTTGAAATATGTTTGTGCATATTCCAAAGGTATTTATGTATGACCAGGGTCACAACACAATCAACAGAAAATCAACTGGTCTTGGTAAACTGGTCTGAAGAAAAATTATGAAAGGTCTTGGCCAATTTGGTACAAAATATTAAAGAGAAAATAAATATTCACTGTGGTTATTTTAGGAGACACAGATTTCTACCACCAGTATTATAAACTCGACAAAAGTGGTTCTGTATCAAGACTGATGACTTACATATCTTGGTACGTTTTTGACATAATATGAGTCATCTGAGCTTGAATACAATTTTCTGGAACAATTATTGTCATCTGAATTGCCAAAATTTGCAGCTCAGCAAACAAAAACAGTGATCTTGAAAGCTGATTTTAACAATACTTATAGCCACAGCAATTTGAAAGCATTGCTAATAAGCATCTCTTGCAGTTCTGGTTGTGAAGTAGTTTCTTTGTTGTTTATAAAAGATTTCTGTCACGAGTAGTGTTAAAAAGCCAAAATGTGCCTACCTACAACCAATGAAACTTTGATAACATTGTGGATTTCATCTTGTGAATGGCTTTGATGTTAATTAAAATGCTACATGAATCTTTGATCTAGTATGGTTTGTCGGCTAACATCATTCATAATACAAACTTTGTTTTCCCCTAGGCACTAAAGAGCCCTCAATATTTTACCCCCAGAGGAAACCCTGTATATTCACCAATCAAAAATACATAAAAGTTTTTGAGTCTTCCAATTTTACAAGACACTACAAGGCAACTTCCAATGAGGGGGTTAAATTTCAGTGAGGGATTGCTGGAGAATCAAAACATTTTTTTTTGGCCTTATTTTATTTATGTATTGTTGTGTAACGACACTTTCAACAGTCCAAGTCATATCATGTCAGAGTACCCCCAGTAATAATCAGGAAGGTACCTGCAGGAAAGTGCTAATGAAACTTTTAATAGCTAAAAATAAATGACTTCCTGGATTCTTCCAGTATGCAATGCTCAAAAATGGATGCACTGAATATTTTTTACATATCTTAATTGACGGTTCACAACTGTAATGCTCTTTTATATAAAAATTGTCAAGTAGGCTGGTTAAGCCTCTGAACAACACAGATCGGCTGCTTTTCCATCCCAGGCACTTGATATGCTGTAATTTCAGTAAGGAGGATGGCTGCTAAGTGACAGTGTGGGGTAGACTAATCAATATTTTCAACGTGCAGCCTCAAGGCTGCATGTTGAAAATACTGATTGGTCTACCCTCAAATAATGAATATGGACTCTTCTAATTGCTGCATTTGAACTGACATGGAAGATACACCAGGATTAAAAAAGTTAAATTTCAAGGACTTTTCCAAGATGGAATTTCAAATACCAATTACTCTTCACGGAAAAATAGTCAAGAAGTTTTCAATACAAAAGTTCCACACAAGGATCAAGATACTGATATCTAAAATATCGTGTTAATTCAATTATTTCCTTCAAAGGATAGATAGTCAAATATGTATGTCCAATTATCATACCTTATATTACAATGTGAAATTGTATTAATTTATTTCTTAATTTTCAAAATCACATATTTTTGCACAATGGCTAATCATGACCACAACATGAGTATCAACTCAAGACCAGGGGTGAGTGTTAATAAGCCATGTTGGCCATTTTAGAGGGTTTATACCTCCCAAGCATTGGTGACCGAGTCCTATTTTACCAGTAAAACAGAGCCTGTTTACTGCAGTAAACAGGCATGTGAAATTGTAACCTTGAAATATGTCTGTGCATATTCCAAGGGTATTTATGTATGACCAGGGTCACAACACAATCAACAGAAAATCAAATGGTCTTGGTAAACTGGTCTAAAGAAAAATTATGAAATGTCTTGGCCAATTTGGTACAAAATATTAAAGAGAAAATAAATATTCACTGTGGTTATTTTAGGAGACACAGATTTCTACCACTAGTATTATAAACTCGACAAAAGTGGTTCTGTATCAAGACTGATGACTTACATATCTTGGTACGTTTTTGACATGAGTCATCTGAGCTTGAATACAATTTTCTGGAAAAATTATTGTTATCTGAATTGCCAAAATTTGCAGCCCAGCAAACAAAGACAATGATCTTGAAAGCTGATTTTAACAATATTTATAGTCACAGCAATTTGAAAGCATTGCTAATAAGCTTCTCTTGCAGTTCTGGTTGTGAAGTAGTTTCTTTGTTGTTCACAAAAGATTTCTGTGCCACGAGCAGTGTTAAAAAGACAAAATGTGCCTACCTACAACCAATCAAACTTTGATAACATTGTGCATTTCATCTTGTGAATGGCTGTGATGATGTTAATTAAAATGCTACATGAATCTTTGATCAGGAATGGTTTATCGGTCAAATTCATCAGGGTTCCCCCAGAATATTGAAAACAAAATTCAAGGACTTTCAAGGACCTTTTTGAAGAAAATTCAAGGATATTCAAGGACCGTCTCGAGGCTGAAACGTCCTAAGGCCGAAACGTCCCAATGGCAATACCCCCTTTACAATAAGTAGTCAATTGTACCTCGGTTCACAAGTTGTGAACCGAGGTAAATAAAATTTACTACTTATTGTTTGTCAAGCAAACAGGTGCGCACGTTTTCATCACTGTGGCAACTGTTTCATCTGCTATGAAAGCCCTCATTTCAGTCGCATCTGTATCCACCCAAGATCGGGCAAGTGCGAATGGTTTCATGTTTGGTTTTTGTATTGTTTGGCATATAAATTTGTTTGCGAAGAGCACAGTTCAATAAAATCATTGTCAAAAAATTGACTGAAAATGTCCAACTGACGCTCATTGCCATCCACAGAAAACTGAATGCCCGTGGGCTCGTCAAATGTTTTTAACCATGGGTGGTGGAACGAATCCCCCAAATTCAATGTTTTGTCAACATGAACACATGTGCTTGATTGATCAGCTGATTCGCCGGCATTTACATTTTCTTCCAAATTGCTTTCACACGACACGAATTTGTCTGACGAGTCTTCATTGATATTTCTTATGAAAGAATATCCAGGAAAACTGTCCTCATCCAAATCAGAATCCTCAATAATGTCATAGAAAGTTGATAAATACATTTTCTTCCAAATTGCTTTCACACGACACGAATTCGTCTGACGAGTCTTCATTGACATTTCTTATGAAAGAATATCCAGGAAAACCGTCCTCATCCGAATCAGAATCCTCAATAATGTCATAGAAAGTTGATAAATCATTTTCAATTGATGACACCATTTTCCAAACAAAGTCAAACTGGGACGTTTTGTCCCCCTGTCGGACAAAGTATTGGAACATGTGCGTTACTTTATATGGAAACTCATGACGATTCCGGTGGAAATCAAAAGGTTTTCATTGGTTGGTAAACATAATTCGACCAGGGAAGCCCCCCTCTGTACTAATAAACATGAGCCGACCGAGTGCTAAGAGTTAATTAATATTAATAACAACTACTTGTTTGGACTTGTCAACAAATTTATTCGTTCCTTTTCGGACCGCTATTATGCTTGTGATAAATCAGCGATCAAATTCAAGGACATTCAAGGACCTTTTACTGATATACCTCGTTTTCAAGGACTTTCAAGGCCTTGAAAATAGCGTTTCAAATTCAAGGACATTCCAGGTTTTCAAGGACCCACGGCTACCCTGTTCATTGATAATACATGTGTGCAAACTTTGTTTTCCCCTAGACACCAAAGAGCTCCCAATATTTTACCCCTAGAGGAAACCCTGTATATACATCAACCAAAAATACATAAAAAGTTTTCAAGTCTCCCTATTCTGGAAGCCATTACAAGGCAACTTCCAATGAGGGAGTTAAATTTCAGTGAGGGATTGCTGGAGAATTAAAACATATTTTTATTTTGCTCTTTTTATTTATTTATTGTTGTGTAATGACACTTTCAACAGTCCAAGTCATATCGTGTCAGAGAACAGCAGTAATAATCGGAAAGAGACCCACAAGAAAGTGCTAGTGAAACTTTTAATAGCTAAAAATAAATGATTTCCTGGATTCTTCCAGTACGCAATGCTAAAAAATGACTGCATTCAATATTTTTCACATATCTTAATTGATGGTTCACAACCGTAATGCTGTTCTATATAAATAACTGCCAAGTAGGTTGGTTAACCCTTTGCACAACACAGAGAGGCCACTTTTCCATCTCAAGCACATGACACTTTGTAATTTCATTAAGGAGGATGGCTGCTAAGTGAATGAGTGCGGTAGACCAATCAATATTTTCAACGTGCAGCCTCAAGGCTGCATGCTGAAAATATTGATTGGTCTACCCCCAAATAATGAAAATGTACTCTTCTAATTGCTGCATTTGAACTCACATGGAAGATACCAACAGGGTTCAAACGGTTCAAATTAAAGGCCTTTTCAAGATGGAATATGTCAAATATCAATTACTTTTCACAGAAAAACAGCCAAGAAGTTTTCAATACAAAAGTTCCATACAAGGATCAAGATATTGATATCTAATATATCGTGTTAATTCAATTATTTCTTTCAAAGGATAGATATTTAAATATATATGTCCAATTATCATCACTTATAATATAATATGAAAATTGTAACCTTGAAATATGTTTGTGCATATTCCAAGGGTATTTATGTATGACCAGGGACAGGACACAATCGAACAGAAACTCAATTGGTCTTGGTAAACTGGTCTAAAGACAAATTTTGAAAGATCTTTGTCAATTTGGTACAAAATATTAAAGAGAAAATAAATATTCATTGTGGTTATTTCAGAAGATACCGATTTCTACCATCAGTATTATAAACTGGACAAAGATGGTTCTGTATCAAGACTGATCACTTACATATCGTGGTATGTCTTTGATATAATAGTCATCTGAGCTTGAATACAATTTTCTGGAAAAATTGTCAAATGTATTGCCAAATTTTGCAGCACAGCAAATAAAGACAACCATCTTGAAAGCTAGTTTTAACCATACTGATAGCCACAGCAATTTGAAAGCACTGCTAATATGCTTCTTTTGCAGTTCTGGTTGTGAAGTAGTTTCTTTGTTGTTTAGAAAAGATTTATTTCATGCCCACTCGTTTGTTAATAAAGTTATTTTCAATAAGATAAATTTAATTTAATGTGACCATCTTCAGCTAACTTTTTTTATATCTGATACTACAAATGTCATTACATTATTGAATCTACATGCTAAAACTGATTCGAGGAATGTGCAATGTTGGTTCGTTTTCTGTTTCTATTTTTGAGTTGCATCATTTTCAGCAATGCCCATCCATTTATCAACATTTCCTCATCAAAGACATAACAAACTACCGAACAGATCCTCCAAAAATGTCAAGCATTTGTATCAATACATGTAGTTGATGGGCACGTTGTATATCATTTGCATGATTTAACTCCTATCCTGTCAGATTTCCATTTGTTAATCATTCTGTTGGACACTTTATTCATTAAGATCATGAAACTTCATGTACATATTAATTAGTATTGAAATGGTTAGCCGGACATCAACTGTTTACCAAACTAACTGATTGAAAAAGCCAATAATCCAGAAGATTAATGCTGAATTAGTAGTGTACCCAATGACATGAAATCTGAACGTCCATATTGGAGATGTTCACAACATGATCCCTTTAGATGCTTTACATCCAAGATTTTCAACATCCTCTTTTTACTTGATGTCCAGTGTTGTTCCCCCGTAAGTCCTGAGTATTCATGGGAACTATTGTATAATACCTACTCCAGAGCCCGGGCTGATGTATTTTACATAACCAAGTGGTATTTTGAGATTTTTCTACATATTTATCCAATTGTGTTGAACAATTAAGTTGATAAATTTTTCAAAAAAGATAAAAATTATAAAAAAAAAAGTGTTACCAAGCAATATAGATGAGGTATTCTGGGTCGATATCACAGGATGAATTTGGCTGGTCTGACCACCAATCATTTGTTGACCTGATGAGGTCTGAACAATCTGGATCAAACCTGAATAGAAAAATGAAATTGAAAACATTTTATTGTACTCTAAAACTTTCAAAGTCATGGGTAAAGTATCTTAACCCTTTGAAGTCATACAACCAATTTTTCGGTCCAAGCCATAATGTTGTCCCATGTTTGTCTTATTATAAGAGGTCTATTCACGGGGGACTGATGATAAAATAGAAACTGCAGTCTGCAGCCAGACGGCTGCAGTTATTATTTTATCCTTCCTACGGCTGCAGTTATTATTTTATCCTCCCTGTATATTGATATTTGACTGACCTATCTCACTGTAAATGTACACAAAGGCGATACCATTCCAGGAAATGAGGGTTCAAAGGGTTAATATCAAGCAATGCATAGCATATCCTTTGACACATATTTATCACAAGATCCAGCCCTTCTTCTGACAATTAACCCTTCACCCCCACAAATCTACCCCATCAACCCGCATGATTTACCAAATAAGCAGCTTTAATAAAATAAATTTTCAACAAAACCATATCCTGTGACCCCTCAATGCTTGTTCCAATGAGGGGTCACATATGGTTTTTTTTTAAAAATTTTTGAAAATTAATACTAGAGTTATGGCTGGCATTGCAAAATACGCCCGGTAGGCTTTTTCGAATTGTACATAATCACTGTTTTCATCCTCAAGTCCTCCATTTCGATGTGAACTCCCCCAGTTCTCCACAGCAAAAAAAGATATCATCCGGGAAAAAAAGTTTTCTCCACAGAAAAAAACGATATCATCCGGAAAAAAAAAAAAAAAAAAGTTTACGACAAACGGACAGATGGATGAACAAACGTGTGTTTCCAACTGCAAGATCAAGACTGAAGGAGCAACAGAAGCAAGTGTGCTGAATAGTCAGTCACAAACTCTGCTTGGAATTAATACACATGCATAAATGTTACCGACAGCATAGTCTTAATTGACAATCTTCATCTTACTAAGGCCTATTTAAAAAAAAATTACTTTCCCCCTCTATTTGAGGAGGAAAAAAAACATTTTTTTTAAAAAAAAATAATTTTGTTGCTAATCCACAAAATAGTCCTGAAAAGAGATAGAACAAGAGAAGGGCACACCTCAGTGCATACAGCCAAACAATGACAAGACAAGAAAAAAACCAAAACACTTTGAAAGCATTTCCCACAATCTTCATTCCAAATTTAGGTGAAATCCAATAACCCAAACCAGAGATACAACATAAATCAGAGATGCGAGGCAAACCGACAAAAAAATTAAATGGACTATTTTACGAGGCAAATAGCAAAATTACTCTTTAATTTACAGCAAAAAGTTAGGTAACTGTGAAGAGCAGAAACACCTGTTACTGAATTCTGGTGACGATCAGACTATCCACATAAGAGATATAGAACAGAGACATAATGCCATACATGGAGAGGTAATTTGCATGTATTTTCTTTGTTTTACTGCAGGGACATGACTCAATTGAAAGCCTTTCCCATGAACAATTTTCATTCGAAATTTCACTGGAATAACCCAAACCTAAGGTACAAGGCGAACAGACAGAAAATTGGCTATTTTGTATATTCAAAGGGCCCTAACTCCGAAAAAAAATATTCCAACAGCAAAATGGCTGATGCTCCTCAAAAAACCTCATAAATAGTGAACATCTGTAAGAAATTTCATCAAAGTCTGAGCAGTAATGTTAAAGTTATAATGCGGACAGAATCCGAGTGCAGATGGACACACACACAGATAGATTTCAATACAAGAGATTGTACCAGAGGGGCACACCAATGCTAAGAATAAGGCTGTGACAGATGACAGACAATATCTCTCACCCAATGGACAGACCCAGCAACAAATCTAAAAGGTAAAAAGTTTTTTTGTAAAATCCTTGAAGTGTCCACAAACCCATTTCCAAAACACCAAAGTAACTCTACAGAGTCATGTAATTTTAAGAAGAGCATGCAAAGCATTGAAATCTGATAACCCAAACCTGAAATATGAGGCGAATAGACAAAAAAGCTATTTTACAATGCAAACGGAAAATTTTCAAAGTTAAAAAGGGGGACAAGTCTAAAAAGTGAAAAGTAAGAAATATTATTAGAGATTCATTTGAAAGCCTTTCCCATAAACAATCTTCATTTCAAATTTCGTTGAGATCCGATACAGACATGTTAACCTCCAAAAACAATTTTCAAATTGAGGTTAATTTTCACGGAAATAACATGGATTTCAGGGAAATGTTTGTGTGACAGAAAATGCTGCATGCAACAAGACTACCACTAAATCATCCTCAATGAGAGGACTTCTCTCTGTGGGAGATACTACAAAACTATTAATGCAGTTCACATTGGTTGTATTACCAAATAAAATATGCTCCCAATATTCCACCCCACAACTCAGCTAACCCAAACCTGAGGTATGAGGAAAACATGATGTAACTAGGAATTTAACCAGTTCGATCCTGTTTGACAAAGCTCATGGAGCTCTGTCAAACAAGATTGAATTGGTTAATTTCCTAGTTGCATTATGGGAAATAACTGCATGTTGAAGTTTTAATATTTTGACACCAGAGTGCAGAGGGTTGATGTCATATATTCATGCACTGTGGTTAATCATTACCGTAACAAGGATATAAAGTAAAGTTCAGCCAATTGTTTATACAATTTAAAATTGTTTCCCATTTTAGAGGACTTCCACCCCAGGCACTGGTTACCAGATCCTACTTTACCTGTAAAATAAAGCCTGTTTAACACAGCAAACAAGCACTGCTTCACTTCCCGGGATTTAATGTGCGTCTGTCCGTCCACACTCAGATTTCTGTTCGTATTAGAACTTTAACATTACTGTTCAGATTTCAATGCAGTTTCATACAGATGTTTACTATCATGAGATCTTTGAGGAGCATCAGACATTTCACTGTTGAAATGTTTTTTCTGGGAGTTATAGCCCTCTGAATAAACAAAAATAGCCTATTTACAGGAAACAAGCCAAGACCAATACCGGGTCTGGACCTGTGTCGGTGCATGCATTTGATTACAGAGATGAACAGACTTCAAAGAATCGGCAAACAGGAAGTGGCTGCATGGCAGATCTGAAAATTAGATACATAATACAACTCATCATTATGAAGCAGCAGACCAAATATAAAATCATTCTCTTTCATAGAAGCCAAGAAAACTTTGACGGAAGAAGTGTTTCGGACAGACTGACGGATGGACAGAGTCGAGCGGTTACTAGACCTGCTCTGCTGCTGGCGACGCAGGTAAAAATAAAAGTGACAAGATGGAGTTGAGAAACAGACATTATTTATAGGTTTTATTTGCCTTTTATCTTCACAGGCATGTTTATCTCGTTATCAAATAATCCTGTGATCTCTTCTATTTAGAATGCAGCAAAATGTCCAAATATGTTTAACTTTGGAGAGAAAAAATCATGTACCCTACAAAAGGCTTACCTTAAGTAAACTACAAGTAACTTTGGAATACATCTGCATCAAACAAGAACAATACCGCTGTTTGGAAATGATGAATATTGAGATGACCAAAAAAGGTTAGGGCCCTGGAGCCATCCTGGCTTTCTAGAATGTCATTCTTGATTGAAAGGATGAATGTGTCCACTGCCATCCAATTGGATTTTTTTTTTTTGGGGGGGGGGGGGGGGGGGGGGGGGGATCAGGTAATTCATCCTGCTGAATTATTGCTCAACATGCGGTTATGCAATGAAGATGTTGAGACATACTTTAATAACCTTCCCCAACAATGGGTGACATCTGCCCACCATTTGTCCAGACTGGTGTGATTGTTCATATGTGATAGTTACACATGAAGATGAATTCTTCTGCACTCCTGGCCACCCTGATCAAATTCATGTCTACAAATAACAAATGATTTACCAAAAATGAGAAAGTGACTGGGTGCCCAATCCCATTGGGGGATCAATAGAAGACATTCCAAAACTTCATAGTTTGAAAGGAAGTTTGCCCTGCTTCTATGTTGCTGTATAAATGTATTATGGTGATAGAGGTAAAACCATAAGTAACCAACGATTCAATAAATCAATAAATAATAACAAATAACAAAAGCTCTTGACATGTCCTGGAGAAGAAGATTTTTAAAGATTATTCTTCATATTTCATGAAGTTAAAATTTGGACTCTGATATGGAGCCGAATTATTTAACCCCATGGACTTGCATTGAACAAACTTAAAACTGATTCCCTTAAGGATGTTGTATATCAAATATAAAAAGTGAAGATTTTCTAATTTTTGAAAGGCTGCTGACTTGGTGTTTTCCCCATTACTAACAGTCTTAACCCTTTGATACTTTTGTACGTATTGTGACGTACGAAATCAAACAACGCGTTGATACTTTGTGGTTATTTTGTTTTGTTATTATTTTTCGATTTTTTATAATTTTAACCTCAATTCCTATTTTCTCCCGAATAGTGCTCAGTGACAACCGTTGAGCCAAATGTTATCGCCGCTTAAAATACTAATATAATCCTGCTGTGAAGACTTCTTAACTGGTTGAGTGCTAGAAGCCACTATCAGGGCTTTCAAAACAGAGGATACCAGAGCAAAAGCCAACATTTTCCTTGCTGATATTTCATATTCAGTCAAACACAAATAATATTTTGTTTTATATAAATTTGTTTTATTACAAATTATTGGAGAGTGCATGTATGCACTCTCCAATAATTTGTAATAAAACAAATTTTGAATAACAAATTCAAACCACCAAAAATAATCTAGCCCTCAACCAGTTAATCACTAATGTGAGCCATTCCTTGTTATCTGTACTTTCCGACGTTTGATGTTGCATTTTGAATTGCATTTTGAAAAACGTTGAAGAAACTGATTTCCCAGTGACGTTTCAACATCAGGATAATTAAAGTTTCAAAGGGTTAAAATTAGTGTCTCCTGTATGGTATCAGGGATTCTTCTGCCCTCTTTGGGAAAGGGTCCAGGGCCCATTGAATTTTGTACATTTGCACCCGAAGGCTTAACTCTTAACCTGCTGAGTATTTTCTAGATATTTTTTATCAAATCTAGTCATGGCTGCTTTAAAGATTTGATGAAAAATTGATATAAGTGTAACACAAGAAATCATTGGTGAAAAAATCCATTCAATTTACACGGGGCAAATATGATTAAATGTGCCCAACATATACTTATTTCAGTAACAAGAGAAACCCTGTGCTGGGCAGGAATATCTGCCAGCAGCATGCAAAGAGTTAAACTGGGAATTTGTTTTGGAAGAGAGAAACACACAAACATTAAGAAATATTACCTTCAAATTGAACTGAGAACACTCACAGGCTACTTGGCAGTTGTGACTAGGCCAATATAGGCAGTCAAGACTTACCTAGAAACAACTGAGAACGTTCTTGCAATCGTATCTGCAACCTACTTGATGGGGCACCTGTTTTGTTGCAGTAAAGTGATCAAATCAGAATTAGGTCTTCAAGGGTTCAAGACAAACACACTTGTTGTTTGTCCTTTAATTCAGACACTTGATTCTTTGTTTGGTTGGTAGGTATTGGTTTTTGAGGGCTTATGACCACTCAGTTTAGGACACCAATTGTTAAATACAATTTTGTTTGAATGGGGACTGAGATTGAGAAAATTTTTGGTTAGAAATGGAAAAAGTCTTGCCCAAATGACATTAGGAAATGGTCCCATATTCAGCCCCTGTAGACCCACAAAAGAATCCCTGTGGTACCCACATGTGAGCCCAATGACTTGATTGAAACCAACTTCCATCTGACACCCATAAGTACCAAATCAAATGTTAAAAGGTTCTCTGTCCTCTGAGGTTAGGGAAAGATGGGAGTCCCCACAGGGTGGTGGAAATTTAGCTCTGGGGTTCCCACAAGGCGGTGGAAATTTTGGGGGGCATGAGTCAAATACTTATGATCCAATAGTACTGTATATAAAATTTGGTTCAACTCAGACCATGGGTGCTGAAAATAGAAAATACACCAAACATCAACTCATTCCATCCATCAGATCATGAGATTTAAAAAAAAAATTGAATAATTTCTTCTACCACCTCCCTATGGAGTTTGACAACTTCATCTGAATGTAACCAAAATGTATCCCCATAACCAACAATTCCCTAAAATGTCTTTGTAATTGGTTTAATGGTTTTTGAATAAAAGCCACAAACACGCTCTTCATGCAGGATGATGGATGGGAGTGATCACTATAGCTCATTCTGACTGAAGTCAGGAGTGTTAGAAAGACGGAATGAAAAAAAGTACCATTAAGCAAAACCAAAGTCTGGAGAACTTACATCCCTAACAAAGAAACAAAGGTATGAAGGAATATGCAAGCATAACTATACTGACCTGGTAACTGATTAAGCTGGCCAGTTGGAATCATAAATCTTGTTCCCTGTTCAGTTTGTTGAATTTGAAGAGTTATTGGCTGTGATGACCCCATTTGCTGAGCAGAAGACAGAGTTGTTGCACAGCCTGAAATTTAATATTTCTCATGAGATCATATCACATGTAAACAATTGAAAAACAATGTAATTTCAATCCTGTTTGAAGAAAAGTATCATAAAATTAGTAGAATTATTAGGCCACACAAAGTAGATCTTCTGTTTCTCAGGCCATTATTTGTGAAATTGCATGCGGGCGAGTGTTTTTTTATTTTATTTTTTATTTCAGTAATTACTTCTTAGCCATCAAAAGTTCATGTTCTTGGTTCAAGTTTTAGACCTCATAATCTACAGAATAGCATGGGTGGTGTATTTCATCCCTTGAGTGCAAGAAGGCTTTGCAATGCTAAAGCATTGCAAAGCCTTCTTGCACTCAAGGGACAAATTGATCAATTTTTTTAACTTGGGTAAAAATATCAGACATAAACCATTTAATTTTAATTTTTTTTAAGTTTAAATTGGTTATAAAAAGAGAGCATGCGGCAGCCAATAGGACCATGCGGGAGGGCCCGAGAAACAGATTTTTTATTTTTTTAGGCCTTACATAGTTAATTAGTTTCAATTTAGTAAATATTCAGACATTACAATATATTAGCATTACAAAACTATGCCAGGGCTTAAAATTCATGCAAAAATCACAATCGATTCTCACAAGGAAAACAATAAGGCTTTAGCCTTTTACCCAATGCCGAGAAAATGAAATTTTATTATTTTAAATACTATTTTTATAAATTGTTCGAAACACTTCAACAAAACCATAACATGTGACCCCTCGTTGGAACGAGCTCGTTCCAATGAGGGGTCACATATGGTTTTGTTGAAATATTTTTGAAAAATTTAATTTTTTCAACAGTTCAATTTCCAAATTACGTGGACGGATGTGGGCGATTTGTTAGGTAAAGGGTTAGAGTGATTCTTGCAAAATGTTCATTTGCTTCTTGTCACAGATGTTAACCCTTTACCCAACGCAGACGATTTCAAAATTTATTATTTTA
Source organism: Pictodentalium vernedei (assembly GCA_031216915.1). Lineage (NCBI taxonomy): Eukaryota > Metazoa > Mollusca > Scaphopoda > Dentaliida > Dentaliidae > Pictodentalium > Pictodentalium vernedei. Next base: position 83,759,133 of record CM062294.1, read on the forward strand.
AATATTATTTTTTAAATTTTTTCAAAAAATTTCAACAAAATCATATCATGTGACCCCTCTTTGGAACGAGCTCGACAGGCTCGTTCCAAAGAGGGATCACATGATATGGTTTTGTTGAAATTTTTCAAAAAGTTAAAAAATTTATAGTAATTTATATATTTTTTATACTTACCAATGACCCAGACATAGCTGGTGCTAACTCTTAAAATATAGGGCCAAACACAAATTTTGCCCCCCAATCCCCAAAATTTGCATCTAAAACTAAAGAAAACATGTCCTGAGAGGCCCTCCACACTTCGCCCCTACTGCGCATGCGCAGTGTCAAGGACGTTGCGAAATTGGCGCCATTTATCATTCTAATAACCAGTGCCTGGTAAGCGCTATGTACTCAGCGGGGAGGCAAGAGTTCCCAACTCCTGGGAGGGCCATCCCCGTCTGGGTCATTGGTAAGTATAAAAAATATATAAATTACTATAAATTTTTTAACATTTTTATACTTCATACATCCATGTACTCTATTAATATCCAATAATCCTTATACTAATAATTTTTAAAGTAAGCCAATAATAAAGTAAGTCTAGAGAATAGAGACTCTTATACTCCTAAAAGTGTGTGAGAATTGCATAATCATGTCCGTTGACATATGCAATATTCAAAAGCTATACTTTAAAAACTAAGACTTGAATGAATTTTATAAACTTAAACTTCTCACTAAACAACCATCCCAATAACAGCTCAGAATTACTAACTCCGGAGGAGGTATCCCCTTGTTTTCATAGTAAAAACAGGTGACCCAAGGGAACACTCTCCCCCCCCCCCCCCCCCCCCCTTTTTCTTGCCCTGGGTCAAATAGCCCAGAGCGAAGAGGGCAGCCGAACGGAGACACTGCCGAAACAGACAGCCTACCTAGCTATAGTAGCAACTGTTAAGTGAATGACATTCTGAGCAGTAGATAATAGACCTAACAATAGAGGCCTCCAGAAATGGACTCGATATTTCTGAGATAAAATTCATGAATGGATGGCTGAGCGCAATGAGCAGCCTTCAAAAATCTATAATAGAACACTATTAATGTAAGCCCAAGAAGTAGAAGAACTCTTACTTCATGAGCCGAAATCTTAAGCACAACTGCTAAGCCAATGATATACCATAAGCAGTACGCTAGTTAATAGAATCCATTAACAATAAAATGGAACGTAACGTCCTTCTACTAGACATCAAAGACAGAAGAAGCTTACGCCCTTGTAATAAACAGATATCTGTTTATAAATACATAAACTGTACCCGGAAAGAGTAAAGGCCTATGCCCATACGAAGACGGAAGGACCTTAAAATAATAGGTTCCGGATAATAGGAGCCTAACTCTTATGCAACAATCCAACCTAAATAGTAACGGAAGTATTGATTCCGAAACTATGAAAGTGAAAATCATCCATCGATAGTGCATGAAACTCACTGACTCTACAGTAAAAGAGAAACCAACAGAATTACTGTCTAAAAGGTCAGAATTTGAAAACTACTGTTTCCAGAGGCTCAAATGATTACTTAGCTAAATAAGAACCTGAAGTTAAAATCCGTATAGGAATTTAATCTAAAGATTCTAAGTCTATTTATCAAAAAGTTACTAACTGACTTAGATAAAGAGACAAAAGACTCAATTGTAAACTATCGTAGAGTGCATAGGTATGACGTAACATAAACCTATAACCTAAATAACAACAGGCTGCAGTAGATCTTGTGAAACAAGTATACTAAAAAATAGCAATGAGTAGTATGGAGGGATCAACCATATGAACATAATGATCCCTACACCACGACGGAAGAGCCTCCACTTTAGTCGCATAGAATAGCGAAGAAGAGGATCTCCTATAGTAAGAAATCGCGTCCAAAGCTCGTCCAGTACAGTGCTTACAATGCAATACGGACCACACAACGGAATACATGAAGGTTGCGACCTTGCTGGTTGTGATAAAGATGACACGATTTACCCAGTGAAAAAAGATCCTCACATAGAGGAAGATTTCACGTTAAGATCCACAGTAGACAAGAGAGTAAATTACTCATGATCTCTGTGAAGATAGAGATGCTATCAACAGAAATGTATTGTGGTTGTTTATCTTAGCAATACCTGCTAAAAACAACAGCGCCGGAGGATACGCGTATCCTATCATTCTGTCCTATAGATCAATAGAGCGTTAACAGTATTAGCTCAGAGATCTGGACAAGCCAACACATACGTCTGCAATTGATTAGCCAGCTGTGTCATAAATAAAACATCATTGGGCGCTCCCATAGATAGCAAATCTGATTGAATACTTGTTTGTTGAGAGTCCATTCTGACAGCAACAAGCGACCCGTAAGAGAACGGGAGTGCGATAAAACAATCAGACGACCCAGAATATGACGGACCAAAACTGAACTTGGTGTACTATAACCAACAGACGGATTCTTTCCATTAAATGAATAACGGAAACGAAAGAGTGCCTCCCTGGTTCCGGAGATACGCCACTACTGTCGAATTAAAGGACAGGAATTTGGGCATGCGTTTCTGAATAATGTTCATGCAATGACATAAAGCAAGCCTAAAAAACATTATTCCGCGGAAGTTAAACTGATAGCTGAAAGACTGCGGAACCCAAAGATCCTGGCACTTCGAATCCGTAGGGATCAGTATATATCCCCATCTGTTTGACTGGCAACCGTCATAACAGCCACACTCGGGTCCGGCAACTGCGGCGGCACTCTCTGAGTCAACCACCGAATGTTTGCCCCAGTCTGAATCTCTTGTAACACTAGATAGACAAGAGAATGTATAAATCAAGCAATTCATGGATTGCCGGAAAGTTGCCGTCGAAGAGAAGCTCCTCCGAGAACGAAGCGACTCTGAGAGAGTTCTTAACCTACTATCCACGCGTGGATGTAGCTAGGGCTGCATCACGTCTAACCAACTCCAATCAGCCACTGAAGGGCGGAGTTATACGTGAACAAACTACTGCCCTCAAAAGAAATTACATTGAGAATAATATCCCGTAAATCTTTTCTTGAAGACGTAATGATAACGCCTCAGTAAGGCGGATTACGTATAATAAAGCGTCTAAGTTAAGTCTAATATACATAATGTCGTTCCCAACATTGAAATTGGAAAAGACATAAACGGTGAAAAAGAATATATGCAGTCTTTAATCACACCGTCTAGACGCATATGAACTCTCGGTATGCCCTGCTCTGCCAAAATAAACTATATGTAAAAAAAGATAAAATGGCAGAAATGAGCCACGCGGACAAGAAACTAAACTATCATGCTTAGTAGCAGGCTTGTATATATATATAAATATATAGCGTCGAAAAATAAAACACATGTTGTAATGACAATATTGGACTGCGTCGGTAAGTCAGGGACAAAGTCCCTGTACCGATCGAAAAATCCGAGTCCAATGACGCTATAAGTCTCTTATCCAAGATCGCAGCAATGAAGTCCGAAATAATAATCACAGGAAGATAATGCCAGAAGATATGAAAGGCATCTTCCGATACTACTAAAGGGAAAACTCGAAATCTTTCGAATCCCTTTCGCCATCCTGTCGGACCCTATAAAGCGTTCGGTCGTCCATACCTGATGCAACCGCGGACCGCACCGACCCAGCGCCGTCGGATAATTCCTGATTCGACCGAGAAACCGTCAATTGCTGGGATGCTGCGAAACAACTGTGCTAACTCGGATAGCACGTCCGTCACTGAGGCCTGAGGAGCAGCGGTCTTACGATGAATTGCCGCAGGAAGCTCCGAGATCGTTACCCCGTGCATACTTCCAATATGCGAGCGAACGGAGTGTATAGGCCTCGTGTCCCTTGGCTACCGGATGGCGCGACCTATTCGCTGTGGAATCACTGAATGCCGAAACTGATCGGATACTCGAGGTCACGTAGCCAATGTGCGGTCGTGTGCCCTGCTGTGAGGATGAGGAAGCATTAAAGACAGTCTCTCGGACTGTCAATATAACGGAGCGTCCCGAGCAACGGACATATGCTCCGAATGTAAAATATCTGAACCACAACATGCGGTCCCCTATGTTGTTGGCTTCCTCCGATCTGTCCTCAATCTGCCGTCACTGGGTGAGTACTAAAGTAATTAAAGTGCTCGCATCACCCAAATCTCCTTCCTAGACCGCAACGGACGAACCCGGCAGCCGAACCATTCGATGAATGTACGCTACACCGGGTGAGCTAGCGAATGTCACTCCGTAAGCGATAGACATATTCCATGAGCACTTATTGCCGCTAACTCTTCATTAACTATGACGACAGAGGCACACTTTTGAAAGACATCTCCATAACTCTTCGAACAAGAAACCAGAAATGTTTGGATAGCAAGCATAAAATAATAATATATATAGCGTCGTTCAATAATTCGAAAGTTTGTGTGACATTATTGGACTATGTCGGAACTGAGGGACGATGTCCCTGAACCGAACCAAAAATTTCTAAGTCCACCGACGCTATCAGTTTCTTATCCGGCATCGCAGCATATGTTGTTCCAAAAGGGAAAGCTTGAAATCCACCGAATCCCTTTCGGTATCCCGTCGGGCCGGATGAAACTTTCGGACGTCCGTACCCGCTTCCGCGGAGCGTCCCGACCCAGCATCGTCGGATAAAATATATGCGACAGATTCAGTTGATGCTGGGATGCTGCGATAAACTGTGCTATTAAGGAAAGCACGTCCGTTCCCGAGGCCTGTGAAGTAGCGGACTTACGATGCATTGCCGCTGGAAGCTCCGTGTACGTTGACTCCCGCATACTTCCTATGCGAACGTCCGGAGTCTGCAGGCCTCGAGTCCCCGGCTACCGACCCAGCGCTGTCGGATAATTCTCGATCCGACACCGTTTCTGTCGGCTGCTGGGATGCTGCGATAAGCAGTGCTATGTGCACAAGAATGTCCGGCGTCGAGACCTGCGGAGGCGCAGTCTATCGCTGCTTCGCGGAGGGCAGCTCCGCATCAGATGGCTCCCGCATACTTTTCCTATGCGAACGTCCGGAGTCCATCGGTCTCGAATCCCTGGCTGCCGGATGGTGTGACCTGGTCGCCGAAGAATCCTTGATCGGCGAAGCTGGTAATATATCGGCGGTCACGCAGCCAAGGTGCGGTCGTGTGCGCTGACGAGAAGAGGAAGCCTTAGCAGTCTCAGCGGACTGCCTATACAACGGAGCGTCCCGAGCGACGGACGTATGCTCCGCTAACGACACATTTGTACCACAACATCTGGGGCCAGATGTTGTTGAACGAGAGAGGGGCCTCTCTCGCTTGCCGTCCGGATGGACCGGAACGAGCTATGAACCGGACTAAAAGGCTTCCTCCGTTCTCCCTCCGATCCGCCGTCACTGGGTGTGCATTAAGTTAATTTTATAGTGCTCGCATCACCCCAAAATTCCTTCTAGACCGCAACGGACGAACCCGGCTGCCGAACCATTCGGTGAATGGACGCTACACCGGGCGAGCTAGCGGACGTCAAAGGCCGTCGAACCTACTAGGGTCCTCTTAGGCAATTGGCGTATTACATGAGCACTTTTCCGCTAGCCCTTCATTAATTGTGACGACGGAGGCACACTGTTGGAAGACATCACAGATACATCACCCTAATCTTGATCGTCTGAAATAGAAATTGATAAAGTAGAGTGACCCTGCGGGGAAAGGACCGGAGTGTCCAAATCCCCAACAACATACCGTGACATACGCTTCCCATATTGTCATCGAAATCATACGATACAGAACCGGAGTTAATGCGAGTACACTGACCACATAAGAATGATAATAAGGTCAGAGGAAGACTTCCTCTTAAAACAATTGATCAATATCCTTTCAATGTGAAAAGAAAACAAGTCCTGGTACTCGCACTAACCCCTGGCAATCAAAATACATAATAATAATATGATCCATTAATATAGAAAAAATAATTGAAATCAAAATATTTTGAAAAAATATTTTTTCAGAACAGCCCAAGTTTCTGAAAAGTAACGTTGAGCCCCAATGGATCCCAAGCCTAAGTGTGGACAAAAATTTTAAAAATATTTTAAACAATTTATTCAACACTTACGAACAATAATAATGTATCTAGTTATGATTGAAATAACATAAAGATATTATTATTTAGAAATCCCCCCCTCACACAGAGGGCTGTTGTAAATGTAAACAATGAGTGTAAAAACACTAAAATAAGACTCCAGGCACCCAGGCCCGAAATCAGTTACCAAAAATACACCATCTGATGCAAAACAGAGACTTCCAGGGAAGAAACTGCAGAACATCAGATGGTAGATGCAGAACACAACGCCTAACCACCCGTAGGTGAAGACGTAAACATGGGGAAAGAACAGAATTCATTCTGTTATTCAGCTAAACTCCCAAGAAATTTTAGTAATAATAATTACAGAAATTATGCCAAAAGCATGGGAGAATAGCAAGGGGGAACTTAAAGGACAGGGAGAGAGGAAAAACACTTGTAAAAACAGTGTAACTAAATAATCAGAATGACAACAAAATGGCTGCTGCCTTGAAAATAGGTAACTTAACATAATTTCATTAAAAAATTTTAAGTTACAGCCCTGATAATATTCTGTCACACATTCTTTTCCTCTCCTCCTTTTCTATCCTCCTTAGAATCACCATTTCACTAATATTTGTGTGTCTGGCATCATTTAAACTGAGATTTAAAAGCACAAAGATCAGTCAGATGTTAACTGATGAAGGGCCAAACTTAGAATGATAAATGGCGCCAATTTCGGAACGTCCTTGACACTGCGCATGCGCAGTAGGGGCGAAGTGTGGAGGGCCTCTCAGGACATGTTTTCTTTAGTTTTAGATGCAAATTTTGGGGATTGGGGGGCAAAATTTGTGTTTGGCCCTATATTTTAAGAGTTAGCACCAGCTATGTCTGGGTCATTGGTACAGTATAAAAATATAATATTTTTTCAGCTGCTAAATTTGCATATTACGCGGGCGGATGCGGGCGATTCGTTGGGTAAAGGGTTAAAGTTTCTTTAAAGGCCTGATTAATTCTACTGATTTTTTGTCTCTCGTAATAAGTACCACTTTTCCTTGGCAAGGGTGTCCAGTAATGCCTTAGGTGCTCATTTCATGTATGCTCCATTTAAAACCTGCCTTCTTCACACCTGGTGATCACTCTGTAATATATGGGTCCACCACCCACCTATCAAGGCTAATTATAGATGAGTGGGAAAACCAGACTTCAAACAGAACGCCGACGACATGCATCAACGGATAGCAGCGAGTGGTGCAACTATATAATATAGTTAGGCAAATAAACTCCTGATCGCAAACTCGACCAATAAACAAAAAAATATGTTTGAAAACACAACATTATTCCATTACGCTGACGTTACAACAGATGTTTCTATGGAAGATAAAAACTTCTGTCGCCTATTTCACACCTTATGCAAATAGTGGTTAATTCAATCTACATGTACTTTAATTAATCCCTTTAATCCCTTCAAACAATCAATAGTTTAATTGCATAGCCCTACAATCTAACAATTCAGTTGAATGATTTGTTACGAGAGAGAGAGAGAGAGAGAGAGAGAGAGAGAGAGAGAGAGAGAGAGAGATTGTAATTAAGTTTATATCTGATTTGTTTTTGTTTAAGTAATCATAGTGATGACCCAGAAAAAGTTCAAGCACAGTCAATCAGGCTGATTTGTCTATTTTTAGCACAACTGTTACATAACAGCAATCAGCATTACTGGTGTCAGTTTTAATTGAGATGTACATGTAATGCCATACAGGCAGTAAAGACTTCACTTGAGACCACTGTCAAGGTACTTGATCTCCGTCAGCAAGACCACCAAAAGCCTGTATGGTGGAACATGTGTCCTACATGCACAGTGCAACCCTGTTAATTGAATAGCCACTTTGCCAATAAATATTATTCAATTAACAGGAGCATTCAATTAACAGGGATTGTGTCACTTTCATTTTTCTAGAGATAAACTTAGCATTTATTTGATCTTGTTAAGTGTACTAATAAATACTTCTAGTGGAATGTGCTGCAATAATTTAAAAGTTTGCCTTTATTTATTGGTGTTCAAGGTCATTTTCAGCATCTTTAGCTGTATCTTCACTGCAACACGTATGAAGGAATGTTTAGCCGACTGATTGAATTTTTATGTATCTCAAGCATTACATTGTAACAAGAAACCAGGCGTAACCTTTAGGAGAATAAAGGCGAGTGATACATCAAGAGCCGGAGAGGCTACCAGGAGGTGACTGGGGAGCCTGATTTTCATTAGATTGGCAAATTATTACTGTATATGTAAAAATCGGCATAAACACTAGTTATGGCCCAAGTTCTAATTTATATGTGATGCTCAGGAAAAAAAAATGAAATACGTAAATCAAAGTATGTTTGTTATGCAATTGGAGAATATCTGACAGCTGGGGCTGGGTATGCTTAAAACTCAACTTTCATCTAGTAGGGCCCTCTTATTTGAATATTATTTAATTCAATAATCCTGTTATTTCTAAAGCTTCCAAACACCAAACCATTTACCACACCCAAAGTACAACTTTCATCTCTTAATTGCTTATGGATTTCAGAGTAATATCTTGCTAAATGAATAAAACATTGTGTGATGTGTCAATGAATTACCATACCACTGAATTTTCAACATTAATAGACCTGTATGGCTTCCAGGTCTGAAAATAGGCAGTCTGACATTTGCAGAATGAGGTTCCCAGAGGGTGAATTTGATGATGCAATCCCACACAGTGGGCCAATGTATCCTCTGCATACCTCTTTCTGTTTAGTTTTGAGACCCCGATTCAGATTGAGTTTCAGAGAGGTTAAATTTAATGATGCTACCCTGCGCACTGAATTCACCCTCTGGGGACCTCATTTTGCAGATGACAGTCTGCTTATTTTCTGGCTTCAGAATATTCAATATAAGCATTTAATGTGTCCTTGGGCAAGGCACTTAACCCCGATTGTCCACATGGGGGCAGGGTGACGCTGTGTATTGAGGTGTACTGCATGTCAAAGGTACGCAGGTCTTCAACCAATCTAACCCTGCCTGTGCTGCGGTGCGGCATTACGATGTTAGGGAGCTGGCAGCTGCTCATCGTTGCTCGGTGGTTTTCTCCAGGTAATCCGGCTTCCCCCACCCGTAAAACTGTCATGATCATGATTAGCTCTTGTGCATAAGTATATGACATTAAACACCAATAAATAAATAAATAAATAAATAAATAAATAAATAAATATAAGCATTTAAACTGCTGTATCCTATTTGTCAAGAACTCCATGAGTTACATCATAAAGCTGACGAACAATATCTAATTGGTTAAATTTCGGCAAAACCAGTGCTGAATAATACTGCTAATTGTGATGTCACGACTATTTTGGGGCAACATAAAAAGAATTCTTTGAAGAGAGGATGATTCCCCTGTAATATAAAAAAAAATACCTTGAAAGCTTGATGGCAAGACTTTGGCTTGAATAGTGGCTGGAGAAACACCACATGAAGTTGAACTGTTCATAATAAGAGATGACGAACTGGAGGGTGGTACAGTTGTTACTGACGGTGGCTGAGAAACTATTCCCAGTTTGATTGGTGCTGTAAAAAATGAAAAAAGTCTAATTATTACATGCACGGCCATCTCAAGATAAGTAATATTGTGTTAACACTTAAAGGCCCATTTCTGGCTTTTACAACCTCAGAACAGATGTCCATAAGTCATCCTACTCTCACTAGACATATTGCCTAGACAGTGAATTCTGAACAGGAAGCCAAGACTTGACAGGAAATTACTGTTGAGCCACTGAAGCCAGTGGTCTTGAGGGAATTCAAGACAACTGTCCCAGATAACTGTTTTGTGTTTGGGGGATTAAATGCCCCTTTCAACAGCCTGGGTCAAATCGTGTCTGACAGTTTGATGGCTGAAGGAAGCTGAAGTGTTTATTGGTGTTTAAGGTCACATACTTATGCACAATGGGTACTTGTGACCGTCAGTTTTACGGGTGGAGGAAGCCGCAGTACTCTGAGAGAACCTGACAAGCAACTGACAGCTCCTCAACATTCTAACTCTGTTCAAGCTCCACTCAAGCAGGGTTACAGCAGTTGAAGATGTGCAGCATCGTCGGCACGCCTTAGTACACCAAAGCTGAAGTAACTGGAGCTAACCACCATGCAGTGGAAAGCAAATGTCAGACTCCCCAACTTACTTGGTCTGCACAAGCAGGGTTACCATTGGGTGGAGGCAAGTGCACGATTGACATTCAATATGACTCCCCCCCACACACACACCACCAAAATGATTGCGCATAACAAATCAGTTTATTATGATTTGTCAAAGAAAATGTATTCGATCAGTTAGGCCTCACAAAGTAGAACTTCTGTTTCTCAGGTCAGTTTTTTGTAAATAGCATGGGTGGTGGTGTATTACATCTCTTGAGTGCAAGAAGGCTTTGCACTGCTAAAGCATTGCAAAGCCTTGTTGCACTCAAGGGACAATTTTATTAACTTGGGTAAAATATCAAACAAACCATTTGATTTTTTTTAAGTTTGGATTAGTTAAAAATAGAGAACATGCAGCAGCCAAAAGGACCGAGCAGGAGAGCATTAGAAACAGATTTTTAATTTTTTAGGCCTTAGTCATAAATCTCATATCAGTGGTTTGTGTTGAGTGTTAACCCTTTACCCAACGCAGACGATATCAAAATTTATTTTAAATATCATTTTTTTTAAAAACTTTCAACAAAACTATATCATGTGACCCCCCATTGGAACGAGCTCGTTCCAACGAGGGGGTCACATGATATGGTTTTGTTGAAATTGTTTGAATAAATAATATTTTTTCAACTGCTGAATTTGCCTATTACACGGGCGGATGCAGGCGATACTTTAGGTAAAGGGTTAAACTGGAGTATATGTTACAGTTATTTACATTTTAGAGCTCCTTGATAAAATAGTGTGGTAGTAAGAAATGTCTTACATGAACACTGACAAGTATAAAGATGACAATCATGAAAACAAAAAGCACTGCACAAGATGCCATATTATTATTGCTATTTTCCAAGTTTCCTTGAGCTGCTTCATGCCTCACAAAGCCTTGAGCCTCAAAAAGATAACCTGACCATTTTATTCTCCCTTTAAAACATCTCAAATTGGTATGCAGTTTGGGACAGCAACAAGAACTGAATAATTGAGGATGCATCCCGAGCTGTGACCACGGCCAGTGTTTGATCACAATTGAACATTTGTACTTCTTAACCTGCCAACCATTCAGTTGCAACTGATAACTAAAACTTTGATTGTCATGAATGTTTGATCATGAACACACTTGCTAAAAACTTCAAAACTCTGATGTTTCCAAAGTCAAGATGTAAACCCTTTAGATATGAACCAAAAGTTTACTTATAGAGGAGGGCATTTTTTGGAGAGTTATTTTGATTTTAGGGGTGGGGCAGTCATGGTTAATATATATAAACATATTTTTTTATTAGGGTTTATGACACTTCCCCCACCTGGGATTTTCTTCCTGCATTACCTTATCCAAAAGTTAAGCTTCCTTTCCTCATTCAGTACCATTATGGGATTCAAACAAGAGGCCCCAAGGGGCCTTAATCACTCACCTGCCAAAGTGGTTCAAAGAAGTAGTTGGGGTCACATTCAGTTAGACATGGTTCATCAACACTACAAAGGAATGAAGTCATGAGAGGCAAATTTTACGGAAAAACACTAAGAAATGGATTTGAACAAACCTGAACCTAACATGCACCCCCCCCCCCCCCCATAGAGCCCAAAAAATAAGCCAAGGACTCAAATTGAACAAACTTGAATCTGATCAACCCCCCGCCCCCCTTGAGATGACAAATACAAAATATGAAAGAATTCTGACTGGTGGATCTGAAGAAGGTTTTTAAAGAAATCACCTCACATTGCAATAAGTTAAACTTTGGTCTCAAATAGGGTGCCAAAATATTAACCCATGGACCCGATTTGAACAAACTTGAATCTGACCCACCTAGAGATGTTGTATACCAAATATGAAAGGATTCTGATTGGTGGATCTGGAGAAAATTTTAAAAGAAATTCCCTCATAGTGCACTAAGTTAAAATTCGGGCTCCCATAGGTAGCCCAAATTAATAACCCAAGGACCAGTTTTGAAAAAACTTGAGTCTTATCCTCCAGGAGATGTTGTATACCAAATATGAAAGGATTCTGACTGGTGGATCTGAAGAAGATTTTTAAAGAAATGTCTTATTTTAAGTTAAAATTCCGGCTCACAAAAGGAGCCCAAATATCAACCCAGGGACTAGGATTGAACAAACTTGAATCTAACCCTCCTAGAGATGTTGTATACCAAATATGAAAGCATTCTGACTACAGGGGCTAAAGAAGATTTTAAAAAGTCTGAACTGGACTCAAAAATTTTCAGGCTATGCAAAAAAAACCCAATTTTCGTCTCAAAATTGACCAAAATGCATAAAAAATCCCTAATTTTTTTTTTCAAAATTTCGGTCCAAGGAGTCCAAACCGGACCCAAAATTTTCAGGCTAAATTTTTTTTTTTCGTCTCAAAATTGAACAAAATGCATAAAAAACGAGAGAAAAAATTTTTGCCAAATTTTGTCGGGGGTGTCTCCAAATTGAACAAAATGCATAAAAAATTGCAAATTTTTTTTTTTAGAATTTTCCGTCCAAAATTTCTAATTCCGAACCAGACCCCAAATTTTCAACCCAGTGATCTGATTTGAACAAACTTGAATCTGACCCCCTCTTAGAGATGATGCATACCAAATGTTAAGGGATTCTGACTGGTGGATCTGAAGAGGATTTTTAAAGAAATTTCCTCATATTGCACTAAGTTAAAATTTGGGCTCCCATTGAGAGCCCAAATATTAACCGAGAAACTTGATTTGAACAAACTTGAATCTGGCCCCCCTAGAGATGATGTATACGAAATATGAAAGCATTCTGACTGGTGGATCCAAAGAAGATTTTTAAAGAAATTTCCCCAAATTTCTCCAATAGGGAGCCCAAATACTAACTCAGGGACCCGATTTGAACAAACTTGAATCTGACCCCCCTAGAGATGTTGTATACCAAATATAAAAAGATTTCAACTGGAGGATCTAAAGAAGATGATTTTTAAAGAATATTCCACATACTGCACTAATTTGAAATTTGGGCTCCAATAGCAAGCCCAGGGACTCAATTTGACAAACTTGAACAAACAAAACATTCAATCAAAACAGGCAATGCCTTGGAGTGCCATCTAACACAAGGTGTTCCTCTCCAGTCATCTTTACGACAATTTTTCAATTGAATCTAACCCCCCTAGAGATGTTGCATAACAAGCATCAAAAGATTCTGACTGATGGATCTGAAGATTTTTTTGAATTTTTGAAACAATTTATGGGTGCTATCAGAGGTATGCCCCTTGTGAGACCAGCATGTTTATTTGAACAAACCTGAATTGACATATAAGGAAAATTTGGTTCAATTTGGTCCAGTAGTTTGTGAGAAGTCGATAATGTAAAGTTCACGACAGCCGAACGATGATGGACAGCAACAGATAAGTTAAGCTCACTTTGATGAGCTAAAAATGTATTGGTGGCGAGCGTAGCACATGCCTCTTCAGCAACCAGAGTGAAAAGAAGTCGAGAAAAGCTTTTGCATGTATCCATGAACTAAACCTGCAATATATGGATATCCTTGCCCCATGCTGATGGCTCACCACACCAAAGAACATCAACTATGCTTGAGTAATATTGCGAAACGTTTCATACAGAAAGTATTTTAATGGTATTTATTTATTTATTGGTGTTTAATGTCATATTTTTGCACAATGGCTAATCGTGACCGCAACATGGATATAAAGTCAAGTCCTGTCAATAGTTTATACCCCTGTGGCCTATTTTTTAGGCCTTCCATTCAAGGGATTGGTTATCAGGTCCTATTTTACTAGTAAAACAGAACTTGTTTACCACAGTAGACAAGCACTGCTTCACTTTCCAGGGTTTCCAGGGTAATTTATAAGTGCAACAAGAGCCATAACTCTAGTACGTCTGCATGGATGAAACCTAAAATATGTGGATATCCTTTCCCACATGCTGGTCTCTCATTGCACCAAAGGACATTAAAATCTGCCAACCGATGCTTGAGTTATAATGTAAAATGTGTAACAAGAGCCATAACTCTGTTATGTATGTGTGGAGGAAACCCACAATATGTGGACATCCTTTCCCCCATGCAACCACCATACCAAAGGACATCAAAATCTGACAACCAATGCTTCACCCTTTAACAACGCAAACAATATCAAAATTAATTTAAAAAAATATTTTTTCAAATTTTCACTATTTTTGCTGCTCTTTGAAAGTTAACATCCTGTGCCTTAGTCTGGAAAAGTCTACACAGGAAGCCAGGACATGTCTGAAAACATCTGCCAATCTACTTCGAATGTAACTTGTAAGTTAGCTGAAAAATTACGTGTTGGGGCAAATGTTTTGTTGTGGTAAAAGTGATCGAAGACAGAATTAGGCCTTGAAGGGTTAACATGCCAAATGTACATTCAACAGAGATATTTGCCAAGTTTAAATACAAATAGTAAAATAAATCTTAATATTTGTTTCCTTTTTATTATTTATTGACTATATGAGGCAAAAGAAAAAACTGTCTAGGGTAACCTTAGTATCCTGCCTAAAATTATTACAATTTTCAACTTTTAAATGTCTTAGAGATAAATTGTGGTAGTTAATCTTAAAGGGCCTGGATATTTTTTATACATTTCTGCTGCATTTTGGTAGTAATGTAGGGACACCTGTTTTGTTGCAGTAATAAGTGATCGAAGTTGGAATTAGGCCTTTGATGATTAATCAAGACCTTGTTTATTTTCCCTTCACTTTTATTCTATCTGAGCATACATACTTGGAAGCACTGAAAGACTTGGTGTTGGTGTTGATGCTGTGGAAACTGTAGGTTTGACCAAAGTTATAGGGGATGCAGATCTTGAAAGTGATGACGTTGAAACTACTGATGGTGTGCCATTCTGAAAAATTAAAAAAACTAATCACCAATTTGTCATGAATCAATTTAAGCGATGCAATTCAAAACTTATCCAAGTGAACAATGAAAGATATTTTCTAAAAAGCATTTTTAGCAAGGAACTGGTGTGCAGTACATAAAATCTTACGTTTAATCTTCATACTGCTCAGCATTATTTAACCCTCTACCTAACATAACATAATAACATATAACCAAAACTAATAATCGTTAAGGGCAAAAACCCCCCAAAAACAATATGTTGATTCCCAGGCAATTCCTCACTGTAATTGACCCTCCCCCACACCACTGAACTTTTTATTACCTTGCAGTCCTTCAATATAACTAAAAAAATCGAGAGACTCTTTAAAAAATTTTTATGTTTTTTTCATTCATGAATTAACTGAAATGTGAAGAGCATAAATAAAGACAGGATGCATCCTATAGCTTTGCAGTTATTTCTTGGAAAGTGTTGGCTGCCTCTTTGCCTAGAAGACTGCCAAGGCACTTGGAATGTAACTTGCAAGTTTCCCCCAGAGAAAGCATGTTGGGGCACCTGTTCTGTTGCAGTAAAAAGTGATCAAAGTCTGAATTAGGTTCTTTAACATTAAATGAGTTAATATGTATAATTATGCACTTTCTGTATATTCTGTGTGTGAAAAGATGACAGAACGCCTCTCAATCCCTGATCATTATATGGAACAAAAAAATAAAACCCTCCCTCCCTCCCTCACCGATTCGAAAAAAACAAGAGGCCCCAGGGGGCCTGAGGGCGCTCACCTGACATGGTAGTCTAAATATCAAACCAGAGACTTGACTTGAATAAGCTGCATACGCCCCTTCTAAGAAAAGCATATGCCAACTAGATGAAGCGACTGTGCCCACACAATACACAGAATTTTCCTTCTATTTTCATTTCCTGCACTTTTACGTCCCAAAATTGAGAAATAAATGCATAAAAAACAGATTTTTTTTTTATTTTTGTTTGGAAATTTTCGAAGTCCCAAACAAAATATTTTCTGATTAGAAATTTTTTTTTCTTCTTAAAATTGACCAAAACGCATAAAAAACCACCCGGCCCCCCAAATTTTCAGTGTAAACATTTTTTCTTCTTTTTTGTCTTAAAACTGACCAAAATGCATAAAAACAAATAAACTCATTTCCGGATTTTGGTCCAAAATTTTTCAAGTCCCACCCGGACCCCAAATTTTCAGTGTAAACAAAAAAAAAATGTCTTAAAACTGACCAAAATGCATAAAAAACCAAAAAACTAATTTCCGGATTTTGGTCCAAAATTTTCAGTCCCACCCGGACCCAAAATTTTCAGTGTAAAAAAAAATTGTCTTCAAAATTGACCAAAATGCATAAAAAACCCCCAAACTCATTTCTGGATTTTGGTCCAAACTTTCTGAGTCTGGACCGGGACCCCAAATTTTCAGCCTAAATATGAACCCAGGGACTTGGCTTGAACAAACTTGAATCTCACCCCCCTAGGGATGCTGCATACCAAATATCAAAAGATTCTTATTAGTAGATCTGAAGAAGATTTTTAAAGAATATTCCTCATTCTGCACTAATTTAAACATTTGGGCTCCCATAGAGAGCCCAAATATGGACCCAGGGATTTGATTTCAATAAACATGTGAAACAATCTTCCAAAGATGTTATATGTGAAATTTTAAAGCTTTTGGAGCAGTGGTTTGGGAGAAAAGTAGTGTTAAATGTTTTTCCCATTACCCACAGTGTTAAAAAATCCTGACTCAGCACTTTTTCAAAGTCCCAAAAAAAGTACCCCAAGATAAAACCGATAGAAATTTTTTTTTACCATTCCATTATGTTGGTCTTAAGGAAGCCTCACACCAAATAAGAATTCTCAGTGCCATGTAGTTTTGGAGATGTGGGCGTTTTAATTTTTTTCTATTATTAGCTCCTGCAGTTCCCATGGGGAGACAGGAAAAATTTTTTTGGCATAAATTAACTACTTATGTTCCAATAAAACCTAATGTCAAATTTGGTTCAAATCAGCCTCTCGGTTTGGAAAATAGAAATTTTGGACAGGCCAAAAATTCTTGCCCCTCCCATAACGATGGCAAATATAGCCCCTAGAACTTCTCTTGAACAAATCTGAGTCTACACCTCAAAAGGAAACTGCACACCTAATATCAAGTCTCTGCTACTGCTGGTTCAGTTCATGAAAAGATTTTTCAAGATTTAGGCTCACTTTTTGGGCGTGGCCCTACCAAGGGGCAGGTCAACTTGATTTGAACAAACTTGAATTGACATATGATAGGGAACATGCACACCAGATTTGGTTCAATTTGGTTGCGTAGTTTGTGAGAAGTCAATAATGTAAAGTTAACGCCGGACGACAGATGGGCGAACAACAGATGGAAAGTGATTAGTAAAGCTCCCCTTGAGCTTCGCTCAGATGAGGTAATAAAACGCCTGAGAATCAATGTAATATGTGTAGCCTAATAAACTTATTTTTGTTTTTACTTCAAAAACATGCCTATGACCCCTCATTGGAGTAAGTTTACCCTATACCTAACATGAAAAGCAGACGACACTTTCAAACAAAATTCTTGAATAACTTTTTACATACTGCTTGATGAGCTCATTCCAAAGAGGGGTCATAACCTATGTTTTTGAGACAAAAAATGAAAATTGGCGATTTTTGAGAATAGCGCAAACCGGTTTTGGCCGTTACGTTGGGTAAAGGGTTAACAAATAATATTTGTGCAATTTTGAAGATATGGGAGGTTTTAATTTTTTTTCTTCTCAAGATTTGATTTATCAAGATTTAGGCTCACTTTTCATCCGTGTCATGGGCATAAATTCTGTCGTTTCTAGGGTAAACCCACATGCAAAGCTGAGAACTGCCAGTGATAACTTCAACACCAACAAAATCTTCCAACTGTTCTTAAACAAACATGAATCTTGGTTCACTGAAGGAAATGACATACCAAATCTCAATGCATTGACTGGTGGTTTATGAGAAAAAGAATTTTAAAAAATTCAGAATATTTTCTGTACTGCTTCCACCACAAGGGGATTAGACACCTCTAGCCTATCCCACAAAGATAATTTATGCCAAGGTTTGGTGGATTTGAGCTAGTAGTTCTGAAGATGAAGATGGATGTGTAAAGAAGGGTAATTGGTGAGCTAATAAGGAGAGTTAAAAAGATGGACTGTATACAGACAATCGATTTAAGTGTCACAGTGGCATTGACAGATTACCGATTGTTGACATTCACATTCTGCAAAATCTTTTACCAATTCCAATTACTTGTTCGTAAGTTTTCAATGAAAGTGTCAATGACACTGTAGCTCAACTTGTCAAGACATGTACATGTATAGTATGTGACACAGCAATGACAAACATCTAGGTAATGACCTGATAACAAAGGTACATATAAAGTATTGTAACGGTCTGTACATAAATACTGACCGTAGCCTGTAACAAATGTATAGGTAAAGTATTGTAAAGGTGGGTGACAGTCAGATGCTAAACTAGAAAAGAAAACTTTGAGTCCCAGAGTGGGTCTGACTGAACCCCAAAATATTTCTCATAGCACAGTGATAACAAAGGCACCCCAAAACACACTCATTCCTGTCCCAAAGTGAAAACAAAGGTACCCAAGAAGTTTCGTGAAGATCTGTTCATAAATACGAGCTGTATAGAAGTTGTGACAAAAAACTGATTGGACCTAATTTCAGTACAAAATGGCCACTGGCAGCCATCTTGAATTTTGGACCGCACCCAGAAACACTCGTTTTAGTCCCAAGGTGATAACAAAGGTACCCAAGAAGTTTTGTGAAGATCGGTTGATAAATACAGCCTCTAGCCCGAGCCGTATTGACATGTGCACTAAAAGTGTACAAAGAAGCACAAAATAAATCAAAATTCATCTAATTTGCATAATTTCTGCACGGGAAAAAAACCCGTACTGTATGTGATGTATTCCATTTTACTGAACATTCATACAAAAATTTATTCAAATCAGAACTTTCATACAGAAGTTCTGTACAAAAGACTGACTGCACTAATTTTGGTACAAAATGGCTGCTGGTGGCTATCTTGAATTTTGGAGCACACCAAAAACACTCGTTCTCATCCCACGGTGATAACAAAGGTACCCAAGAAGTTTCGTAAAGATCGGTTCATAAATACGGCCTCTAGCCTGAGCCGTATAGGAGTTGTGTACAAAAAACTGATTAGACCTAATTTCGATACAAAATGGCCACTGGCAGCCATCTTGAATTTTGGACCGCACTCAGAAACACTCGTTCTCGTCCCAAGGTGATAACAGAGGTACCCAAGAAGTTTCGTGAAGATCGGTTGATAAATACAGCCTCTAGCCCGAGTCGTATTGACATGTGTACTTACTGAGTGTAAGCAGCACTGAAAAAATCAAAGTTCATCTAATTTGCATAATTTCTGCACGAGAAAAAAACCTGTATTATATGTGATGTATCCCATGGTATTAAACATTCACACAAAAATTTTTCAAATCAACGCTTTCATATGGAAGTTCTGTGCAAAAATCTGATTGCACCTAATTTTGTACAAAATGGCTGCCATCAGCCATCTTGAATTTCGGGCCGCACCCAAAAACACTTGTTCTCGTCCCACGGTGATACCAAAGGTACCCAAGAAGTTTCGTAAAGATTGGTTTATAAATACGGCCTCTAGTCCGAGCCGTATTGGCATTTGCACTTACAGTGCTGGAAGTAACACTAAATACATCAAAGTTAGTCTAATTTGCATAATTTACGTACGAGAAAAAATCCTTATATGTGATGTATCCCATGGTACTAAACATTTATACAAAAAATTATTCAAATCAGCACTTTCATATGGAAGTTCTGCGCAAAAATCTGATTGCACCTAAGTCCGTACAAAATGGCTGCCAGTGGCCAACTTGAATTTCGGATCGGACCCAAAAACACTCGTTCTCGTCCAATGGTCATAACAAAGGTACCCAAGAAGTTTCGTAAAGATCGGTTCACAAATACGGCCTCTAGCCTGAGCCATATTGAATTGCTGACAGACGACTGGCCATGGCATAAGCTCAAATTTGGCTTCGCCAAAGTTGAGCTAAAATGGACGAGTCAAAGTTTCATCAGTCACATCACTTACCCCCTTTTGATCCCCTTTGTCAATACCAAGTAATGTGTATGATCAGAGTCTCGATTGGACAATTCTAGGTGGAATCAAATCACTTTTTATGATATAAAGTTCAGTGTTTCATTAAAATGACAATACATGAATGATGAAATAAAATAAACAAAAAAAAAAGAAGAGATTGCAGAATCTTTTATTTAAATCCTTCATTTAATCACTTTTTTTTGTTTACCCCTCAAATCAATTACATGTACTGCAACGTATCAAAATAAAACAAATTGGAATACACTGCAAATACAGAAGTCATCATGTCATAAGTTGCCAACAAATTAAAATTCAAGACACGAGGGACAATATTTTCGAATACCCACAAACCGCACATTTATTCCTTTTCGAATACCCACAAACCACATATTTATTCCATTGCACTCGGTAATGTCTATTGCTGGAAAATTCAAACTGAAATTATAACATGCTATGCGCTGTGCAGGTTTGGCCGTTTGAGGGGAGCTATTGCTCCAGCTCTCCTTGGCTCTCCCCAAACCATATTGAGGATAGCCATAATTGCCCTCGTTAAACTATAATAGCTCTCCTCAAACTTTCAATTCCCATATTAAAAACCTTGTGTAATTGATATAAATGAAGAATAGCTCCCCTGAAACAGATTTAGGGCAGCCGTAGCAGCTCCCCTAGATTTTTCAAAAGGCCAGGCCAGACTGTGCTATGCCCAAAATGACAACATGCATTATTATCTAGTCGTCTGTTCACTGCTGTTTCATTTGATTTAAGATTACTTAATTCACAGTCTAAGTCTCAATTCATTTAAGTGAAGTAAAAATACAGTGTAGCCCACTTAATTGGATACCTCTTAACTGAATAACCCTGTTAGCTGAATATAATTTCTCAACACAAAACCATTTACCATACCTCCAGTACAAATTTGACCTGTTAAATGAAAAAAAATAGACAAAACTCCTGTTAAATGAATAAGAAATCTTGTAACCTGTCAAGAAATTACCCGGACTCTCCACAGTTTTCCTTTGTATTTAGAGACCTATTTGGCCTCAGTATATCCAATACAGGCATTTAATCTATTATATCTTGTTTGACAGAGCTCATGGAGCTCTGTCAAATGAGACATAATAAAATAAAAGCTAAGTTTATCTCTAGAATACAGGAAAGTGACACAATCCCTGTTAATTAAATACTCCTGTTAATTGAATACTTTTTATTGGCAAAGTGGCTCTTCCATTAACAGGGTTCCACTGTATTTTATTCACAACTCTCATATTAATCATATGTAGACCTATTCACAATTCTCATTTTACAATGCCTACAGTCTACCAATTGTCTGTCAACTAATGGACTGATGAACAACAAGAGCTGGACTTTCGTCTGGTGCATACCCCCACATGGTGTATCGCCTAGTGTGGGCATACCTATGACCAACAAATATCATTTATGAATATTCTCATACAGACTGACGGATGGATGCACAGATGGACAGACACAATCCAGTATACCCCCTCCCTCTTCCATTTTCTTCAAAAGTTTTCAACAATTTCCAAGTCAAAAGGTATGGTAAATTGTTTGGTGTTTGGAAGTTTTATGCAATGAGGCAGAAGCCTTTGTCATAGGCAAACTGCATGCCATATTTCACTGAAATCTGATGACCCCAATCCAGTATGCCCCTCCCCTCCCATTTTCTTCGAAAGTTTTCAACAATTTCCAAGTCAAAAGGTATGGTAAATTGTTTGGTGTTTGGAAGTTTTATGCAATGAGGCAGAAGCCTCTGTCATGGGCAAACTGCATGCCATATTTCACCAAAATCCGATAACACATACCTTTGATACAGGCTGAACAGACAAAGTCTATTTCTTACAATTTCTAAGTCAAAAACAGGAGATAACTCTAAAAAGGAGAATGTGAGAAATATCGTTGAATCCTTTTTTTAAAGCATATACCATAAGCAGTGTTCATGGCAAATTTCATTGCAATAGAACATTTGATACCCGAGATACAGGCTGAACAGATAAAATTTGGCTCGGACGGACACAATTTCTAAGTGAACAAGTAATAAAAATAAAAAAAATAACTAGTGTGGGCATACCTATGACCAACAAATATTATTAATAATAATAATTTACTTAAGTTATGAATATTTTTGGATGGACTCACACACGGATGCAGACGGATGGATGGATGGACAGACGGATGGACGTATGTAATCCAGTATACCCCCATTTTCTTCAAAAGTGGGGGTATAATAAGCCATATCCCTACATTACCAGTGTCAAAGAAGAATAATGAAAGAAAAGGTACCAGTAAAATGGAAAGCAATTTAACAAATACAATGGAAGTTAGTTACCTGTAAAAGTGGAGAGCTACTTCTCACTACTAGTTTCTTCAATTTAACTTTTTTGGATCTTGGGGGTGGTTCGGGACCACTATGTATTTCTTCAATTAATTTTTGACTTGTCTGCAGTTTTTTCACTCTGTGTGCAACAAAAGCTGGTAAGTCTCTTTCCATATCAGCAAGACATGGAAACAAGGAATGTATATCAATCTCCTGAAAGATAAGAAAAAAAAACGAATACAGAAATAAGTAATTGATGCCTAATTTGGGCTCTGAACTTTTCACAAAAATGGTTGAATTCAGGCATGGTACATGCAGTAACATTTACTACGGGGTAAATAACCAAGTCACATCAAAACAAACAAAAAAATAATTACCATACTACTGTAACAACTTTTGAATTTTGGAGTCCAAAGGCAAAGAAAGAAGGCTTGAACAAACTTAAATGTATATGATCAAAGATGGTTGCTGTTGCAACACTGCAGGCAGCCCACCACCAAAAAAGCCTGTACCTGAGCAATCCTAAGAAATTTAGTGATGATTGGAAGAAAAACAGGGATGTAGCACATGCTGAACGAATCGTGGACAGGTGGTTAGAGAAATCGAAGAGGCTGTCATAGAAGCCATTACGTGCAGCCATCCGTGATGGGAATAGTTTGTTCTCATCTTCTCCTCATACTAAGTCACCCTGTAGAGTTTCCGGAAACTTGATGCATAATTGATGCATAAATGTTATCTACAGCCTGTGCTGAATAAATGTAAGATGGCTGCTTATGGCAGCAATTGTGGGAAACCAACCTTGCCAAGAAAACTGATGCATAAATGTTATCTGCAGCCTGTGCTGAAGAAATTCAAGATGGCTGCTTGTAACGGCAATTTAGGGAAGCCAACCTTGCCAAGTTTCAAGAAAATTGATGAATAAATGCAACTTGTAGCCGGTGGTGAAGAAATGTAAGATGGCTGCTCTGGCAGCCATTGTGGGCAGCCGGTCATGACCTTAATGGGACATTCTCATCAAGGCATGAACGTGAAAATGTATATGAAGTTTGGTTATGATCAGAAAAGGACTGCAGGCTTTAGCCCGTACTTAATGAATTGCAGAGACAGAGAAATACAAAACATAGCAGCCATTGTGTGCAGCAGACCTTAACCAACATAGGACAATCTGATCTCCTCATTATGCTGCACCATTCTGCTGAGTTTCAAGAAAATTGCATAAATGCTACCGGCAGGCAGTTCTGAAAAAAAACAAAGATGGCCACACTGGTGGCCATTGTGGGCAGCCAACAGTGATCAAAATAGGACGTTCTCATCTACTCATCATACTTAAGTCACCCTGCCAAATGTTTAAAAAATAGTTGTTAGAAATGTGACCTGTGCAGCCTATGCTGTAGATTCAAAGATGGCTGCTGTGACGATCATTATGGGCAGCCAATGATGATTAAAATGGGAGGTTCTCATCTTGATGAAGTTTGGAGATGATCAGAAAAGAACTACAGGCTGTACCTCATGCTGAACAAAATATGGACAGTCATACAGAATAACAGACTTATAGACATCCACAAGCACTGTGACAATAGTTTACCTTTACTTCAAGTTAACCCTCAAGGGCCTGGAGATTTTTTTTATACATTTTTGCTTTACTTCAACAATCCTATGACTTTGCAGTTGTTTCTTGGCAAGTCTTGGCTACCTATGTAGACAGTCAATAATAGCTTAGAAACAACTACCATGGCACTTTGAATAGAACTTGCAAGTTTACCTCAAAACTAAATGTTGGGGCACCTGTTTTGTTGTAGAAAAATGTGATTAAAGACAGAATTATGCCCTTAAGGGTTATGCTAAAAATTGCAAGTTTTGTATAAATTTCATGAAAATTGTGACTTTTCCAAGTTATCTCCCCTTTGGGAGCCCATAATAAAGCATGGCATACATATTTGATGCAAGAACATTTGCTGCAGCATAAATCAGAACTGCTTGTCAAAAACCAACATTTTTCTGTTCAGTAGTTCTGAAGATGATGATTTTTTTAGGTTTTGTAAGTTTTCCCCACTGTGGGGATCCTATATGGGATATCATTTGTGGAAAATTCAATTGATAGGCCATAGAGAACTTATGCCCAAGCTTTGGTTAAATGTGGCCCAGTAGTAAAGTATCAAGTCTGTGTTGTAATGCAACACAATGTGACATGCACAAGATGTTCCAAGAAATGAGGTGACTGAAAACTTCACATAGAGATAAAAAATGTTGATAGGATCACCGATCCAATGTCGAGTTGTGACAGCACAAAAGTGGGTTTAATCATTATCAACTTATCGTCCGGAAACCAATTGTTTACAATTTACTATGTGAAGGGTCACTGTGACCTTGACCTTTGACCTAGTTAATCTGAAACAAATAGGGCTCTTTCTTGCACCAATGCCAACCTACCTATGAAGTTTCATGTGCGAAGGTGGAACCATTGTCAAATTATCTGGAAACCAATTGTTCATGATTTATTATGTTCAGGGTCACTGTGACCTTGGCCTTTGACCTAGTGAGTCCAAAATAAATAGGGGTCTTCCATTCATCTAGGCAAACCTACCTATGAAGTGTCATGGATGTGAGTCAAACCATTATCAAGTTATCGTCCGGAAACCAATTGTTTATGATTCAGTATGTTGGAAGGTCACCGTGACCTTGACCTTTCACCTAGCAAGTCCAAAATAAATAGGGTTCTTCCTCTCACTGGTGCCAACCTATCTATGAAGTTTCATGAACGTGGGGTGAAACATTATCAAGTTATGATGCAGAAACGAACTGTTTACGATTTACTGTGAAGGTCACCGTGACCTTGACCTTTCACCTAGCAAATCCAAAATAAATAGGGTTCTTCCTCTCACTGATGCCAACCTAACTATGAAGTTTCATGAACATGGGTCGAACCATTATCAAGTTATCATCCGGAAATCAATTATTTTGATTTACTATGTTCAGGGTCATTGTGACCTTGACCTTTGAACTAGTGAGTCCAAAATAAAGAGTGTTCTTCCTCTCATGAAAGCCAACCTACATATGAAGTTTTATGAATGTGTGTTAAACAGTAGTCAAGTTATCATCCGGAAACCAATTGTTTACAATTTACTATGTTCAAGGTCACTGTGACCTTGACCTTTGACCAAGCAAGTCCAAAATTAATAGAGTTCTTCCTCTCACCGATACCAACATACCTATGAAGTTTCATGAACATGGGTTGAACCATTATCATCCGGAAACCAACGCCCACCCGCCATTCATCAAACTATAAGTGGAGTTTGATTTCGTCACAACTGGACTAAAAATTCAGTGCATTAAAGCTGAACTTTTTCTTCGAGAAACATTAGCACCATGACAGCAACCTAACAATGCTAACTGGTGACTCTTGTCTCAATTAGTTTCACACAAGGCATGCTTACCTGATTGTCAAGTATTAACTTAAAAAAAATGAGATGTTTCAAGAAATGAGGTCACTGAACACTTCCGAGATCAAGAATTCAATGCATTGAAGCTGAACTTTTTTGAGAAACATTAGCACCATGACAGCAACTTTACTATGCTAACTGGTGACTCTTGTCTAGCTTTGCTTCATACAAGGCATGCTTACCCGATTGCAAGTATTAACGTAAAGAGATGAAGTGTTTCAAGAAATGAGGTGACTGAAAACTTCAGAGATAAAGAATTCAGTGCATTAAAGATGAACTTTTTCTTCGAGAAACATTAGCACCATGACAGCAACCTAACTATGCTAACTGGTGACTCTTGTCTCGATTAGTTTCACACAAGGTATGCTAACCTGACTGGCAAGAATTAACGAAAACAGATGAAATGTTTCAAGAAATAAGGTGACCGAAAACTTCAGAGATCAAGAATTCAGTGCATTAAAGATGAACTTTTTCTTCGAGAAACATTAGCACCATGACAGCAACCTAACTATGCTAACTGGTGACTCTTGTCTTGATTAGTTTCACACAAGGTATGCTAACCCGACTGGCAAATTATGTCCGAAAATAAATCTAAACAGACAAGTAGAAAAATTAGAAACTTGGAGCCTGATTTTGACATATTTCTAATTCATCAATTCAAAATATCATGTCAAATAGCTGAGAAGTTTCAAGAAATGAGGTGACTGTGAAAACTACAGAGATCAAGGAATCAGTACATTAAAGTTGATTGCTATAAGGAACATAGCACCATGACAGCAACAGATGTAAACTGGTGACTCTTGTCTCTATTAGTTTCGCACTGAGATGATTATCAGATTGGAAAAGCACTCGTATAAAATTATGTCTTATAACAAGTGAAAGGCCATGGGATAGTCAATTCCCCACCACCTAAGTCCAACAAGGGCAATAATTCACCAAGAAATAACTGGACAAAGCCTTATTAATCTCATTCATGATATTATCACAAAAAAAGCTATACAGATTTTTACCTCTTAAAGGCCTGGACAAGTGCCTTGAATTCCCATCAGCCCACAGCTTCTGCTCAAACTTTGCTAAGCACCAAGTATATCCAATTACCTGTTTTTCGTTTTAGTTGAAATATTGTGATGAAAAGTGGACATATTTTTTACTTAATTATATCTTTAATGATTTAAGTACAGAAATTAAGATTTTATTTCCGTTTGACATTATTTTTTAGCTTTTGAATACGATAACCATGGAAAATGGACATTATTGGTAAAAGAGGAAATTTTTCAATATGCAAAAAAATTGACGGAGCAAACTGGTATGGGTTCAATATCAGGTATGAGACCCAGTACTGTTAATTACAGCTTCACAACACATTCTCATGCTCCCAATCAGGTTCCTGGTGGTCCTTTGTGGGATGTTGTTCAATTCTTGGACCAGCATGGTACCAAGCTCCTGGACACTTCTTGGCTGGATGGGATGGGCTGCAACTCATTCCAGACATGTTTGATTGGACTGAATTCAGGGGATCTTGCTGGCCAGTCCATACACTCAATCCCCTCCCTCTGTCAGTACTCCCCGACAGCATGGGCAACATGAGGACAGGCATTATCGTCCATCAAAATGAATCTATCAACCACTGCACCTTCATACAATCTGACGTGGACATCCAGGATCTCATCAATATACCATTGTGCAATCACTGTATCACTTTCAAGGACACAAGATCTCTGTATGTCCAGCCCAGATGATGCTGCCCCAGACCATGACTGATCCTCCACCACAGCGGTCATGCTCAGCAATGTTGGCTGCATGGAATCGCTCTCCTGGTCTTCTCCATACCCTAGAACGCCTATCTGTGTGGTCTATGCAGTACCTTGACTCATCTGTAAAATGGACACGTCGCCAATCTTCTCTGGTTCATCCAACATGGACCATGGCCCATTCATATTGTGCCTGGCGGTGGTTCTGGGACAGCAGAATGCGAAGACATGGTCTTCTTGATCGGAGACCACCTCCGTGCAACCTTGCCTGGATAGTCTGCATCGAAACATTTACCTCGGATGCATTCTGAAGGTCACTGCGAAGCTGAGTTGCTGTGGCAAAGCGGTTCCTACAGGCCTGAATGATCAAAAACCGGTCTTCAGCTGTACATGTTACCCTGTCTCTGCCACCACCATGCCATCTTACTGGTGTGCCATACTGCTGAAATCTTGCCCAGGCTCTGGTGAACAGCGTATGGTGCACACCAAGGGCTTCAACAACCTGACGATGTGTAGCCCCTTGCTCCACCATTCCAACAGCCCGCCACATTTCTGCTTCAGACAAATGTCTTCTTACATTTGCATTTGACATATTCAATCATTAAATCACAAGGGTTCGTGTTGAAATGAAGACTGAATACCCTACACATGTACAAGCAGACAATACATGAAAACATCGTGAAAATCAAGGAGTACATGCTTTCCATGACTGTCACGAAAAGTCTGCCTGTCAAGAGAGATCATGTAAACACTGGGGACCATCTCAATACATTCCTTAATTACATCCACCAAACATATCACAAATATGTCACCAGCAAATTTCACAATGATGTGTCAAATATTTGGTGCTTAGCAAACTTTTAGTATATATTCCAGTGGCTTAGCAGTGATTTCTAGTCAAGTCTTGGCTGCCTTAACAGGCAGCCATGACTTGACTGGAAATCACTGCCTACCTAATTTATCTGTTGTCTTTGAAATATGAGGACAATAAATGGTAATGGGATGGCAAGAAAATCCAGTCAAATTAGGGTAAGAACTCTTAATGAAATACTTGAATTCTGCTGGTCAGTAATTCTCTTCATATTATCATCAAAAAGCTATAAACAGGGTTTGTACCCCTAATGAAGATTGAAATTCAAGGACTTTTCCAGGACTTCCAAGGACCAATTATGCGAATTTCCATGACCTACATTTGTATCTGTAATAACAAAAAAATATGCGATATATTTACCATGTATTTACATGTAGCTAATCAGTGGCAACTCACCCATATTTCTATGTCGAACGACTTTACACACGCTTGGCATTTTTACCTATGTTTGTCTTTCGAATCACTGGTAATCCATTCTTTATATTCCTTCTTATCGGCCCATTTTTCTTGAAATACACACTTTCCCGGTATTTTAATAACAAAGTGAAAGACTTCACAAGCAAACACAAGATAATCATTTTCCAAAACACACAGAAAAATACGACAACACGCGACTGGAAACAAAAAAGCAAGAGGTGAATTGGAGCACGTTCGACGGTGCCCCTAAAATTTTGACCGGGTTTTCCAGGACTTTCAAGGACCGGCCTAATAAAACTTTTGTTTTCCATGACTTTCCAGGCCTGGAATTTAAAACGGCCAAATTCCAGGACTTTCAAGGTTCCAGGACCTGCGTGCGAACCCTGTATAAATTAAATTTAGAAAAAAATATTGGAACAGTTTTTTTTCAAACGAGGTGACAAGAAATGGTAATGTGATGACAAGAAATTCTAAATCCAACAAGAGCAATAACACTTAAAGAAATACTTGGACAGAGCAAGTTCTGCAATCTCATTCATGACATCACCAAAAGGCTGTGCATCAAATCTGAGAAATATATTTTGAATGGTTTTCTTTAAAATGTGATGACAAGAAATGGGAAAGGATTGAGATGAATGGAAAGATGGGTGGGTAGATAGATGGATGGACCAAATGTGCTCCTATATCCCCCTCCCACTACATGTCAGGGATAATAAATTTAAACAGACCAGTAAAAAACCTGAAAATTAGTTTTTTTGACATATTTCCGATTCACCAATTCAAAGTATTATCTCAAACAGCTGTTTCAAGAAATGAGGTGACTGAATACTTCAGAGACCAAGAATTCAGCACATTAAAATTGAACTTTCTCTTCGAGAAACATTAGCACCATGACAGTAACATATACTGACTGGTGACTCTTGTCTCAATTAGATTAACAGAAGTGATGCTTATGTGACTGGCCAAAAAATAAGTCATGACCTAAGAAATCCAAACAGACGAGTAAAAAACTTTGAAACGATGAGCCTAATTTTCACATATTTCTGATTAATCAATTCAAAAGTATTATCTCAAACAGCTGAGATGTTTCAAGAAATGAAGTGACTGAATACTTGCGAGATCAAGAATTCAGTGCATCACAACTGAATTTTTTCTATAAGAAACATTAGTACCATGACAGCAACAGATACAAACTGGCGACTCTTTCAATTAGTTTCATAGCGATAGTCTATAACAAGTGCAATGCCACGGGATGGTCCATCCAAAGCTACCCAAGTCCAACAAGGGAAATAACTCACAAAGAAATACTTGGACTTTACTGGTTAGAAAGTTTCCATAACATCACCAAAATGCCACGCTTTAAATTTGGAGAAAAACATCTTCGAACAATTTATTTGAAAAGTGCTGACATTTGATAGTGTGACATGTCCAACAAGGCCAATAACCCTCAAAGAAATACTTAACCCTCTGAACCCTATCGGCCACTTTTCTGGACCGGAACTTGATACGTCATAACATCATTATATAGGATTGCTTATTGGTAAATATTGTGGGGTACACCAATCAGTATTTTCAACGTTCTGCCTCAGGTTGCACGTTGAAAATACTAATTGGTCTACCCCAAATAATGAATATGGACTCTTCTAATTGTTGCAATTGAACTGGCATGGAAGATACCACATGAGTTCAAAGGGTTAAGATACTGCTGGTTCACAATCCCCTTCATAATATCATGAAATAACTACATATTAAAATTTTTTTAAAAATCCTGAACAGTTTCCTTTGAAATATGACAAGATATGGTAAAGTAAACTAGAAACTGCAAGTGCAACAGGGAAATAACTGTTAAAGAAATACTTGGACACAGCCAGTTTGCAATCCCATTGATGATATTATCTCTAAAATGTTTAATATAAAATTTTGGAAAAATATTTTAAGCAGTTTTCTTTAAAATGTGACAATACGAAAAGGGGGAAGGATGGATGGAATGAAGAAAGGATGGACAGACAAAAGGCTGGAGAGATGGATGGATGACCAGACAGTACCCATTCATGTAAAAAAAAAATCTTGAAGGACACAGTTAGAAAAGTGATAACAAGAAATGGTGATATGATGACAAGAAATGCCAAGTCCAGCAAGTGTAATCAAAAGATTTCAAAGAAATATTTTGGGATGGTTTTCAGATCGGCCAAAGTCTCATGTCAAATTATGTCCTATAATAAATCCACACAGACCCAGCAGAAAATTTGGAAACTGGGGGCCTGATTGACATATTTCTGATTTCTAAATACAAAGTATTTTCTCAAAGAGCTAAAATGTTCCAAGAAAAGAGGTGACTGAATACTTCAGAGATCAAGAATTCAGTGCATTAAAATTGAACTTTCTCTATGAGAAACATTAGCACCATGACAGTAATATATACTAACTGGTGACTCTTGCCTCAATCAGTATCAAACAAGAAATGCCCACCCTACTGGCAAAATACTCATGTTAAATTATATCCAACAATAAATCAAAAGACCAGAAGAAAACTTGGAAACTATGAGCCTGATTTCGACATACCGTCGCCCGAGTGCTATCTAGAATGTCCTATGTCCTGTAAGGGACATAGGGCATTCTAGCATTCAGGCGACCATATATGAGCCTGATTTTGACATATTTCTGATTCAATTCAATTCAAAGTATTATCTCAAACCAAACAGCAGAAATGAAGTGACTGAATACTTCAGAGATCAAGAATTCAGTGCATAAAAATTGAACTTTCTCTACAGGAAACACTAGCACGGTGACAGCAATATATGCTAACTGGTGATGTTTCTCTCATTTAGTTTCAAAGATATATCCTATAACAAGTGCAACTAGAAAGTGTTTTAGCACACTAAAACATATGTCTCCCCTTCCTTTCTATTTTATGCACTACAAATGATATATATACATAAAAATATTGACAATCATACCAGATATGTAAGGTCTAGCTCTAAAGAGAAATAAGTTATGATGACTCTGGCAAATAATACTCTATAAGGAAAATAAATGCAGTCACTTTACGTGCGATGACAAATTTTGTTACAGACAGACGAACACGCATCCCACAATATGACATATATGAAGCTTTTATTAAAATATCAAATTTCTGGGATTAAAAGTTGCTGAGAAAAATGTGCAAAATGTTGTTATGGACAGACTGTCAGACACACACAGACAGAGGTAAACAAGTATGTCCCAACTTCCCCTTTGGGGAGCGGGGTTATAAATATCTATGATCTAGCTCAACATCCACATGTCAAAAAAAACCAAATTCTGGTCTGGACAATTACTCCCTATTTAAAGTACATAAATTTGACCTTGAGGTCAAGGTCACATGAAGGTCATGATGACATGTGGTCTCACTGTGATACATCCACATGTCAATCATCTAAGTCCTAGGTCAAAAAACAAAAAAGTTCTGATCTGGACAATTATTCCCTATTTGAAGTACATAAATTTGACCTTGAGGTCAGAGGTCAAGGTCACATGAAGTTCAACAAGGTAGCGGACATGGGGTTTCATGGTGACACATCCACATGTCAAAAAAAACAAAAACTTCTGGTCTGGACAATTACTCCCTATTTAAAGTACATAAATTTGACCTTGAGGTCAAGGTCACATGAAGGTCATGATGACATGTGGTCTATTGTGGTACATCCACGTGTCAATCATCTAAGTCCTAGGTCAAAAACCAAAAAAGTTCTGATCTGGACAATTATTCCCTATTTGAAGTACATAAATTTGACCTTGAGGTCAGAGGTCAAGGTCACATGCAGTTCATCAAGGTAGCAGACATGCTGTTTCATGGTGACACATCCACATGTCCAAAAAAAAAAAATCTGGTCTGGACAAGTACTCCCTATTTAAAGTACATAAATTTGACGTTGAGGTCAAGGTCACATGAAGGTCATGATTACATGTGACATGCGGTCTAATTGCGATACATCCACATGTCAAATATCTAAGTCCTAGGTCAAAAAACAAAAAAGTTCTGGTCCGGATAATTATTCCCCATTTGAAGTACATAAATTTGACTTTAAGGTCAGAGGTCAAGGTCACATGAAGGTCATCGAGGTAGACGACATGCGGTCTCATGGTAACACATCCACATGTCAAATAACCAAGTCCCAGGTCAAAAAACAAAAAAATTCTGGTCTGGACAATTACTCCCTATTTGAAGTACATAAATTTGACGTTGAGGTCAAGGTCACATGAAGGTCACATTGGTATGCGACACACCGGTTCATGGTGATACATCCACATGCCAAATATCTAAGGCCTGGCTCAAAAGACAAACAAGTTTTAGTTCGGACAAAGTTTCCTTTAAAAATGCTCAAATCTGACCTTCAGATCAAAGGTCAAGGCCACATGAAGGTCACAATGGTACGCTACACACCGGCTCATGGTGATACATCCACATGCCAAATATCTAAAGCCTAGCTCGAAATACAAAAAAGTTCTGGTCCAGACAGTTTCCCTTAAAGCGCATAAATCTTACCTTCAGGTCAAAGGTCAAGGTCACATAAAGGTCACTATGGTACACTGCACACCGGTTCATGGTGATACATCCACATGCCAAGTATCTGAGGTGTAGGTCAAAAGACAAAAAAGTTATGACCCGGACAAAGTTTGTAAAAGAAGAAGGAGAAGAAGAATATGCACTAAAACAATGTCTCCCTTCTGGAAAAGGGAGACATAATTCCATGGGATAAGCTAATCTGATGCCACCCATGTCCCACAAGCGCAATAACTCTCAAAGCAATACATAGGACTTACCTGGTTTTGCAATCCCCTTCATGGTAATATCACAAATTATGTATTAAATTTGGAGAAAAAAATTTGAATGGTTTTCTTTGAAATGTGATGACATTTATTTATTTATTTGTGTTTAGGGTCACATATTTCTGCACAATGGCTTATCATGACCGCGACAGTTTTACGGGTGGAGGAAGCCGGAGTACCCAGAGAGAACCACCGGGCAACGGTGAGCAACTGTCAGCTCCCCAACATACTAACTCCACACAAGCAGGGTTAGCATTGGTTGAAGGCAAGTGAACCACCAGTACGCCTTAGTGTACAATGCCACATTGACCCCGCGTGGGCAATGGGGGTGAAGTGTCTTGTCCAAGGACACAACACGGTTGCTGCAGGTGAGAGTCGAACCGAGGATCTCTCAGCTTGCAGCCTGCACCTCTACCTACTGAGCCCCCCCCCCCCCACCCACCCCCCAATGTGATGACAAGAAATGGTAATGTAATGACATAATGACAAGATGTTATAAGTGCAACAACTGTTGAAGAAATACTTGACATAGCTGGTTTGCAATCCCATCCATAATATTATCTCCACAATGTTATACATTAAATTTGGGCAAAATATTTGGCACAGTTTTCTTTAAAATGTGATGACAAGAAAGGGGAAAGGGTGGACAGTCGGAATGAATAGAGAGAAGACAGGATGGATGGATGAAAGGTCACACAAGAACATATTCCTACAAATAAATAGTACTGTTGTGACAACAAATGCCAAGTCCAACAACCATCAAAGAAATGCTTGGGGATGCTCATTACATAGGCCAAATACTCATGCCAAATTATGTCCTATAATAAATCCAAACAGACCACTAGAAAACATCAAAACTAGTGCCCTGATTTGACATATTTCTGATTTCTAAATACAAAGTATTTTCTCAAACAGCTAAAATGTTCCAAGAAATGAGGTGACTGAATACTTCAGAGATCAAGAATTCAGTGCATTAAAATTGAACTTTCTCTACGAGAAACATTAGCACCATGACAGCAACATATGCTAACTGGTGACTCTTGTCTCGATTAGTATCACACAAGAGATTCCCAACGGACTGGCAAAATACTCATGTTAAATTTATATCCACCAATAAATCAACAGACCAGAAGAAAACTATAGCTTGATTTTTACACATTTCTGATTAATCAATTCAAAGTATTATCTCAAACAGCTGAGATGCTTGAAGAAATGTGATGACAAGATATGCTAATGCTTGTGGGTGCTTATTGGATAGGCTAAATACTTTTATCATATGACTCATCTGTTTTGTTCACTTTAAAACATTTGATATTTTGTTTTCATATTAATCAGTGATAAATAAAGCCTCCCATCAATTTCATTGGTCAATTTCAAAACTAGACAATTTGATTGGCTGAACAAAATTCAACTGGGCCACATTTTCATAATTTGCATAATTAGAGTTGGGAGCTTTCATTGGTCAATTTCAAAACTGGACAATTTGATTAGCTAAACAAAATACAACTGCGTCACATTTGCATAATTTCAGTAGGGAGAATTTATGTTATCTGTCGAATTAAAGGTGGGTTATATTGTATTAATCTTTTACCTACAAGAAAAACGCCATTCTTTTTTTTTTTTTATATTTTCACTTTTTGCTTCCAAAACATAGGTTATGACACCTCATTGGTATGAGCTCGATGAGCTCGTTCCAATGAGGGGTCATAACCTATGCTCTGGAAGCAAACAATGAAATTTTTTAGTTATACGAGGATGTTTTTTTCAAGTGCCGTCTGCAACTCAAGTTAGGTGATGGGTTAAAAAGTCATACTAAATGGCTAATTTGTGCGTGTGTGTGTGTCATATGATAAATAGAATATGAAATGAGTGTTTTTCTCATATAATATTTATGAAACTCATCCGAAATTTTCCGTTTGGGCTTGCCAAAACGGAAAATTCTTAGACTCGTTTCATAAATATTATACGAGAAAAACACTCATTCCATATCCTCTATATGTCAAATTATGTCCTATAATAAATCTAAACAGACCAGTGGAAAACTTGGAAACTAGTAGCCTGATGTAGCATATTTCTGATTGCTGGATTCAAAGTATTTTCTCAAACAGATAAAATGTTTCATGAAATTAGGAGACTAAATACTTCTGAGATCTGGCAGATATGTGTGGATGAAAGCTGTATTATTTGGATACCCCATACTAAAGGACTATTATGGTCCCCGATGAGTATGGAGGTGGGATGGGGAAATCTCCCCGGAGGGGCAAGATATTTGAACCAGACCCGAGGCTTGCCGAGGGTCTGGTTCAAATATCTTGCCCCGAGGGTGAGATTTCCCCATTCAACCTTCAGACTCATCAAGGATGATTTTTCTCCCCCCACCATGCAGCGATTACGTTAGCCAGAGGTAATCGGGAGTCACGTGCTCATTCAATCAACTCATTTTGTATTCATTGTTTTGAGAAACTGATGAAACCCACTTTGGTATATACCACAAAATCGATTAGGAACGGTGGCAGCTTGAGGGTTGAAGAGTTTCAGAGCATCGAACTTTGATCACCCTGCATTCCGATGACGTCAGTATGAATTTGTTGGTAGCAAGAAACTGATACGATATGCATAACGTCATAATAACGTTATAAATGTATAACGCCACGTGGGTGGAGTGGGATACATCTGTCTCTCTCTGCTATCTCACCCCGGACACACGTGTGTTACACATGCAGTGGGGGGAGAAAACAAAGTCCGACATGTGGAAAATTGCCTATATTTTGACGAATAAAGTCCCATAACTCTGGAATGACAAATCGGACAGCGACACAAATCGAAAGGGAGATTCCTTCCATCAACATATACTTGCAACCAAAAATCATGAAAATTGCTCTAAGCATTTTCATGTTATTGTCAGACGTGGAAAATTGCTTATATTTTGACGAATAAAAAATGATTTTTAAAGAATAATACTCATATTGAACTAAGTAATAATTGGGGCTCCCACACGGAGCCCGAATATGAACCCAGGGACTTGGCTTGAACAAACTTGAATCTCGCCTCCAGTGGGATGCTGTTTTCCAAATATCAAAAGATTCTGACTTGTGGATGTGCTAAGTTATAATTCGGGAGCCCAAATATCAACCCAGAGGCATGGCTTGAACAAACTTGAACCTCCCCCCCCCCCCCCCCCCCCCCCCTAAGGATGCTGCAAACCAAATATCAAAGCATTCTGACTGCTGGATCTGAAGAAGATTTTTTTAAAAAAATTCCTCATTTTGAACTAAGTTATAATTCGGGCTCCCACAGTGAGCCCAATTATGAACCCAGGGACTTGGCTTGAACAAACCTGAATCTCCTCTCCCCCCAAAGCATGCTGCATACCAAATATCAAAAGATTCTGATTGGTCGATTTGAAGAAGAAGATTTTTAAAGAATATTCCTCATACTGCACTAATTTAAACATTTGGGCACCCATGGAGAGCCCAAATATGGACCCAGGGATTTGTTTCAATAACCATGTGAAACAATCTTCCAAAGATGTTATATGTGAAATTTGAAGCTTTTGGAGCAGGTGGTTTGGGAGAAAAGTAGTCTAAAATGTCTGACTCAGTACTTTTTCAAAGTCCCAAAAAAGCACCCCATGATAAAACCGATAGCAATTTTTTTTTTACCATTCCATTCTGTTGGTTCTTTGGAAGCTTCACACCAAATAAGAATTCTCATTACCATGAAGTTTTGGAGATATGGGCATTTTAATTTTTTCTATTTTTTAACTCCATATCAAATTTGGTTCAAATCTGCCTCTTGGTTTGGAAAATAAATTTTGGGAGGGGCAAATATTCTTGCCCCTCCCATAATGACGGCAAATATAGCCCCACAAACTTCTCTTGAACAAATCTGAGTCTACACCTCAAAAGGAAGCTGTACACCAAATATCAAGTCTCTGCTACTGCTAGTTCATGAGAAGTAGATTTTTTAAAATTTAAGCACACTTTTTGGGAGTGGCCCTACCGAGGAACCAGACAACTTGATTTGAACAAAATCAAAATGCGATGTCATAACAAACTATTATCTCAAATATCAATTAAATTGGTTCAGCGGTTTGGGAGAAGACGCAAACACCAAGATCACGGACAACGTTCAATGGACGGTGAGTGATCACTATAGCTCCCATGACAAAGTCAGGCGAGCTAAAATATTGGTGCACGCCAGTTTTCGGACTAGCTGAAAATAATATTGCAATTGACGTGTATGGCAAATATTAGTCAAATCGGAGGTTTGTTTTTATTGCATTAATGAGCTTAAAATTTGTAAAACTGGCTTATTAAGGACTGTAACGCTGTAAAGACAAATAGGCTGGGTCAGTTTTCGAACTTGCTTGAGATATTATTGCGCTTGACCTGTATGGCAAATATTAGTCAAATCAGAGAACATTTCTGTTCGCAAGTTATTGCGCTAACAAGCTCAAAATTAATAAAAATCGACTCATTGAGGCCCATAACTCCATAACGAAAAAACAGCCTGGGCAAGTTTTCGAACTTGCTTGAGATATTATCGCAAAAGATTTGTATGGCAAATATATGTCAAATCAGAGAATGTTTATTCAAGTTATTGTGCTAACAGTGTGAGGATGCCCGGACGTACACCAACAGTTGCCAAATTATAGGTCTCGACCAATAAAGCAGCATAATCTGATATGTTGGTCAAGTTCATGAGTTTTTCCAATCTTGAATGACATGCTGTTCAAAACTTTTTTGAGAACAAATTTACCACAGTAATAATTCACAGGCAACTGCACAAAATGTAAAGTTTCCAACACTAATAACTGATATGTTTCAAGAAATGAGGTGACTGAATACTTCAGAAAACAAGAATTTGTGCATTAAAACTGAGTTTACTGTACGAGAAACATTACCACAATGACTGCAACAGATGCAAACTAGTGACTCTTGTCTCGATCAGATACAAAGAAGAGGTTTAAGCAGCATCAAAGGCTAACCAGTGTCGCCAAAAAGGAAAAAAATACCCATATCAAATTATGTATGGTAATAAATGCAAACTGACAAGTCGGAATGAAAATATTGAATAATTTCTGAAAATTCAATGTAAAGATGTCTGCGAAATTCATGGATGATAGTGAAAGGTATCTAAATTACCTGAAAAAGCAGAAACTT
Source organism: Pictodentalium vernedei (assembly GCA_031216915.1). Lineage (NCBI taxonomy): Eukaryota > Metazoa > Mollusca > Scaphopoda > Dentaliida > Dentaliidae > Pictodentalium > Pictodentalium vernedei. Next base: position 83,798,122 of record CM062294.1, read on the forward strand.
CATAATTTGAACTGAAAATTTGTGAAAATGATGTTTCTTCAGAAAGACATATTTCTAAAATCTATCTTGAAGATAAAATTTCTGCAATTTCACAATCAATTATCTGAAATCAGCTAATTAAGTGATGTCTATAATACCTGTAAACAGCAAAGCATTTTGATCACTAGTTTCCGAGATCATATATGTTTGTCCCATTATCTGTAGTTTTGAACTGTGAGTAAATTCCATCCCAAAATAAAAGGTAAAGGACTTGATTTTGAACACTGCTGTTGCTCGTCATTAAAAAGTTGCTCTGCTCTTCAGAGAAAATTCCCAAGATCGTTGTGATAAAAATGAAAGCATATAGGGCAGTGATTTGTCAGAATTTTTTAATGATGCTCCCAATAGAGACCTTTTGGGTCACACGGCACCTCTTGCAACTGAAGTAAAGGGCTTGACTTAAATGCAATTGTATGTGACTCATCGTGTGAAAATCTGACATATCTTAATATTATCACAGCCCTACTTTAACAAATAAGTAATGGAGGATAAATATTGGTAAATAATCATTGTCAAAATGTGAAGACAAACATGAAAGCACCTGAACTTGAACCAGTGATTTGAGAGAAAATCAGAGGCAGATAACCAAATGTTAATAACAATACAGTCAACTTAAAACATCCCTCATCAAAGGTATTTGTTACCTGTCCAATTCACCAGGAAAGCAGAACTTGTTTAGCACAGTAAACATGCAGTGCTCCACTTCCCCAGGTGCCCACTGGAATTTAGTCCACAGGTTTTTGAATACATGGGAAAATCCAGGCAGGGTTAGATTGGTTGAAGACATGCGCACCATCGACGTGCAGTATGCCTCAGTACACAGCGTCATCGTGCCCCCATGTAGGCAATCTGGGTGAAGTGTCTTGCCCAAGGACACAAAGCGGTTGCCGCAGGTGGGATTCGAACCGAGGACCTCTCGGCTTGCAGCCTGCACCTCTACCAACTGAGCCACCGCGCCCCCTTGCCTGTCGAACTTTACTCTACACTGTAATGGTAAGTCAAATACAAATACCAGGTTACTGCATCCATCTATTCAAAAATTTTTTTTTAAAATTGGGAGGACTTCTCCCATGCCCATGAGGAGGGAGTGGGGTGGACAGCAACTTCATTTGTACATTACTGAAATATAACACCTCAACCATCTGTCGCAAGAAATATGATTGGAATTGAGCCAGGTGGTGTTTTTTTTTATTATCAGTGTTTAAAGACACATTAACTGCCAGGGTCATATCATGTTGGTAACAGTTTTACGAGTGGAGAAAGCCGGAGTACCTGGAGAGAAGCACCGACGAGCAGTTGTCAGCTCTCCAACATCGTAACTCTGCACCATGGCATAGGCAGGGTTAGATTGGTTGAAGACATGTGCACCATCGACATACAGTACGCCTTGGTACAAAGCGTCATTGTGCCCCTATGTAGACAATCGGAGTAAAGTGCCTTGCCCAAGGACAATGTGGGAGCGCAAATAATGATGGATGAATAACAATGACTACAGTTCACTTAACTTTCCAGTAAGAGAAGCTAATAATTTAGCATTCTGCCAGTTATTTTTATTTCAGGGTTCGTAAACTTTTTTGAGAATCAAATTCCATGACTTTTACAGGATTTTTCCAAAACTTTCTACCCAATTTCCATAACCTTTCCCTGATTAGTATGACAACCACCCTTTCTTTTTAGGGATTTTTACGCTTGATTTTGGGGGGAAATGGCATAATGCATCGTTAGGACAAGAAATTTCCATGACTTTTTCAGACTATAGCCCCCAAAAACCATTTTTCCAAAACTTCCAGGCCTGCAAAAATAATTTGCCTTTTCCAGGATTCTACGACCTGTATGAATCCTATTATTTAGTACAGAAAAATATTAATTTGGCTTCACACATACCTTCAGTGGGTCACGCTGAAAAGCTTGAAGCACCATGGAAGCTGTTGAATACACAATGCCTTCCATTTGAAATGGAGAGACAATTGGTCTGGGATCAAATAAATTGGGATGATTGCAAACCTTCCTCAACTGCATCAAAATGTTAATGACACTCATGAAGTGACCACCGGCTAAAGTTTCTTTTGTTCTGCAAAAAATAAAACAAGTGGATAGTTAGTACATAAAAAAAACAAGAGTTGCACATCAGACAGAGATGTTGGTGACTAAAAAGGAATCTGTGTGAGCATCTGTAACGTAAACTAGAAAACAATCTAAGTGGCATGGGACAAATTTCATAAAAATCGGAAGTTTGTTCAAGCTATCATGCTTCAATTTCAGAGAACACACCTTACGGAAATGATACAAGGTACGTTCAAGGCCAAGGCACATTTCTGAATGCTAATCCATTCTTTTTGTTTTGAGTGTTTGCCAGCCACTTTTAATAGAGTGTCAAGATTTATTTGTGCTTTTTGTCTTTGTTGCAATTTGTGCTACTTCAACCTGTATTTTTCCTGTTTGTTACTCTACTCCATACTGTAGTTAACCCATACAGTGTCAGCACACTCAAGTATTGGACAAATAAAAGCAGAATAAATCTGATCAAGCCTAATTTAGAATTCCCTGGTTTGAACACATAATTCCCGATCTTTTTTATCTTAAAGTGGACGGCCTATTGATTGGACCAATCCTCAATTCATTTGAGATCATTGTCAATGATCCCTGCACGTAACGTAATGGCCAAGACCGACCAGCATTATTCAAAAGAATTACTATTCAATTTACATTAGTTTTTCAGTTTTTGTCTCAAAAACATAGTGTATGACCCCCAAATTGAAATGAGCTCATTCCAATGAGGGGCCATAAGCTATGTTTTTGGTGCAAAAAATGAAAAAAGATTAGGTATACAAGATTTTTGTTTGCAGATATCGTCTGCCTTTCGTGTTAAGTAAAGGGTAAAGCCTGTATAGACCTTTGTTGCCAAAACTTTATCAAAAGCATCATTTATGTCACAAATTACCTTACGTACCTCTATGTCCTCCTCATGCAACCAACTAAACAAGTGCTCAATATCTCTTAGCTGTAGGACAACTCAAAAGATGGAAGAATCGTGACGAAAGAGGTGTAAGAATGTAGGTTTTCAATAAATGTGAACTTGGTGGAAGCTACATGTTTCAAAAACTTGACTCAACACAGCATGGTGAGGTAATTAAGCGATAATTTTGTGTCAACTGATTATCAACTTGCTTTCAAACTGGCATATCATATCAAATTATCCCCATGTATGGGTTCAGAGCAATCAAACTGGTTGATATTCTATGGAACACAGATTATAATCATTGACAAATGAGACACTGTAGAAATATACGATTAATAATTTGACATTTCTATCAACAGGAACAATCAGTATTATTTATTTATATTTATTTATTGGTGTTTAAGATCACATATTTGTGCACAATGGCTAATCACGACCACGACAGTTTTACGGGTGGAGGAAGCCGGAGTACCCGGAGAGAACCACCGAGCAATGGCAAGCAACTGTCAGCTCCCCAACATACTAACTCCACACAAGCAGGGATAGCATTGGTTGAAGACAGGTGCACCATCGACGTCCAGTACACCTTAGTGCACAGCGTCACCGTGCCCCCACATGGGCAAGGGGGGTGATGTGTCTTGCGTAAGGACACAATGCGGTTGCCGCAGGTGGGATTCGAACCGAGGACCAACAATCAGTATGTTATCAGCCACGAGTTTAATTTGGTTTATAAGAGAGAGAAGTAGTTAGAATGCTTTCCACCACAGGGTTGGGCTGTTTGTCAGAGACAACTTTTTAGTCAATAATGGAGAAGTGAATTTTTGCTTTGCAAACTTCACCAAGTTTGGTTGCATCTGCAGCAATATCGTTTCTCATGACAGTGAGGTTTTTTTTTTCGCTATTGAATAATTTGCTAGTATTATATTGTGCATCCAAGGTGATAGGTAAGATCTGTACCTGGTCCGTACAATCAGATCTGAGAGATAAAAGAGACTGTTCTATAATTCCAATATTTGTGTCATAGGGTATTTTAGTCTTTCTTCAGGACGTCTAGATGATTTCAGATGATAGAGAGCACTGGTGAAGCGAGACTGGTTCTCGTTAAATCACCGAAGTTATAAGCAATGTTGAGCCCAGCTAATCCTTGGATGGGTGACCACTGAGCGACTGATACGGGTGCTTCCCATAGTAGTGGCTGGTGTGTGATCAGCGAAGTGTGAATGTGTGACTCTGCGATGCTGAATCTCGTGCCAGCTGTGGATGTTGGGAAATGTTCACCAGTACTACTCAATCCTCACAGTACCTAGGTGTAAAATAGGGACTCGTTGAGGAGCTTGCTCGTCTGTGGAGCACTGCTAGTACGCTCGGTTGAGTTGAGCTGAGAAAGTCATGGAATGATCAAATGGTGTGTATGTCTACGATGCAGGATAATAATGTAAGTCAAAGAGCACTGTGGTGGATTCTAGACGTTAACATTGCATTATTATTATTATTATTATTAGTATTTAATGAGACTTGCAAAGAGCCGATCTTTTACTTTTACACTGCTGATAATGGCAAGAGTTTGGTCGTTTACCTTCATCAAGTCAATGCATGAATTTTAACCATTTATTTATTTATTGGTGTTTAAGATCACATACTTATGCACAATGGCTAATTGTAACCGTGACAGTTTTACAAGTGGAGGAAGCTAGAGTACCCAGAGAGAACCACCAAGCATCGACGAGCAACTGTCAGCTCAACATTCTAAATCTGTTCAAGCTCTGCTCATGCAGGGTTACAGCAGTTGAAGACATGTGCACCATCGACCACAGGTACTCTGCACAAGCTGGGAAATCGAAAGAAAAATGATATTTGATACCATTTTTGAATTGATGCCGACGTGCCCCTATAATGGTATATAAATATTAAAAAGGTACACAACTCATTTTTTGAAAACGATAGCAAACATCTTCGTTGTACCTCCCTCAAATTTGATGCACACAATGTATCCAACAGTATCCGGCATCAGTGGAAAGAGGAATGAATAAGCTTTACAGTCGTGTATTACACGACCGTTGGGTGTTCTTGGGTTGTTCATGATAACTGGGAGAAGTCGCAGAAAAGGCCGAAAAACATTTAGTCGGACAAGATAGTGCACAGTGGAATGTGGATTACGAGAGACAATTATCCGATTTATTACAAATAATTCGAGGTCCCATTGTCTATGGATGACAGATTCAAATATTAGCCGTATAACTTTAAAAATTTTCAATCTTGGGTTGACATTTATTCATTTCTGGAGTTCAGAAAATCGTTCAAGAAATGAATGAAAGTGTCAATGACACTGTAGCTCAACTTGACAAACTTGAACTTGGTAAGTTATAAATGAAATGGCAAAATTGAAGATCATTGGTACCAATGTCATTTTTTTTGCCAATGGCAACATTTTTTGACAGAAACTGAAGAAAATCGATAGCTTCCATCTAGAGGCCTCTCCAAACAAGCATGCCAGGTTTCAAAGCAATCCGATCATAAATGTGCCCTGTAGGGTGTACAAAAGGGAAATATTGTGGTCTGACTAGACTAAATTCTAAGAACGTTGGCCGCGGCAACATTTTTTGACGGAAAGGGAAGAAAATCGATAGCTCCCATCTAGAGGTCACCCTAAATAAGCATACCAGGTTTCAAAGCAATCAAATCATAAATGTGCCCTGTAGGGTGTGCCAAAGGGAAATATTGTGGTTTGACTAAACTAAGTTCTAAGAACGTTGGCTGCAGCAACATTTTTTGACGGAAATTGAAGAAAATCGATAGCTACCATCTAGAGGTCACCCCAAACAAGCATGCCAGGTTTCAAAGCAAATCGATCATAAATGTACCCTGTAGGGTGTGCCAAAGGGAAATATTGAGTCTTCTGACTAAACTAAGTTCTAAGAACGTTGGCCGCGGCAACATTTTTTGACAGAAATTGAAGAAAATCGATAGCTCCTATCTAGAGGACTCCCCAAACAAGCATACCAGGTTTCAAAGAAATCTGATCATAAATGTGCCCTGTAGGGTGTGCCAAAGGGAAATATTGAGGTCTGACTAAACTAAGTTCTACATACGTTGGCCGTGGCAACATTTTTTGCTGGAAATTAAAGAAAATTGATAGCTCCCATCTAGAGGTCATCCTAAATAAGCATACCAGGTTTCAAAGCAATCAAATCATAAATGTTCCCTGTAGGGTGTGCCAAAGGGAAATATTGTGGTTTGACTAAACTAAGTTCTAAGAATGTTGGCCGCGGCAACATTTTTTGCCGGAAATTGAAGAAAATCGATAGCTCCCATCTAGAGGTCACCCCAAACAAGCATACCAAGTTTCAAAGTAATCAAATCATAAATGTGCCCTGTAGGGTGTGCCAAAGGGAAATATTGTGGTCTGACTAAACTGAGTTCTAAAAACGTTGGCCGCAGCAACATTTTTTGACGGAAATTGAAGAAAATCGATAGCTCCCATCTAGAGGTCACCCCAAACAAGCATGCCAGGTTTCAAAGCAATCCGATCATAAATGTACCCTGTAGGGTGTGCCAAAGGGAAATATTGAGTCTTCTGACTAAACTAAGTTCTAAGAACGTTGGCCGCGGCAACATTTTTTGACAGAAATTGAAGAAAATCGATAGCTCCCATCTAGAGGTCTCCCCAAACAAGCATACCAGGTTTCAAAGCAATCTGATCATAAATGGGCCCTGTAGGGTGTGCCAAAGGGAAATATTGAGGTCTGACTAAACTAAGTTCTCCGAACGTTGGCCGTGGCAACATTTTTTGCTGGAAATTAAAGAAAATTGATAGCTCCCCCCATCTAGAGGTCACCCTAAATAAGCATACCAGGTTTCAAAGCAATCAAATCATAAATGTTCCCTGTAGGGTGTGCCAAAGGGAAATATTGTGGTTTGACTGAACTAAGTTCTAAGAACGTTGGCCGCGGCAACATTTTTTGCCAGAAATTGAAAATCGATAGCTCCCATCTAGAGGTCACCCCAAACAAGCATACCAAGTTTCAAAGTAATCTGATCATAAATGCGACCTGTGAGGTGTGCCAAAGGAAACTGTGGACGTACGTACTAATGTACGTATGTACGCCGACGGACGAGAAGTGATGGCAATAGCTCAGCTTGACTTTGTCAAGTTGAGCTAAAAATAAGGTCTCCACAAAGTCCAAAGAATTTTTCTCCTATTGCACTGAATAAAATAAAACCGGGCTCCGATAGGGAGTCCAAATATGGACTCAGGGAGTTGATTCGAACAAACTTGAATCTGATACCCGTATGGATGCTGTATACCAAATATCAAATGAAAGTGTCAATGACACTGTAGCTCAACTTGACAAACCTGAACTTGGTAAGTTATAAATGAAATGGCAAAATTGAAGATCATTGGTACCAATGTCATTTTTTTTGCCAGCGGCAACATTTTTTGACAGAACCGAAGAAAATTGATAACTCCCATCTAGAGGCCTCCCCAAACAAGCATGCCAGGTTACAAAGCAATCTGATCATAAATGTGCCCTGTAGGGTGTATAAAAGGGAAATATTGTGGTATGACTAGACTAAATTCTAAGAACGTTGGCCGTGGCAACATTTTTTGACGGAAATGGAAAAAAATCGATAGCTCCCATCTAGAGGTCACTGTAAATAAGCATACCAGGTTTCAAAGCAATCTAATCATAAATGTGCCCTGTAGGGTAAGCCAAAGGGAAATATTGTGGTCTGACTAAACTAAGTTCTAAGAATGTTGGCTGCGGCAACATTTTTTGATGGAAATTGAAGAAAATCGATAGCTCCCATCTGGAGGTCACCCCAAACAAGCATGAAAGGTTTCAAAGCAATCCGATCATAAATGTGCCCTGTAGGGTGTGCCAAAGGGAAATATTGAGTCTTCTGCCTAAACTAAGTTCTAAGAACGTTGGCCGCGGCAACATTTTTTGACGGAAATTGAAGAAAATCGATAGCACCCATCTAGAGGTCTCCCCAAACAAGCATACCAGGTTTCAAAGCAATCAAATCTTAAATGTACCCTGTAGGGTGTGCCAAAGGGAAATATTGTGGTCTGACTAAACCGAGTTCTAAAAACATTGGCCGCGGCAACATTTTTTGACAGAAATTGAAGAAAATCGATAGCTCCCATCTAGAGGTCACCCCAAACAAGCATGCCAGGTTTCAAAGCAATCCGATCATAAATGTACCCTGTAGGGTGTGCCAAAGGGAAATATTGAGTATTCTGACTAAACTAAGTTCTAAGAACGTTGGCCGCGGCAACATTTTTTGACGGAAATTGAAGAAAATCAATAGCTCCCATCTAGATGTCACCCCAAACAAGCATGCCAGGTTTCAAAGCAATCCGATCATAAATGTACCCTGTAGGGTGTGTCAAAGGGAAATATTGAGTCTTCTGACTAAACTAAGTTCTAAGAACGTTGGCCACGGCAACATTTTTTGACAGAAATTGAAGAAAATCGATAACACCCATCTAGAGGTCTCCCCAAACAAGCATACCAGGTTTCAAAGCAATCTGATCATAAATGTGCCCTGTAGGGTGTGCCAAAGGGAAATATTGTGGTTTGACTAAACTAAGTTCTAAGAACGTTGGCCGCGGCAACATTTTTCAACGGAAATTGAAGAAAATCGATAGCTCCCATCTAGAGGTAACCGCAAACAAGCATGCCAAGTTTCAAAGTAATCTGATCATAAATGCGACCTGTGAGATGTGCCAAAGGAAATTGTGGACTAACGTACTAACATACTAACGTACGTACGTACATACGCCGACGGACGAGAAGTGATGGCAATAGCTCAGCTTGACTTTGTCAAGTTGAGCAAAAAATTCTGATGGCCGCATCTTAGGAAGATTTCCGCATATTGCTCAAAGTTAAAATTCGGGCTCCCATAGAAAGTCCAAATATGAACCTAGGGACTTGATTTAAACAAACATGAATTTGACCCCACAAAGTGTATTGTATGAAAAAAAAATAAAAGAATCTTGACTCGTGAATCTGAAGGAGAGTTTTAATGCATATTCCTCATACTGCAAAAAGTTAAAATTCAGGCCCCCTTAGGGAGTCCAAATATGAATCCAAGGACTCGATTTGAATAAACTAGAAGCTGACCTGTAGCGGTCAAGGTATAAAGGCCATTTACCAACCAGCCTGGTTTGTCCGGATCTCTTAGTCTTGTGGTAAATCGGTCGCTTTGTGTGCTAGAGGTCGACGGTCGAACCCCGGCTCCCGCACTTATCTCTCCTCCTGTTACATTTGGGGTCTCGTCCGATCCTCAGCAGTAGGTGGCCTGTGGGTGTTTCGACTGCTCTGAGGGAGAAACTCGGGTGAGATTCACATGTGGTGAATCTCAAAAGAAGGGGAGAGTAGTGTAGCGGTCGAGGTATAAAGGCCATTTACCAACCAGCCTGGTTGGTCCTGATCTCTTAGTCTTGTGGTAAATCGGTCGCTTTGTGTGCTAGAGGTCGACGGTTTGAACCCCGGCTCCCGCACTTATCTCTCCTCCTGTTACAGACCCAATAAGGGTGTTCTATACCAAATATCAAAAGGATCTGATCAATGGTTTTCATTTTTTAAAAATAATTGCTTGGTGTTGTCATAAGCTGTGCCCCTTGAAGTGACCCTTGTACACATGGCAACCTTATTTCAAGAAAAATGAATCATCATATAAGGAACACGCATACAAAATGTGGTTGAATTCAGTTTTTGAAAAGTAAATAATGTAAAGTTCGCAGAGGACAGTGACGGATGGCAAATGAATAGTTAAGCTCCCTTAGGTGAACTAACAAGAACAGTTAAACAAATTTTGTTACAAAGTGAAAAAGATGAATGGAAGATAAACAGGTTGATAAACAAATTAAGGTTATTTATTATGATACAGTAACCTGGGTCACATAAAATCAAATTTTAAAAATACCAATATCTTTTGAAAAATATTAAATACTCACTTTCCTTGTGACATAAAATCATCATAAAGAAATCGTTGTCGTTTTGATAGTTTGCACATCACAACATGTTCATACTTTTTGGGCATCTGTTGTTCAACATCTTTTTTTAACCGCCGTAAAAGGAATGGCCGAAGAACCTGCCAATTGAAGCAGAACAAAAAAATTCAGATTTAAACAGCTGATTAAGATCAAATTTTCTCTTTGTTGATTGAGGTTCAATGACAATTTCAACAGCGTGGGTCACATCATGTTTGATCATTTTATGGGTGGGGGAATCTAGAGTACCCAGAAAAAAACAGCTTGCAATTGACAGACTCTCCAACTTACTAACTATGCACAAGTACCATTGTTGTGCAGTACACCTTAGTAAACGGCACTACCAGCACTGCCATGCCTCCATATAGTCAATTGGAATTAAGCGTCTTGCAGGCCTTAAAATTCGCCCTGATTTGTGAGAATCAGTTTTGATTCTTGCAAACTCCTGTGCGAGAATCAATTTTCAGTTCTCAATTCAGAATTTGATAGTACTCTTATATTCTTGTTCTTGTGAGTACACCCAGTCCATAATTGATGATAAAAAACAAACTTCATATTTATATATAGAAATAATTACTGCAGTTTAACCCTAAAGGGCCTATTTCCAATTTTTATATGACTTGCCCTGTGTTTACTGTAGAACATGTGTTCCAACCTACAGATAGGGGTCTTGCTGATAGAAGTTACAGTACCTTGGCAGTGGTTTCTGGTGAAGTCTTGGCTGCCTGCATAGGCAGCCAAGACTTCACTAGACACCACTGGTAAGTCAAAGAGTCATCTTATTAGATGAAGCAATAAAAAAATGCCGCTCAGGATCACAGATCCAATGTCGAGTTGTGACCTTGACCTTTGACGTGGCGAGTCCAAGGTCAATAGGGTTCTTCCTCGCACCAAGGCCAACACACCTATGAAATTTCATGACTCTAGGTTGAACCACTATCAAGTTCTCATCCGGAAACCAATTGTTGCGATATACTATGTTCAAGGTCACTGTGACCTTGACCTTTGACCTGGTGAGTCCAACATCAATAGGGTTCTTCCTCGCACCAAGGCCAACACGCCTGTAAAGTTTCATGGCTCTAGGTTGAACCACTATCAAGTTATCATCCGGAAACCAATTGTTGCGATATACTATGTTCAAGGTCACTGTGACCTTGACCTTTGACCTGGTGAGTCCAACATCAATAGGGTTCTTCCTCGCACCAAGGCCAACATACCTATGAAGTTTCATGACTCTAGGTTGAACCACTATCAAGTTATCATCCGGAAACCAATTGTTGCGATATACTATGTTCAAGGTCACTGTGACCTTGACCTTTGACCTGGTGAGTCCAAGATCAATAGGGTTCTTCCTCGCACCAAGGCCAACACACCTATAAAGTTTCATGACTCTAGGTTGAACCACTATCAAGTTATCATCCGGAAACCAATTGTTGCGATATACTATGTTCAAGGTCACTGTGACCTTGACCTTTGACCTGGTGAGTCCAAGATCAATAGGGTTCTTCCTCGCACCAAGGCCAACACACCTATGAAGTTTCATGACTCTAGGTTGAACCACTATCAAGTTATCATCCGGAAACCAATTGTTGCGATATACTATGTTAAAGGTCACTGTGACCTTGACCTTTGACGTAGCGAGTCCAAAATCAATAGGGTTCTTCCCCTCACCAAGGCCAATCTACCTATGAAGTTTCATGAATGTGAGTTGAACCATTATCAAGTTATCATCCGGAAACCAATTGTTTAAGATTTACTATGTTCAAGGTCACTGTGACCTTGACCTTCGACGTAGCATGTCTAAAATCAATAGGGTTCTTCCTCCCACCAAGACCAACCTACGTATGAAGTTTAATGAATGTGAGTTGAACCACTATCAAGTTATCATCCGGAAACCAATTGTTTACGCCCGCCCGCCCGCCCGCCCGCCCGCCATTCACCAAACTATAAGTCGAGTTTGACTTCGTCACAACTCGACTAATAAGTAGAATCCTCCAGGTACTTAAGGACACTTTTAGAATCTATGAAGAGAATCAAATGAAGATTTTGCGAGAATCAATGTTGATTCTCATTGTTTTCCTTGCAAGAATCATTTGCGAGAATCGATTCTGATTCTCGCATGAATTTTAAGTCCTGGTCTTGTCCAAGGCCACAATGCTGGTAAGGATCAAATCGTGGAGCTTTTGGTTTCAATTCCAATGCTCTAACCAATGGGCTTCCATTTAGCATGAAAGAAATGATTACTTGTGGCAGTGGTTCCACTAAAACAAGGTACAATGCCACTGGTATCCCCTGCTAAGAAGTGGTTTAACCCTTTACCCAACGTAATGGCCAAAACCGGCCAGCGCTATTCTCAAAATCGCCAATTAATTTTCATTATTTTTTTCATTTTTTGTCTCAAAAACATGTTATGACCCCTCGTTGGAACGAGCTCGTCGAGCTCGTTCTAACGAGGGGTCATAATCTATGTTTTTGAGACAAAAAATGAAAAAAATTAGTTATTCAAGATTTTTTTTTGCAAGTGTCGTCTGCTTTTCATGTTAAGTAAAGGGTTAATAAAAAGGGGGACAAAGTTGAAAAAAGTGGAAAAAGCCTCATAACTCTTGACTAGAGTAATGTTATGAGTTTAAAAAAGGTTGGGGTATCTGCATGTAGTGACTGTAAATAGTTCAAAATGCATATTGGACAAAAAAAAAAAAAAAATGCCTAAGGGGGTGGAGGGGGGGGGGGGGGGGGGTGGGCAGGGAATTAACTTCAACAATTTTCATTGGATACTTGTGGTCATCAAACTTAACCTAGAGACATGCACTGAAAAGAACTGAAATCTGTTAACTTTTGTTTAAGTTATGGCATAAAAAAAAGTTTGGACAGCCGGATGGACTGACGGATGAATGGTCTGACAGACAGACGGATGGAGGGAGCTCTGTGCTATATCTCTTACTTGTGGGAGGGGATAAAAAGTAATATAGTATGTGGTAGAAGCCTAATTTGAAATTTAGAGAAACTAAGTTCGAAAAGCGTTGTGAAAAGGGTCAAATTAATGCCACTATTACTTGAAACCACTGTGTACAGCTTCAGTAGACATTGCTCGAAATGAAAAAAAGAAATGACGTTGTAACAGAGTGTGTGGAGAATGAAAGGCAGAACTTTAATCCGAAACTTTAAGCTGGGAATACTAAGTAAAATTGATTGGCAAAAAGGGTTAAATACTTCCTAAAACCGATAAAAGAAATCATTGATGTAAATGGAATCATTATGTTGTATTGACCATGCAAGGATTAGAGTAAGAAAGTATGTGGCAAAGTCTAATTTCAAATACAAAGAAAGTATGTCTGAAAACATGTTTAAAAGGGGTTAAAATCATGCCGATATTAATGAAAATCAATGCAGAAATGTTCAGTAGATAGTAGACATTGTCCCAAATAAGAAACAGTGACATTCCACTAAACTATTTGAAGAATTAAAGGTGTAATTTTAACCCCCCCCCCCCCATCCCACCAAAAAACAAAAAAAAACCAACTTTAAACAAAAATTTTAACCTGGAAGTTGTAAGTTAAATTGCCATACAAAAAAGGGTTAAATATTTCCCAAAATAACATGAAACATAAAATAAAATAAAAACAAAATGAGAATGTACAATCAATAGTAATATCAATTTAAACTTTAAGGTTGACTAAAAAACTTTAACCAAAACTCTAAATGTGGACAGACAGACAGACAGACAGACAGACAAGTCATGATTACAGCCCTCACTGTAAACAGTCAGGCTAAAAATAAAATGGACAAAACCTGTTACTTGTGAATATCCTTTCCACATACCAAAGAACATTTAAATCCAACATCCACTGACGTGAGACATGAAGGTCCCAAGTTGTTACGGATGCATGGACGATGGGCGGAAGGACCCCATTTCTATATTCCCCACAATCTTCGTTTTGGTGGGGATAATTAAACTTTTACCATGGAACCCTGGTTAATACGTTGAACAAATCTTGTGGACCACCTTGTAACATCATTTTACAAAATAAATGAGCAAATAGAAAGTGAATGCTCATTTTTTCATTGGTCAATGAAAGTGAAATATCTTAACAAAAAAAAAGAAGATTAATCTCAAAAGAATAAAAGTTCTATTCATGCTACTCCACTGGATATGTTTACTGGAGTTTAGAGTCACTTTCAGCATCTATGGCTCAAACAGTAGAGTTAAGTTTAGCCAATCGGTTATACCTTTTTCTGTACACTTTAGAAGCCAAGCTCCCCTGGCATTAATTACATGTACAAGGTTTTATTACACCAGAAAAGCATAATGGAAACAACTGGGGATTTTTATCTGCGTGTTTATGATCCTTTCTGGAATAGTGATAAAAGCTTGCTACATTACTGCTTTGGGTGCTTAGATGCTTTCATGCGAGTGCTGAAAAAGATGCTCCATGCATCTTACTCAGTGTATTCCACACATGCTCATCTTAATCCTTTACCCAACGAATCACCCGCATCCGCTCACGTAATATGCAAATACAGCTGCTGAAAAATATTATTTTTTGAAAAATTTCAACAAAACAATATCATGTGACCCCTCTTTGGAACGAGCTCGTTCCAAAGAGGGGTCACATGATATGGTTTTGTTGAATTTTTTTTAAAAAATGATATTTAAAATAATGAATTTTGAAATCGTCTGCATTGGGTGAAGGGTTAACTCAGGTTAACCTTTTATCCATGAATTTTCCATGCCCCAGATGCTTCAAAAATTCCACTTTTGTTCTCATTACCATATTACACAGAAATGTAAGAATCAATAATATAACATACATCAATTAATGAATGAATCGTAAAGATCTTTGCAGTGGATCAAAATTGGCAATCCTTTGTGGTCGCATTTTTTGTAAGTTTTATATCAGTGTGACATCTCCTTGAAAATTTCCATGACTTTTTCAGACAAGAGCAAAATTACCCCCAATTCTCCAGGACTGCAGTCCAGGAAATGAGACATGTGCAAGTGCAAATGCTCCCGTCAGCACCTATGATTTCTATTTTACGGGAGCTAAAAAATGCACTCGTTGAAAAATATTGTGGAGCACTGATATATTGTGAGGGTATATAAAGGTGTGTTGTTTTGAGAAAGCAGCACCCTTTGGCCAGTAGCAAGTTACGGTCATAATTCAGCAATTCCTTATACATTTAACCCTTTGAACACTAGTGGTATCTGCCATGTGAGTTCAATGGCAGCGATTAGACGAGTCCACATTCATTATTTGGGGTAGACCAATCAATATTTTCAACGTGCAGCCTCAGGGCTGTACGTTGAAAATATTGATTAGTCTACCCCCACATTTACTGCACAGCCATCCTATTTAATGACGTTATGACGTATCATGTGACTGTCTGGAAAAGTGGCCACTCTGGTTCAATGGGTTAAGGTTTCAGGTGTTTCGTGACAGTATTCACTCGAAAATTCATATACTAACATTTTACGAGTGCAATTTACTCTCGTCTCTGATTTCGCGGGAGCTTAAAACTACACCCGCCAATTTTGTTCACTTCCAGCACTGGGCCTGAAAAATATTTTACATTTTCCAAGACTATTTCAAGGACCCATATGAACCCTGCTTAAAGTTTATGATCCCTCAATGGTAAAGGCTCTGTTTAGAGCTGAAATGGTTAACCGATTAATTGATTTATCAATGATCAACATCTTGATTGATCCAAAAAGTAATTAATCGATTAAACGTTACTTTTGATCTACTGTATTATATGGGTTAACAATGGAACCAACTTGCTACAAAACAGGCAGACATTGTCACACTGACTCACATCAATTATATGAGAGAGTAAAGCATGAAGTTACTTGCTGACATACTTGTTTACTCGCATGATCATCATACTGTATCAGTGGCTGGAAATGGTCATTCTTAACCCTTTACCCATTATCCTTGCAAAATAAATTCATGAATTACTAAAAAAAATTTAATTCAACGAGCTCATTCCAATAAGGCGGTCATAAGCTATGTTTTTGAGACAAAAATTGAAAACTTAATAAATGGAGATTTTTGTATATCGGCCTAGTCAGTTTTGTTTGTTAAATTGGGTAAAGGGTTCATGCTGTAAATCATCAACAGTTTAGCAATTATTGAGATATCTGTTTGGACAAGTGATTAATTGGTTAACCAAGGTTAATCCATGTGAGCTCTAGCTCTGGTACTTCTTCAAAAAACATTTCTTTTTGTTTTCATTCCTCATTAGTCAAGAGAAACAAGTAATTATCACACTGTGTGATGAATGTCATCACATGCACACAATTCACGGTGAGTATTTAACACAGGAATTTGTGCATTTAATACAGAAACAAGATATGTTGGTTATGTTCGAGAAGTTTCATTAATATTGGGTCATAAATGTACAAGTTTAACACAATCTCATACAGAAATCTGCTTTAAATCTTTAAAGTGACATAACTTTTGGAATGTGTGCATGTTCCTTTGTTAGTGGTATTTGAGATGTTTCACCGAAAGAAGTTCATAAATGTAGGAGTAATTGCCAACTCTATCCAACACAAGGTGACCATGACTGTCAAAAGTGTCATTAAACCCCAGCATATAAACTAGAGGCTCAAGAGAGTCTGAAATGCTAACCTGGATCAAGTTGTCCTAAACTGTAAGGGTTATGGGTATGGAGAAAATGTAATCTGAATGAACCATATGACAGATTCACCAGCACTTTTTTTGTCCAATTGTTTCAACTACTCAAAAGCAAGCTTCATACCAAACACAAATTCTCTAGTCCTGCAGTTTGGGAAATATTGGACTTTTAATTTTTTTCCCCCTTTTTTTAGCGCCAGGTGTTCCCACTGGGAACCGTGAAAAATTTTGAGGGCATGAATGAAGAACTTCGGGTCAACTAATGCCACATATAAAATTTGGTTCAAATCGCTCGATTGGTTCTTGAAATAGAAATTTTCAGGGGAGCTCAAAAGTGAGCCCATTCCCTGGAGAGCCCAAATATGAACCCATCAACTTTCTGTGAACAACTTTTAATCTTGAACACCAGAGGAAGCTTCATACCAAATATCAAAGCATTCTCACTTGTGGTTCATGAGAAGAAGATTTTTAAAGAATGTCATCATATTTGGGCATAAGACCATGCCCAAAATGGGCGTAGATCCGATTTGAACAAAACTAAAACAGAATACCCCCAAGATGATGTGGCCCATATATGTTTCAATTTGGGCCATTGGTTTGTGAGGAGAAGATTGTTTTGTAAAAGCTAACATACGATGGATGACAGATGACAGAAGAAGGAAGACGGACGCCAAGTGATGGCAAAAGCTCACACTGACTTTTAGTCAGGTGAGCTAATAAATTGCCCACTCAAAAGTTTCAAATGGACATGGTGACAATGCAACCACCACTTCTTCAAAGTGATGGTATAATGAAGGAAAGGAATACACTCAGCACTTTTATGAAATTATTGTGAAATGCCCAAGTAGAAGTTAACCCTTTGCCCAAAACCGATCAGAAAACGCTCACAAAAAAAACTTTCTTGAATGACTACATGTTTTCATTTTTTTTTGTCTAAAAACAGAGCTTCTGAGCAACATTGGAACAAATTCGTTTTTGTAATATTTTCGAGACAAAAACTGAAAAGATAATAAAATTTGAATGGTGATTTTTGTAAACACCACTGGCCGTATACAAAATGTGGAGAGTGAATTGTAACTAAATCACCAATGGAGTGAAGTTATCACCCAAAGTATCACTTTCAAATTCTATACATATGGACAAAAAACATAAGCAATGTTTCATTCAGTGGACATCCAGGTATAACCTGGAGGTCCATTGGCTGGAATTTTGCTTGTATTATGCTTTGCAACAATTTACAGTTATTGCTTGGGCAGAAACTCCACTCTCCAGGTGATTTAGTGATAATACACTCTCCACATACTGCATGATTGTTACACTGCGCAAAGGGTTGAAATGGTCCACAATTCTAGACAACAATATAAAGCAATTTAGTAACGGCAAATTTTATGATATTAAATTCAACAAATAGACATACATGTCATTAATTTGTCTCAGCTATCATATACCTTATGAAGTCTTTTGATCAAACTTTCATTGTACTCAAAGCTCCCTTCCACCATTCCAGTTAAAGGGTTTGCAAACCACTCCTTGAATTCACGATGAGACTGAAAGACATGTGGCATCAAAAAATGCATTAGAGACCAAAGTTCCATCAAACTGTTTTGAAGAGGTGTACCAGTCAACAAAAGACGCCGCTGACTTTGAAAGTTCAGTAATGTCTGCCACCTTTGTGACTTGAAGTTTTTAATGTTCTGGGCTTCATCCAAGATGAAATATTTCCACTTTTTCCTTCGAAAAGACTGATGGTCTTGTATCACAAGTTTATATGAAGTTATACACACATGAAAAGCATTGGTTTTTGTCCAACCCTGAAACAAAAAGAAAAAAACAATTTAAAATAAAATGTAGTAGAAAATAAAATACTAGAAATCATAGCATTTTATTCAGAAGAATAAAGTAAAAATTTCCATGAATACAGTCAAGCAAGATATTCTTGCTTTAACTCTCATCCCCTTTCAAATTAAAATTTTCCCTTCTTCCATCCTATCCTCCTTCTATGCCTTCATCACTGGACCCCAAGGTAACACTGACTACACAGAGGCACTGGAATTGTATGTTTATGAGATGAAACACAAAATAGACTGGGGCAAAAATATTATTAATTTATTATTTATTTATTGGTGTTTAAGTTCACATATTTCTGCACAATGGCTAATCATGACCTCGACAGTTTTATGGGCGGAGGAAGCCAGAGAACCCCAAGAACACAACGCAGTTGCTGTAGGTGGGATTTGAACCCATGACCTCTCGGCCTGCAGACTGCACCTCTACCTACTGAACCAACGCGTCCCCCAGACAAAAATTTAATATTTACTTCACCCAAGAAAAGGAATAGCAACATACTTTTGCTTGACCATTTTCAATCTGCTTAATCCTTTACACAATGCAGATGATATCAAAATTCATTATTTTAAATACCACTTTTTTCAAATTTCTCAAAAGATTTCAACAAAACCATTATCATTAAACCCTCAGTGGAACGAAATCAGTCCGATGGGTCACATGATATGGTTTTGTCGAAATTCTTTGAATAATAATTTTTTTTCAACTTCTGAATTTGTATATTATGCAGGTGGATGCAGCAGATTCATTAAGTAAAGCTTTAATCTATTTTTACTGATTGAATTGATGTCTTGTAAAAAATCATCATGACAATTTATTTATTTATTTGTGTTTAAGGTCACATACTTACACAGAATGGTTAATTGTGAACGTGAGTTTTATGGGTGGAGGATGTCAGAGTACCTGGAGAGAACCACCGAACATCATCAAGCAACTGTCAGCTCAACATTCTAAGTCTGTTCAAGCTCCGCTCAAGCAGGGTTACAGCAGTTGACGACATATGCACCATCGACGTGCAGTAAACCTCAGTACACGTCAACATGCCCCCATGCAGGGAACCGGGATAAAGTGCCTTGCCTGAGGACACAACGTGGGTCGTCTGGGACGGGATCGAACTAGGAACATCTAGCATAGAAGTCCAACAGCCTACCATTGAGCCACCGCACATCCCATCATGACAAATAAAGTAATACAAACTATCAGTAAGAGTAGGATTGCTATCTAAACCCAAGTGAATGATGGGCTATTGGGGAAGCCACAAAGAACTACATTTTCTCTGATGACAATCTACTCACAGATCTCAATTTCTTGTCAACAGTTATTGAGCTGGGTTGGGGATTGGAATGTTGTTTTCTGTGAGCCGTTACATTTTTCTATACCTATGAAAATACAATGTTTCATGCAGGGAATATTTTAAAGCCAATGCACAGTGGAAATATCAAAAGGTCATGCTGCAAAATGTTTTCCATAATGCACCTAAAATTTAACCAATTCCTTCTTGTTTGACAGAGCTCAATGATTCACTTGGTTTAAATTCCTAGTTGCATTATCTGAATTATTTTCTGCTTGAATATTTTCTACACCAGTAAGCAAAAGGTTAATGGCCAATACTTCTGAAGATAATTTTGCAAACATGAAATTCAATGTTTGGACTTTATTCTAACGTGCAGGTACCACAGTTCAGAGGCTTCATATTCAGTGAATGTGCTTCATATTATCTTTGATGTGATATTATTTAGTCTGTAAGGATATATCTTGCTATTAAATTGTAACAAGGCAAATATGTGAATAAATTTTGCAGACCAAAACTAATTTAGCACTCTATCAGTTAAGCATTGTATATGTTCAGTAGAGACAGGCTTATAACTAAACATCAATGGAATGGAGAAATTTGAATCCGATTGAAATAAGTGCAATCGAAGTTTTGGCCCCTCCAGTTTATTGGTTTTGTTAAAACTCAAATTCAGGGGTTTTTTCTGTGCTCATCTTTCATTCTTTATCTATTAACCCTCCACACAGCGTCAAAAAATCTAAAGTTGAAGAAACAAGTTTTCAATAAGTAACTAGAAATTTAACCAATTCAATCTTGGAGACCTCTGTCAAACAACAATGAATTGGTTAAATTCCCAGTTGCTGCATGAATAAATTTTTCTACATGAAAATTTAGTATTTTGACAATCCAAATAAAACAAATTTTTCCATCAGGACAAAATCCGCATCATTCTCTCTTTAACCTGGAAATCTCTTAAATGAAAATATTTTGCTTTGCACTTATAGACTAAACCAACTATACCTAGTCTGACAGAGCTCAGTGACCTCTGTCAAACAAGATACAACAATGACTATGCAAAGTGTGGGTGCCACTGTCCCAGACCCATAGGCATGATTGAAATAGCCTTAAAGTCTTTTGGTCCTTGTGCATATCTGGTCCCCCATGAGGGTCTATCAGCTTACCAAAGATAATATATAATAATATAATTGTGTGAAGTTTGATGACTGTAGCCCTAATAGTTTTGGAGTTATGCTTGAGACAAGATTTGTGACCCTGAACATATGAAGGTCAATTATGATCTTCACATTGCAGATTGCAGATGCGGCGGAAACTATTATATGCGACACACCTTCTGACTGTCCTTAACATTTGTAAAAAGTTTAACAATTGTACTATGATTTGTTTCTGAGTTATGGCTGAGACACGAATATTGATCGATTTTTAGTATGACCTTGAAATGTGACCTCGACGTTGAAGGTACAAACCCGGCTATGGTGTGTGACACATCCTCACATGGTCCTTTATAATTGTGTGAAGTTTGATGACCGCGGCCCTAACTGTTTTCGATATAATAACTGGTTAAATTTGCAACTGAAGTATGGAAGATTTTCACTCAAGAAAACACTTTTTCTAGCAAGGAGTTAAATACTTCCAACTATTTTCAGGACTGTTTTGCGGATTAACTGATGAGAGGAAAGCCTCCCTAACCCAAACACCTATCATATGAAAGTGTCAATAGCAGTGTAGCTCAACTTGACAAACTTGAACTTGATAAGTTATAAATGAAATGGCAAAATTGAAGATCATTGGTACCAATGTTATTTGATGAAATTTCAACATAACAGCATTGTGTGTGTACATTGTCAGAGTAATCCATGCATTTTTAAATGTAAACTTTAAGACTGGCTAAAGGAAGAATGTTGATACACAAATGCAGTATGTTCAGAGGTTATTAAAAATGGCAACTTTTTCACAGAAATGAATGCTAATCAACAGCTCTTATCTAGAGTTCTTGACTAATGAGCACACCAAGTTCAAAAACAATCCTATGATAAATGTGTCCTGTAGGCCATGTCAAAGAATGTTGATGCACAAATGCAATAAATTCAAAGATTGTTGCTAACAGCAACAGTTTTTGATGGAAATGAAAAGAAAATCAATAGCTCCTATCTTTGTCACCCTGCATAAGCATACAAAGTTTCAAAACAACCTGATAATGAATGTACCCTCTGAGGCATGCCAAAAGAAGATGTTAATGCACAAATGCACTAAGTAGAAGGTCATTGCTTTGTGGCGATGCTTTTTGGGGTTTTTTTTATGGAAATTCATAAATATACTCTACAGAAAGTGCAAAAGGGATAAGTTCTAAGGCTGGCGATAACGATAATAACTTTTTATGGAAATTAAAAAATAGCTCACATCTAGAGGTCACCCCAAACACACATACCAAGTTTCAAAGTGATCTGATCATAAATGTGCCCTGAAGGGTGTGTTAAAGGGAAATACTGAGGTCTGATTAAACTAAGTTCAAAGGTCAGTGGCAACATTTTTTGACAGAAATGGAAGAAAATCGACAGCTCCCATATTGATGTCACCCCACACAAGCACACCAAGTTTGCAAGCGATCTAATCTTAAATGTGCCCTGCAGGGTGTGTCAAATGGAAATATTGATGCTTAACTGCACTAAGTTTTTACTAAGTTCATCGAAGGTCATTACCAGTGGCAACATTTTTTGACGGAAATCGAAGAAAATTAATAGCTCCCATTTAGAGGTAACCCCAAACAAGCATACAAAGTTTCAAACCGTTCTGATCATAAATGTGCCCTGAAGGGCATGCCAAAGGAATATATTGATGCCTGACTAAACTCAGTTCAAAGATCGTTGCCAGTGGCAACATTTTTTGATGGACAGAATTGGAAGAAAATCGATAGCTCCAATCTAGAGGTCTTCCAAAACAAGCATACCAGGTTTCAAAGCAATCCGATCATAAATGTGCCCTGTAGGGTGTGCCAAAGGGAAATATTGAGGTCTGACTAAACTAACTTCTAAGAACGTTGGCCGCGGCAACAATTTTTGACAGAAATTGAAGAAAATTGATAGCTCCCATCTAGAGGTCACCTCAAACAAGCCTACCAAGTTTCAAAGCGATCCGATCAAAAATGCGACCTGTGAGGTGTGCCAAAAGAAATTGTGGACGTACGTACTAATGCAGGTTTGTACGTACGCCGACGGACGAGAAGTGATGGCAATAGCTCAGCTTGACTTTGTCAATTTGAGCTAAAAATTGGGGGAATATTGCTTGTGCAACAAGACCTAACCAAAGTGTTAGCCCAACTGACATGCATTGTGTATGTGTACCTTCAACATGCACCAAGTTGGATTTGGCCTCCAAATTTAATGCAGAACAAAGATTAGAAGATACATTTCGTAAATGACATCTCAGTTTTTATTCAGGTTCTAGATATTATTCAGATTAGAGATACAAAATTCCTATTGAGAAAAAACTGTTTAAATGGAAAGGTACTGTTCCCTGCAACAGGTTCCACAAAACATATAAATGTTAAGATTGTGGGTTTTTAACAGGGCATTCTAATGTATCCTCCCTCTTTCCACACCAGCTATATTAAGCAGCCAAGTGTGGTCGTTTGAAAGGAAAAAAAACAAGAGACCCCACAGGGTCAAATCTCCAACAGAAAATAGAATAGTTAACAACAACAATTAAGATCAATTATCAGAATCTTCATTGATATGTTGTTGATCCAAAGGGTCCAGTATATTGAGTTGCTATAAATACTGTTGTTTGTGGAGTCTTTTATAACTTACTCTTGCACAGAATAAGAATCAAGATGAAACCAGTGGCTTAAGTAAGCCTAAACCACTCATCTGGATCAAGTTGTCTACAAGGAATAAGAATATTACTGTTGAGGGATCAAAAAGAATGAGGCAAGAGATTATTTTGAAAAACAACAATAATAGGACTCTCCTCTGAAAAGACCACCTATGTTGGTTAAAATTTTGGATTGAAATTTGTAGAAATATTCAGTGTTTGAACTTTCTAGAAGACAGCAGTTGTCTGAAGAATTGGGGGGGGGGGGGGGGGGGAGTTCTGGTTGTATGTTCTTACACACACATGGACAAACGTAATCATTCATGAAAACAGAACATTCAATTGAAATAACGTTTTCTTACCAAATATACTGCACTGCAGGGATGCCAAAATATGAACCCATGGAGTTAATTTTAACATACTTGAATCTGCCCCCAAAAGAATGGTGTATATAACTAATCTGAAAGTTTTTGATGGATCAATATTTTAAATGAAA
Source organism: Pictodentalium vernedei (assembly GCA_031216915.1). Lineage (NCBI taxonomy): Eukaryota > Metazoa > Mollusca > Scaphopoda > Dentaliida > Dentaliidae > Pictodentalium > Pictodentalium vernedei. The sequence goes on from CM062294.1 coordinate 83,822,197, forward strand.
AATGGAATTTGACAAGACTTTTCAATCTCTGTCCCAACTGATGTAAAATGATTAAGTTCTCATATTTAACATCAAAAGCCATATGAATCCTGCAAACTGAAGCTAATGAATGTTACCAGTCACAGGAACCATGATGAACAGAAATTTAACATCATGGGTTTTTAACTGGTTGTCTTTATATGCCCTTTTCTACCAACTACAAAGACAATGTTTTGGTAAGTGCAGTCGTTAAAAAGGAACAATTAACAAAGATTTATGTGTGAAATAGAACACAAATCTCCAACAGAAAATAGAATTCAGCAACAACAACAATTGAGATTAATTATCAGAATCTTCATTGATATGTTGTTGACCCAAAGGGTCCAGTATATTGAGTTGCTATAAATACTGTTGTTTGTGGACAGTCTTTTATAACTTACTCTTGTATAGAATAAGAATCAAGATGATTTAACAGGGTTCCTACACTTTATTGAGAATCAAATTCCAGGACTTTTCCAAAACTTCCTACCCAATTTCCATGACCTTTCCCTCATTAGTATGACCACAATGGCCTCTTTTTTAGGATCTTTAAGCACGATTTGTGGGGAAATAGGACACTGCATAGGTATCACAACAAATTTCCATGACTTTTCCGGCAACAGCAAAAAATACCCCCAATTTTCCATAACTTCCTGAAAAATAAATTTTCATTTTCCAGGACTTTTCCAGGATTCCATGACCCATACAAACCTTGGATGAAATCAGTGACTCAAGTAAGCTTAAATGCTCATCTGGATCAAGTTGTCTACAAGGATTAAGGATATTACTGTTGAGGGATCAGAAAGAAAGAGGCAAAAAAGAGATTTTGAAAAACGACAGAAGGGCTGCTCTGTGAAAAGACTACGTGGATTGTTTAAAATTTTGGGTTGAAATTTGGCCGTCAACAATGACATGATCTAGCCATGAATTTTGACGGTCAACAATGACATGCTCGAGTCAGGGATTGTTGGGGGGGGGGGGGGGGGGGGCGGGGGGTGTGGGGTCGACAAATTGGAGCTTTCTGGTAGTGTGTTCTTACACAAACATGGACAGATGTTATCATTAAAACAGAACATTCAATTGAAATAACATTTGCTTTCTTACAAAATATCATATTGCACTACAAGGATGCCAAAATATGAACCCATTGAGTTAATTTTAACATACTTGAATCTGCCCCCAAAAGTATGGTATATACCTAATATGAAAGTTTGTGATGAATCAATATTTGAAATTGATGACCGAATTTGGAAAGACTTTTCAATCTCTGTCACAATTGATGTAAAATGATTAAGTTCTCATATTTAACATCAAAAGGCATATGAATCCTGCAAACTGAAGCTAAAGAATGTTACCAGTCACAGGAACCATGATGAACAGAAATTTCACATCATGGGTTTTTAACTGGTTGTCTTTATATGCCCTTTTCTACCAACTACAAAGACAATGTTTTGGTAAGTGCAGTCGTTAAAAAGGAACAATTAACAAAGATTTATGTGTGAAATAAAACAAATCACCAACAGAAAATAGAATTCAGCAACAACAACAACAATTAAGATCAATTATCAGAATCTTCACTGATATGTTGTTGATCCAAAGGGTCCAGTATATTGAGTTGCTATAAATACTGTTGTATGTGGACAGTCTTTTATAACTTACTCTTGCACTGAATAAGAATCAAGATGAAACCAGTGGCTTTAGTAAGCCTAAACCACTCATCTGGATCAAGTTGTCTACAAGGAATAAGTGTTGAGGGATCAGAAAGAATGAGGTAAGTAAGAGATTATTTTGAAAAACAACAATAATAGGACTCTCCTCTGAAAAGACCACCTATGTTGGTTAAAATTTTGGATTGAAATTTGTAGAAATATTCAGTATTTGAACCTTCTAGAAGACAGCAGTTGTCTGAAGAATTGGGGGGGAGGGGAGTTCTGGTTGTATGTTCTTACACACACATGGACAAACGTAATCATTAATGAAAACAGAACATTCAATTGAAATAACGTTTTCTTACCAAATATACTGCACTGCAGGGATGCCAAAATATGAACCCATGGAGTTAATTTTAACATACTTGAATCTGCCCCCAAAAGAATGGTGTATATAACTAATCTGAAAGTTTTTGATGGATCAATATTTTAAATGAAAAATGGAATTTGACAAGACTTTTCAATCTCTGTCCCAACTGATGTAAAATGATTAAGTTCTCATATTTAACATCAAAAGCCATATGAATCCTGCAAACTGAAGCTAATGAATGTTACCAGTCACAGGAACCATGATGAACAGAAATTTAACATCATGGGTTTTTAACTGGTTGTCTTTATATGCCCTTTTCTACCAACTACAAAGACAATGTTTTGGTAAGTGCAGTCGTTAAAAAGGAACAATTAACAAAGATTTATGTGTGAAATAGAACACAAATCTCCAACAGAAAATAGAATTCAGCAACAACAACAATTGAGATTAATTATCAGAATCTTCATTGATATGTTGTTGACCCAAAGGGTCCAGTATATTGAGTTGCTATAAATACTGTTGTTTGTGGACAGTCTTTTATAACTTACTCTTGTATAGAATAAGAATCAAGATGATTTAACAGGGTTCCTACACTTTATTGAGAATCAAATTCCAGGACTTTTCCAAAACTTCCTACCCAATTTCCATGACCTTTCCCTCATTAGTATGACCACAATGGCCTCTTTTTTAGGATCTTTAAGCACGATTTGTGGGGAAATAGGACACTGCATAGGTATCACAACAAATTTCCATGACTTTTCCGGCAACAGCAAAAAATACCCCCAATTTTCCATAACTTCCTGAAAAATAAATTTTCATTTTCCAGGACTTTTCCAGGATTCCATGACCCATACAAACCTTGGATGAAATCAGTGACTCAAGTAAGCTTAAATGCTCATCTGGATCAAGTTGTCTACAAGGATTAAGGATATTACTGTTGAGGGATCAGAAAGAAAGAGGCAAAAAAGAGATTTTGAAAAACGACAGAAGGGCTGCTCTGTGAAAAGACTACGTGGATTGTTTAAAATTTTGGGTTGAAATTTGGCCGTCAACAATGACATGATCTAGCCATGAATTTTGACGGTCAACAATGACATGCTCGAGTCAGGGATTGTTGGGGGGGGGGGGGGGGGGGGGGCGGGGGGGGGGGGGGGGGGGGGGGTCGACAAATTGGAGCTTTCTGGTAGTGTGTTCTTACACAAACATGGACAGATGTTATCATTAAAACAGAACATTCAATTGAAATAACATTTGCTTTCTTACAAAATATCATATTGCACTACAAGGATGCCAAAATATGAACCCATTGAGTTAATTTTAACATACTTGAATCTGCCCCCAAAAGTATGGTATATACCTAATATGAAAGTTTGTGATGAATCAATATTTGAAATTGATGACCGAATTTGGAAAGACTTTTCAATCTCTGTCACAATTGATGTAAAATGATTAAGTTCTCATATTTAACATCAAAAGCCATATGAATCCTGCAAACTGAAGCTAAAGAATGTTACCAGTCACAGGAACCATGATGAACAGAAATTTCACATCATGGGTTTTTAACTGGTTGTCTTTATATGCCCTTTTCTACCAACTACAAAGACAATGTTTTGGTAAGTGCAGTCGTTAAAAAGGAACAATTAACAAAGATTTATGTGTGAAATAAAACAAATCACCAACAGAAAATAGAATTCAGCAACAACAACAACAATTAAGATCAATTATCAGAATCTTCACTGATATGTTGTTGATCCAAAGGGTCCAGTATATTGAGTTGCTATAAATACTGTTGTATGTGGACAGTCTTTTATAACTTACTCTTGCACTGAATAAGAATCAAGATGAAACCAGTGGCTTTAGTAAGCCTAAACCACTCATCTGGATCAAGTTGTCTACAAGGAATAAGTGTTGAGGGATCAGAAAGAATGAGGTAAGTAAGAGATTATTTTGAAAAACAACAATAATAGGACTCTCCTCTGAAAAGACCACCTATGTTGGTTAAAATTTTGGATTGAAATTTGTAGAAATATTCAGTGTTTGAACCTTCTAGAAGACAGCAGTTGTCTGAAGAATTGGGGGGGGGGGGGGGGGGGGGGGTTCTGGTTGTATGTTCTTACACACACATGGACAAACGTAATCATTAATGAAAACAGAACATTCAATTGAAATAACGTTTTCTTACCAAATATCATAGTGCACTGCAGGGATGCCAAAATATGAACCCATGGAGTTAATTTTAACATACTTGAATCTGACCCAAAAGAATGGTGTATATAACTAATCTGAAAGTTTTTGATGGATCAATATTTTAAATGAAAAATGGAATTTGACAAGACTTTTCAATCTCTGTCCCAACTGATGTAAAATGATTAAGTTCTCATATTTAACATCAAAAGCCATATGAATCCTGCAAACTGAAGCTAAATAATGTTACCAGTCACAGGAACCATGATGAACAGAAATTTCACATCATGGGCTTTTAACTGGTTGTCTTTATATGCCCTTTTCTACCAACTACAAAGACAATGTTTTGGTAAGTGCAGCCGTTAAAAAGGAACAATTAACAAAGATTTATGTGTGAAATAAAACAAATCACCAACAGAAAATAGAATTCAGCAACAACAACAATTAAGATCAATTATCAGAATCTTCAATGATATGTTGTTGATCCAAAGGGTCCAGTATATTGAGTTTCTATAAATACTGTTGTATGTGGACAGTCTTTTATAACTTACTCTTGTACAGAATAAGAATCAAGATGAAACTAGTGGCTTAAGTAAGCCTAAACCACTCATCTGGATCAAGTTGTCTACAAGGAATAAGGATATTAGTGTTGCGGGATCAGAAAGAATGAGGCAAGTAAGAAATTATTTTGAAAAAGAACAATAGGACTCTCCTCTGAAAAGACCACCTACATTGGTTAAAATTTTGGATTGAAATTTGTAGAAATATTCAGTGTTTGAACTTTCTAGAAGACAACAGTTGTCTGAAGAATTGGGGGGGGGGGGGGGGGAGTTCTGGTTGTATGTTCTTACACAAACATGGACAGACGTAATCATTAATGAAAACAGAACATTCAATTGAAATAACATTTGTTTTCTTACCAAATATCATACTGCACTGTGGGGATGCCAAAATATGGACCCATGGAGCTAATTTTAACATACTTGAATCTGCCCCCAAAAGAATGGTGTATATAACTAATCTGAAAGTTTTTGATGGATCAATATTTTAAATGAAAAATGGAATTTGACAAGACTTTTCAATCTCTGTCCCAACTGATGTAAAATGATTAAGTTCTCATATTTAACATCAAAAGCCATATGAATCCTGCAAACTGAAGCTAAAGAATGTTACCAGTCACAGGAACCATGATGAACAGAAATTTAACATCATGGGTTTTTAACTGGTTGTCTTTATATGCCCTTTTCTACCAACTACAAAGACAATGTTTTGGTAAGTGCAGTCGTCAAAAAGGAACAATTAACAAAGATTTATGTGTGAAATAGAACACAAATCTCCAACAGAAAATAGAATTCAGCAACAACAACTAGAACTATCACTGAAGGTGATTAATACCCCCGCTTTGGGTTTTTAGAGGAATGCACTTCTGATCATGTAGGCAAAGGCCATAAGGAAATGTATACATAAAGATCATTTTTTGTTGTTGAAATTTGTATTTGCATGTGGCCTTCCACAGAACAGCACTGAATACTTAAAGAGCCCACACATATATGGTTTACATTTGGAAAAACACATTTACAATGTGCAACATGTATTCAAAATCGGTTCATTAATGTAGGAGGAGTTGCACACACAAGAATCCCATTTGAAAACCCATAATAAATCCAAGTTAAAGGGAGATAACCTAGTTAAAATTGCCACAGCTCAAAAATTTTGGAATATGCGCATGTTTACTTAGTAGTGATGATGTCTGTAAATATTCGTCCAAATTGATTGATAAATGTAGGAGGAGTTGTGCACACAAGAATTTCATGCAGAAATCCATCGTAAATCAAAGTTCAAGAGAGATAACCTGGTTAAAATTGTCGCAGATCAAAAAGTTTGGAATATGCACATGTTCACTTAGTAGAGATGATGTTTGAAAGGTTTCATCAAAATCGGTTCATTAATGTAGGAGGAGTTGCGCACACAAGAATTTGTTCGGACGGAAAGACATAATAAATCTAAGTCAAAGGGAGATAACCTGGTTAAAATTGTCGCAGATCAAAAATCTTGGAATATGCGCATGTTCACTTAGTAGTGATGATGTCTGAAAAGTTTTGTCCAAATTGATTGATAAATGTAGGAGGAGTTGCACACACAAGAATTTCATGTAGAAACCCATAATAAATCTAAGTTAAAGGGAGATAACCGAGTTAAAATTGCCACAGCTCAAAAATTTTGGAATATGCGCATGTTCACTTAGTAGTGATAATGTCTGTAAACTTTCGTCCAAATTGATTGATAAATGTAGGAGGAGTTGTGCACACAAGAATTTCATGCAGAAACCCATATTAAATCAAAGTTCAAGAGAGATAACCTAGTTAAAATTGTCGCAGATCAAAAAGTTTGGAATATGCACATGTTCACTTAGTAGAGATGATGTTTGAAAGGTTTCATCAAAATCGGTTCATTAATGTAGGAGGAGTTGCGCACACAAGAATTTGTTCGAACGGAAAGACATAATAAATCTAAGTCAAAGGGAGATAACCTGGTTAAAATTGTCGCAGATCAAAAATGTTGGAATATGCGCATGTTCACTTAGTAGTGATGATGTCTGAAAAGTTTTGTCCAAATTGATTGATAAATGTAGGAGGAGTTGCGCACACAAGAATTTCATGTAGAAACCCATATTAAATCAAAGTTCAAGAGAGATAACCTGGTTAAAATTGTCGCAGATTAAAAAGTTTGGAATATGCACATGTTCACTTAGTAGAGATGATGTTTGAAAGGTTTTATCAAAATCGGTTCATTAATGTAGGAGGAGTTGCGCACACAAGAATTTGTTCAGATGGAAAGACACAATAAATCTAAGTCAAAGGGAGAAAACCTGGTTAAAATTGTCGCAGATCAAAAATCTTGGAATGTTAAAAAATTTATAGTAATTTATATATTTTTTATACTTACCAATGACCCAGACTTAGTTGCTGGTGCTAACTCCAACAAAACCAGGGGCAAACACAAATTTTGCCCCCCAATCCCCAAAATTTGCATCCAAAACAAAAAGAAATCATGTCCTAAAGGACCTCCATAGTACGCCTCTACTGCGCATGCGCAGTGACGCAGTCGTCCCGAAATTGGCGCCAATTATCATTCTTACTGGCAGTGCCTGGTCAGCGCTATGTACTCAGCAGGGAGGCAAGAGTTCCCAACTCCAGGGAGGGCCATCCCCGTCTGGGTCATTGGTAAGTATAAAAAATATATAAATTACTATAAATTTTTTAACATTTTTATACTGTACCAATGACCCAGACTTAGCTGAATAGTAAACAGGCTGGAGGGCCTAGGACATAGAGGAAAATCCAATAAGCTCAACTATATAGTAAAGAGGTAACCCCTTAAGGAGAAAAGGAGTATTAGGCTTTACATGTATCTTTCTTATTTAATATTAAATTAGAAAGATACACTACCCTTAATAATTGAGCACAATAACATTCATGTTCTCTATTAACATCCAGTATAACCCTTATACTAATTATTTTTAAAGCAAGCCAATAAATAAAGTAGTCCAGAGAATTGAGACTCTTTATAATCATTTAAAAGTGTCCGAGTATTGTATATTAAAGCCCGTTTGACACTTGACATATACAAATGCTTCACACCGAGCTACACTTTAAAAATAAGACATGAATGAAATTAAACATTAATATTACACTTTAAAACCATCCCGGAAGCGACTCAGAAATACTGACTTGGAGGAGGCATTCCCTTGCTTTTCACTATAAAGCAGGTGACCTAAGGGAACACCCGCCCCCCCCCCCCCCCCCCTTCCCCTGGGTCAAATAGCCCAGAGCGAAGAGGGCAGCCGGACGGAGTCACTGCCGGAACAGAAAGCCTGCATAACTATAGTTGCAACTGTTTAGTGGACGACATTCTGAGCAACAGATAACGGACCTAAACAATGCAGGTCTCCAGAAATGGACTCAATATTTCTGAGATAAAAATTTGTAAATGTGGATGGCTGAGACCAATAAGCAGCCTTCATTAAATCTGTAATAGCAACACTATTAGCATAAGCCCAGGAAGTAGAAAGAGCTCTTACTTCATGAGCAGAAATCTTAAGCACAGACTGCTGAGAAGAAGATAAATCTTCATAAGCAGTACAGATAGTTAACTGAATCCATCTAGCAATAGAATGGACTGAAATGTCCTTTCTATTAGGCATCAAAGACAGAAAGAAACGTTTCCGTCCCTTTCTGATAAACTGAGATCTCTGTTTATAGATACGTAGTGCTCTAACAGGACAGAGTAAAGACCTACGCCCGTCTGAAGACGGAAGAGCCTTAATAACAATAGGTTCCGGATATTTGTTAGGAGCCTGATTCTTAGCTAAAAAACCCACATTAGTAGTGAAGGTGATAGTGTTCCCAACACTACGATAATGAGAATCATCCACCGATAGTGCATGAAGCTCACTGACTCTTCTGGCAGAAGAGAAAGCTAAGAGAAAAGCTGTCTTATAAGATAAGAATTTGAAATCTACTGTCCCAAGAGGTTCAAATGGCTTTTCCTTCAATTTAAGGAGAACCCAAGCTAAATTCCACTTAGGAATTAATCTAAGAGTTCTGGGTCTATTTATCGAAAAGTTTCTAACCAATTTCGATAAAGAGACATTAGATCCAATTTGTAAACTATCATGATGTGCATAGGTATCAGATAACATAGATCTATAACCCTTTATAGTAACAGGCTGCAGTTTGATTTCGTCAAACAAGTATACTAGAAAGTTTGCAATGTCTGGTATAGAGGGATCAAATATATCTACAGAATGATCCCTACACCAACGACGAAAAACCTTCCACTTAGCCGCATAGTTTAGCGAAGAGGAGGTCCTCCTACAGTTAGAAATCGCGTCCACTGCTCGTCCTGTAAAGTGCTTGCCATGCAAGAAGGACCGCACAACGGAAAAACGTGAAGGTTGAGACCTTGCGGGTTGTGATGGAGTTGGCGCGATTTCCCCTGCGAAAGAAGATCCTCTCGTGGAGGAAGCTTCCGCGGTAGGTCCCACAACAGACACCTGAGTAGATTTATCCACGGTCTCTGTGGCGACAGAGATGCTACCAACAGAATCTTGCATTGAGATTGTTTTATCTTTAGCAATACTTGTTGAATTAACGGCGCTGGAGGATACGCATATCCTATCATTCCGTCCCAAGGGATCGACAGAGCGTCTACTGCAAATGCTCTTGGATCCGGACACGGGGACACATACGTCTGCAACTGATTGTTGAGATGTGTCGCAAATAAGTCTATCATTGGCCGTTCCCATTGGTAGCAAATCTGATTGAATACTTGTTTGTTGAGAGTCCACTCCGACGGCAACAAGCGACCCTTTCGTGAGACGGACCAAAAGAAGAACGTGATGTTCTAACGCAAACAGAAGGATTCTTTCCGTTAGATTGAACAACGGAACTGAATGAGTGCCTCCCTGATTCCGTATATACGCCACTACTGTCGTATTGTCGGATAGGATTTGGACATGAGCATCGTGAATAATGTCCATCCAGTGACGTAACGCAAGCCAAATTGACATCATTTCCTTGATGTTTAAGTGCTTGCACAGGAATTGCGGATCCCAAAGACCCTGGCATCTCGAATCCGTTGGGATTAATGATGCACCCCAACCTGTTTGACTGGCATCCGTCATAACGGTAAAACTCGGATCCGGCAACTGCAGCGGAACTCCTTGAGTTAACCACTGAATGTTTGCCCAAGTCTGAATCTCTTGTTTCACTTGATCTGACAAGAGAACGTCTACATCGAGCGAATGAATTTTCACACTCCAATTCTGAGTCAGGAAAATTTGAAGAGGACGTGTGCGTAGCCGCCCCATCGGAATGAGATCCGCGGCGGCTCCGCACAGACCTATCAGTCTCATAAATTCTCTCGCCGTGACTTTGTCTGCGTGCAGACAATAGCGAGCGTAACAACTGACTAATTTCGCTCTGGTTAACGGCAGACGAACGAGATTGTTGTGCGTCTCGAAGCTCATTCCCAGATGAGTGAATGACTTGGACGGCACCGGATCCGACTTCTCCTCGTTTACTATAAAACCGAGACGTCGGAGCAATAGAAGAAGATTCTGAACATCGTTCTGAAGCGTTAACTCGTTGCCGTACCTCTGAAGAATGTCGTCCAGGTAGGCCGACGTTACCGCAGACGAATGAGCTCAGAAGTAGATCATTACCGAGTTCATTACCCGAGTGAAAGCCCAGGGTGCTAGATTCAATCCGAAGCACATGGCCCGGAACTGATACACCACTCCTAGGACTGCGAAGCATAGATACTTTCGGAATGTCGGATGTACCATGACGTGAAAGTACGCATCTTTGAGATCTATGCTCGTTGCATAATCGTTCACCCGAATACTCGCTCTGACCGATCGAATCGTCTCCATATAAAACTTCGGAGCGACGATCAGCTTGTTTATCCAGCTCAAATCTATGACTGGACGGAACGAGCCGTCTGGTTTCGGAACCAGAAACAGATGGCTGTAGAATCCCAGAGATTCCTGGTTTTCTACGACCTCTACCGCGTTCTTCATTAAAAGAGACTGCACCTCTGATAACAGAGCGTCTCTTTTCTGTGGATTTGACGGAAGATGAGTCCACTTTGGACTTCGAGTTAATGGAGGCTTTCGTTTGAAGGATATCTTTAGACCTTCCGAAGTCACTCCTCTCACCCAAGGGTCGTCCGTAATCGACGCCCACTCTTGTGAAAAACTCGACAACCTTCCGCCAACCGGAACACGATAGAGGTTTAAGCCATCACCTCCTGGACCTGCGAGGCCTGCGGTAGGAGAAACCACGTCTTCCACGACCCGCACCTCGCCTCGTCGACCTCGGGGCGTCCGACCGATTGTCCCGGCCTGAAGGACGTCCCGAACGAGAGCCGCTATCCTGACGGTCTCTCGAATAAGACCAAGAGGACGCACCGGAACCTCTATAGGAACCTCTCTTGGGCGCATTAGACCCAGAAGTGCCTGTCTTATTCGTGTCTGCTGCATCCGACTTTTTAGGAGCCGATCTGAACAACAGAGAATCATTAGCTTTCTTTTTAATTTTATCATAAATAGCGGAAAGCTTGCCGTCAAAGAGAAGTTCTCCTGAGACCGAAGCGACTCTAAGAGAGTTCTTCACCTTAGAATCCACTAGTGTGGATGTAGCTAGTGGTGCGTCACGTCTAACCAACTCCAGATTTGCCACTGAAAGGGCGGAGTTACACGTGGAATAAGCTACTGCCCTTGAAAGAAGTCTTAAGGAGGATTGTATATCCTGAAACTCTTCCCCTTGAAGGCGCAGTGATAACGCCTTAGTAAGGTGATCTGCGTAAGATAAGGCATCTAAATTGGCTCTGTTAGACGCAATAGCTGTTTCCAACAGTCTTTCGCTGCTTCGCCGAGGGCAGCTCCGCATCAGATGGCTCCCGCATACTTTTCCTATGCGAACGTCCGGAGTCCATCGGTCTCGAATCCCTGGCTGCCGGATGGTGTGACCTGGTCGCCGAAGAATCCTTCATCGGCGAAGCTGGTAAAATATCGGAGGTCACGCAGCCAAGGTGCGGTCGTGTGCGCTGACGAGAAGAGGAAGCCTTAACAGTCTCTGCGGACTGCTTATACAACGGAGCGTCCCGAGCGATGGACGTATGCTCTGCTAAAGACACATTTTGGTCCCAGATGTTGTTGTACGAGAGAGGGACCTCTCTCGCTCGCGGCCCGGCTGGACCTGGACGAGCTAGGAACCGGACTAAAAGGCTTCCTCCGTTCTCGTTTACTATCCGCCGTCACTGGGTGTGCATCTATTATGTTTATAGTGCTCGCATCACCCAAAATTTCCTCTTGGACCGCATCGGACGAACCCGGCTGCCGAACCATTCGGTGAATGGACGCTACACCGGGCGAGCTAGCGGACGACATTTGTCTAATCTCCATGAGCACTTTTGCCGCTAGCTCTGAATTCATTTGTGACGACGGACGCACACTTGAAGAAGATAACATGGAAACATCACCCTGTTCTGGTTCCTCTGAAATAGAAACTGAGAGAGTAGAGTGACCTTGTGGAGAAAGAGCCGGCATCGCACTTTCTCCAGAAACAACATATCGTGACACACGTTTCCAATGTTTCTCATCCCAATGTTCACATATAGGACAGGGATTAATGCGAGAACACTGACTACAATTAATACAATGATCATGAAAGTCAGAGGAAGATTTCTTCCTATTACAATTTGAACAATGTCCCTTCATTGTGAAAGAACAACAATAAGTCCTAGTTACTCGCAAAAACCCCTGACACAAAGATACATAATAACATGATCCATTAATAAATGAAAAAACAATTGCAAAACAAAATAATTTTGAAAAAATATTTTTTCAGAGAAGACCAAGTTGCTGAAAAGTAACGTTGAGCCCCGATGGATCCGATGGCAAAGTGTGGTCAAAAATTTTAAACTTATATAAAATAATTAATGAGACACTTTCGGATAATATAAATGTATCTTATAATGAGATAAACTACCACAAAGGCAAACAGCCCCCCTCAAAAAAGGCTGTTGCCAATGAAAACAAACAGTGTAAACACACTAGAAAACATGACTCCAGGCACTGAAAAAACTGGCCCGGAATCAGTCATCAATTACACTCTATCTGATGCAAAACAGAGACTCCCAGGGGAGAATCTGTAGAACATCAGATGGAAGATGCAGAACACAAACGTTATACACCCATGGGTGAAAACGTAACTATGGGGAAAATAACAGAAAACATTCTGTAACCAAGCAACTCTCCCAGGAATTTTTAGAAATGAAACTTCTCAAAAATATGCCAAAAGCATGGGAGAATTGCCAGGGGGGACTTTAGAAGGCTAGGGGAGAGGAAACACTGAATAAGCAGTGTAACAATTAGCAAGAATGACAACAAGAGGCCCATGCCTCGAAAATAGGCAACTTAACATAATTTCATCAAAAAATTTTAAGTACAGCCCTGATTATTTTTTGCCACTTCTTTTTCCTCTCCTCCTTCTATCCTCCTTAGAATCACATTTTCTCCAAAAATTACGTGTCTGGCATCCTTTAAACTGAGATTTACAAGCACAAAGATCAGTGAGATGTTGACTGATGAAGGGCCAAACAGAGAATGATAATTGGCGCCAATTTCGGGACGACTGCGTCACTGCGCATGCGCAGTAGAGGCGTACTATGGAGGTCCTTTAGGACATGACTTCTTTTTGTTTTGGATGCAAATTTTGGGGATTGGGGGGCAAAATTTGTGTTTGGCCCTGGTTTTGTTGGAGTTAGCACCAGCAACTAAGTCTGGGTCATTGGTACAGTATAAAAATATGCGCATGTTCACTTAGTGATGATGTCTGAAAAGTTTTGTCCAAATTGATTGATAAATGTAGGAGGAGTTGCGCACACAAGAATTTCATGTCCGGAAAGACATACGGACGGATGGACGTACGTACAGGGCGATTCCTATATAGCCCCCACTTCTTCGAAGCGGGGGTATAACAATTAAGATTAATTCTCAGAATCTTCATTGATATGTTGTTGACCCAAAGGGTCCAGTATATTGAGTTGCTATAAATACTGTTGTTTGTGGACAGTCTTTTATAACTTACTCTTGTATAGAATAAGAATCAAGATGATTTAACAGGGTTCCTACACTTTTTTGAGAATCAAATTCCAGGACTTTTCCAAAACTTTCTACCCAATTTCCATGACCTTTCCCTCATTAGTATGACCACAATGGCCTCTTTTTTAGGATCTTTAAGCATGATTTGTGGGGAAATAGGACACTACATAGGTATCACAACAAATTTCCAGGACTTTTCCAGGCAAGAGCAAAAAATACCCCCAATTTTCCATAACTTCCTGAAAAATAAATTTTCATTTTTCAGGACTTTTCCAGGATTCCATGACCCATACAAACCTTGGATGAAATCAGTGACTCAAGTAAGCTTAAATGCTCATCTGGATCAAGATGTCTACAAGGATTAAGGATATAACTGTTGAGGGATCAGAAAGAAAGAGGCAAAAAAGAGATTTTGAAAAACAACAGAAGGGCTGCTCTGTGAAAAGACTACGTGGATTGGTTAAAATTTGGGGTTGAAATTTGGCCGTCAACAATGACATGATTTAGCCATGAATTTTGACGGTCAACAGTGACATGCTCGAGTCAGGGATTGTTTGGGGGGGGGGGGGGGGGGGGGGGTCGACAAATTGGAGCTTTCTGGTAGTGTGTTCTTACACAAACATGGACAGATGTTATCATTAAAACAGAACATTCAATTGAAATAACATTTGCTTTCTTACAAAATATCATATTGCACTACAAGGATGCCAAAATATGAACCCATTGAGTTAATTTTAACATACTTGAATCTTCCCCCAAAAGTATGGTATATACCTAATATGAAAGTTTGTGATGAATCAATATTTGAAATTGATGACCGAATTTGGAAAGACATTTCAATCTCTGTCACAATTGATGTAAAATGATTAAGTTCTCATATTTAACATCAAAAGGCATATGAATCCTGCAAACTGAAGCTAAAGAATGTTACCAGTCACAGGAACCATGATGAACAGAAATTTCACATCATGAGTTTTTAACTGGTTGTCTTTATGTGCCCTTTTCTACCAACTACAAAGACAATGTTTTGGTAAGTGCAGTCGTTAAAAAGGAACAATTAACAAAGATTTATGTGTGAAATAAAACAAATCTCCAACAGAAAATAGAATTCAGCAACAACAACAATTAAGATCAATTATCAGAATCTTCAATGATATGTTGTTGATCCAAAGGGTCCAG
Source organism: Pictodentalium vernedei (assembly GCA_031216915.1). Lineage (NCBI taxonomy): Eukaryota > Metazoa > Mollusca > Scaphopoda > Dentaliida > Dentaliidae > Pictodentalium > Pictodentalium vernedei. The sequence continues at coordinate 83,837,267 of CM062294.1, forward strand.
TATATTGAGTTTCTATAAATACTGTTGTATGTGGACAGTCTTTTATACCTTACTCTTGCACAGAATAAGAATCAAGATGAAACCAGTGGCTTAAGTAAGCCTAAACCACTCATCTGGATCAAGTTGTCTACAAGGAATAAGTGTTGAGGGATCAGAAAGAATGAGGTAAGTAAGAGATTATTTTGAAAAACAACAATAATAGGACTCTTCTCTGAAAAGATCACCTATGTTGGTTAAAATTTTGGATTGAAATTTGTAGAAATATTCAGTGTTTGAATCTTTCTAGAAGACAGCAGTTGTCTGAAGAACTGGGGGGGGGGGGGGGGGGGGAGTTCTGGTTGTATGTTCTTACACACACATGGACAAACGTAATCATTAATGAAAACAGAACATTCAATTGAAATAACGTTTTCTTACCAAATATCATACTGCACTGCAGGGATGCCAAAATATGAACCCATGGAGTTAATTTTAACATACTTGAATCTGACCCAAAAGAATGGTGTATATAACTAATCTGAAAGTTTTTGATGGATCAATATTTTAAATGAAAAATGGAATTTGACAAGACTTTTCAATCTCTGTCCCAACTGATGTAAAATGATTAAGTTCTCATATTTAACATCAAAAGGCATATGAATCCTGCAAACTGAAGCTAAAGAATGTTACCAATCACAGGAACCATGATGAACAGAAATTTCACATCATGGGTTTTTAACTGGTTGTCTTTATATGCCCTTTTCTACCAACTACAAAGACAATGTTTTGGTAAGTGCAGTCATTAAAAAGGAACAATTAACAAAGATTTATGTGTGAAATAAAACAAATCTCCAACAGAAAATAGAATTCAGCAACAACAACAACAATTAAGATCAATTATCAGAATCTTCAATGATATGTTGTTGATCCAAAGGGTCCAGTATATTGAGTTTCTATAAATACTGTTGTATGTGGACAGTCTTTTATACCTTACTCTTGCACAGAATAAGAATCAAGATGAAACCAGTGGCTTAAGTAAGCCTAAACCACTCATCTGGATCAAGTTGTCTACAAGGAATAAGGATATTAGTGTTGATGGATCAGAAAGAATGAGGCAAGTAAGAAATTATTTTGAAAAACAACAATAATAGGACTCTCCTCTGAAAAGACCACCTATGTTGGTTAAAATTTTGGATTGAAATTTGTAGAAATATTCAGTGTTTGAACTTTCTAGAAGACAACAGTTGTCTGAAGAATTGGGGGGGGGGGGGGGGAGTTCTGGTTGTATGTTCTTACACAAACATGGACAGACGTAATCATTAATGAAAACAGAACATTCAATTGAAATAACATTTGTTTTCTTACCAAATATCATACTGCACTGCAGGGATGCCAAAATATGAACCCATGGAGCTAATTTTAACATACTTGAATCTGACCCAAAAGAATGGTGTATATAACTATCTGAAAGTTTTTGATGGATCAATATTTTAAATGAAAAATGGAATTTGACAAGACTTTTCAATCTCTGTCCCAACTGATGTAAAATGATTAAGTTCTCATATTTAACATCAAAAGCCATATGAATCCTGCAAACTGAAGCTAAAGAATGTTACCAGTCACAGGAACCATGATGAACAGAAATTTAACATCATGGGTTTTTAACTGGTTGTCTTTATATGCCCTTTTCTACCAACTACAAAGACAATGTTTTGGTAAGTGCAGTCATTAAAAAGGAACAATTAACAAAGATTTATGTGTGAAATAAAACAAATCTCCAACAGAAAATAGAATTCAGCAACAACAACAATTAAGATCAATTATCAGAATCTTCAATGATATGTTGTTGATCCAAAGGGTCCAGTATATTGAGTTTCTATAAATACTGTTGTATGTGGACAGTCTTTTATAACTTACTCTTGCACAGAATAAGAATCAAGATGAAACCAGTGGCTTAAGTAAGCCTAAACCACTCATCTGGATCAAGTTGTCTACAAGGAATAAGGATATTAGTGTTGATGGATCAGAAAGAATGAGGCAAGTAAGAAATTATTTTGAAAAACAACAATAATAGGACTCTCCTCTGAAAAGACCACCTATGTTGGTTAAAATTTTGGATTGAAATTTGTAGAAATATTCAGTGTTTGAACTTTCTAGAAGACAACAGTTGTCTGAAGAATTGGGGGGGGGGGGAGTTCTGGTTGTATGTTCTTACACAAGCATGGACAGACGTAATCATTAATGAAAACAGAACATTCAATTGAAATAACATTTGTTTTCTTACCAAATATCATACTGCACTGCAGGGATGCAAAAATATGAACCCATGGAGCTAATTTTAACATACTTGAATCTGCCCCCAAAAGAATGGTGTATATAACTAATCTGAAAGTTTTTGATGGATCAATATTTTAAATGAAAAATGGAATTTGACAAGACTTTTCAATCTCTGTCCCAACTGATGTAAAATGATTAAGTTCTCATATTTAACATCAAAAGCCATATGAATCCTGCAAACTGAAGCTAAAGAATGTTACCAGTCACAGGAACCATGATGAACAGAAATTTAACATCATGGGTTTTTAACTGGTTGTCTTTATATGCCCTTTTCTACCAACTACAAAGACAATGTTTTGGTAAGTGCAGTCGTTAAAAAGGAACAATTAACAAAGATTTAAGTGTGAAATAGAACACAAATCTCCAACAGAAAATAGAATTCAGCAACAACAACAATTAAGATTAATTCTCAGAATCTTCATTGATACGTTGTTGACCCAAAGGGTCCAGTATATTGAGTTGCTATAAATACTGTTGTTTGTGGACAGTCTTTTATAACTTACTCTTGTATAGAATAAGAATCAAGATGATTTAACAGGGTTCCTACACTTTTTTGAGAATCAAATTCCAGGACTTTTCCAAAACTTTCTACCCAATTTCCATGACCTTTCCCTCATTAGTATGACCACAATGGCCTCTTTTTTAGGATCTTTAAGCATGATTTGTGGGGAAATAGGACACTACATAGGTATCACAACAAATTTCCATGACTTTTCCAGGCAAGAGCAAAAAATACCAATTTTCCATAACTTGCTGAAAAATAAATTTTCATTTTCCAGGATTCCATGACCCATACAAACCTTGGATGAAATCAGTGACTCAAGTAAGCTTAAATGCTCATCTGGATCAAGTTGTCTACAAGGATTAAGGATATTACTGTTGAGGGATCAGAAAGAAAGAGGCAAAAAAGAGATTTCGAAAAACGACAGAAGGGCTGCTCTGTGAAAAGACTACGTGGATTGGTTAAAATTTTGGGTTGAAATTTGGCCGTCAACAATGACATGATTTAGCCATGAATTTTGACGGTCAACAGTGACATGCTCGAGTCAGGGATTGTTGGGGGGGGGGGGGGGGGGGGGTGTCGACAAATTGGAGCTTTCTGGTAGTGTGTTCTTACACAAACATGGACAGATGTTATCATTAAAACAGAACATTCAATTGAAATAACATTTGCTTTCTTACAAAATATCATATTGCACTACAAGGATGCCAGAATATGAACCCATTGAGTTAATTTTAACATACTTGAATCTGCCCCCAAAAGTATGGTATATACCTAATAGGGCCCTGCGAATCAGGAAATTTATGTTCGAATCGAATCTCGAATCGAATCGGGACTGATGTCGACATCGAATCGAATCTCGAATCGAATCGGGATAAACTCGAGAAATAACTATAACTGGCATTATCTTGTGCAGAGGTGTCCGGAAAGCACTGCGAGAAGAGATCGTTGACATAACTTGACAACTTGGCGTTGTTTTAATTTTCTTGCTCATTGAATGGCCATCCAGATGTTCACTTGGCCCAACAATAAATCCAAGACATAAATATGGACAAATTAAGGTGTTACTGCTCAGAGACATTTAAGACAAACCACTAAATTGAAACATGAGACTTAAAAGCACAAATGTAATACAAGTGGCACATTAATTCCCATGGGTTGAAGTCGGCTACATCCGCTAACTTCATGTACATTAGCATGCCTAGATACATTATTGTAGTGTTTGGTTGTTTTTGTATTATCAGAATTTGGGTCTTGTAGCTTTCGGTCCGTTCTCAACTCAATAACACAGTATACATCAAAAGCAGCGAAAGTGTTAAACTGTGTTAGTTTCTGCATTAGTTAACTCGAATAGTGACGCAGTGCTCATTCACACAAATTGATTTTACTTCATTCCAACTTCCAAGTACCAACTCTGAACAATGCAAAGAAACTACAGAGGTTTTCCTCCCACAGTTTTCTAACATAATAATGGGAACGCTCTAGGCGACATGTCCCCATTATTGTGTTAGAAGATTCCGGGAATGGGAGCAGGCCTTAGGCCCATAGCTGGATATTTCGGTTGTATAGATGGGCGTGAACAGGTTACAACTTGGACAGAGCCGCTGAGCAAACGGGATTCTGCGAATAACTCTAACACGAATTCCTGGAAATCTATAAATAGCGAATTTGCGGTGTGTGCACTGTGTGGTTTTCTGGGAATCTGAAACTGAAAGTGAAACGACAGAATGTTGCAATGAATTTGACTATTTTCCCGATAGAAACATTAAAACTAGAAGAGTTCGCTCCTTTTTTCAACTGATGTTGACATTGTCGAACACTGATTCATTTTCCTCGAAGCTTCGTTTGACTAACGAATCGGCAAACTATTCGAGATCGATATACGAATACCAAAGCGATGTCGACATCGAATCGAATACTCGAAGCTTCGCAGGGCCCTAATACCTAATATGAAAGTTTTTGATGAATCAATATTTGAAATTGATGACCGAATTTGGAAAGACTTTTCAATCTCTGTCACAATTGATGTAAAATGATTAAGTTCTCATATTTAACATCAAAAGGCATATGAATCCTGCAAACTGAAGCTAAAGAATGTTACCAGTCACAGGAACCATGATGAACAGAAATTTCACATCATGAGTTTTTAACTGGTTGTCTTTATATGCCCTTTTCTACCAACTACAAAGACAATGTTTTGGTAAGTGCAGTCGTTAAAAAGGAACAACGACTGCACTTACCAAAACATTGTCTTTGTAGTTGTGTGTGAAATAAAACAAATCTCCAACAGAAAATAGAATTCAGCAACAACAACAATTAAGATCAATTATCAGAATCTTCACTGATATGTTGTTGATCCAAAGGTCCAGTATATTGAGTTGCTATAAATACTGATGTATGTGGACAGTCTTTTATAACTTACTCTTGCACAGAATAAGAATCAAGATGAAACCAGTGGCTTAAGTAAGCCTAAACCACTCATCTGGATCAAGTTGTCTACAAGGAATAAGTGTTGAGGGATCAGAAAGAATGAGGTAAGTAAGAGATTATTTTGAAAAACAACAATAATAGGACTCTCCTCTGAAAAGATCACCTATGTTGGTTAAAATTTTGGATTGAAATTTGTAGAAATATTCAGTGTCTGAACTTTCTAGAAGACAGCAGTTGTCTGAAGAATTGGGGGGGGGGGGGGGGGGGGGAGTTCTGGTTGTATGTTCTTACACACACATGGACAAACGTAATCATTAATGAAAACAGAACATTCAATTGAAATAACGTTTTCTTACCAAATATCATACTGCACTGCAGGGATGCCAAAATATGAACCCATGGAGTTAATTTTAACATACTTGAATCTGACCCAAAAGAATGGTGTATATAACTAATCTGAAAGTTTTTGATGGATCAATATTTTAAATGAAAAATGGAATTTGACAAGACTTTTCAATCTCTGTCCCAACTGATGTAAAATGATTAAGTTCTCATATTTAACATCAAAAGGCATATGAATCCTGCAAACTGAAGCTAAAGAATGTTACCAGTCACAGGAACCATGATGAACAGAAATTTCACATCATGGGTTTTTAACTGGTTGTCTTTATATGCCCTTTTCTACCAACTACAAAGACAATGTTTTGGTAAGTGCAGTCGTTAAAAAGGAACAATTAACAAAGATTTATGTGTGAAATAAAACGAATCACCAACAGAAAATAGAATTCAGCAACAACAACAATTAAGATCAATTATCAGAATCTTCATTGATATGTTGTTGATCCAAAGGGTCCAGTATATTGAGTTGCTATAAATACTGTTGTATGTGGACAGTCTTTTATAACTTACTCTTGCACAGAATAAGAATCAAGATGAAACCAGGGGCTTAAGTAAGCCTAAACCACTCATCTGGATCAAGTTGTCTACAAGGAATAAGTGTTGAGGGATCAGAAAGAATGAGGTAAGTAAGAGATTATTTTGAAAAACAACAATAATAGGACTCTCCTCTGAAAAGATCACCTATGTTGGTTAAAATTTTGGATTGAAATTTGTAGAAATATTCAGTGTTTGAACTTTCTAGAAGACAGCAGTTGTCTGAAGAATTGTGGGGGGGGAGGGGTTCTGGTTGTATGTTTTTACACAAACATGGACAGACGTAATCATTAATGGAAACAGAACATTCAATTGAAATAACATTTGTTTTCTTACCAAATATCATACTGCACTGCAGGGATGCAAAAATATGAACCCATGGAGCTAATTTTAACATACTTGAATCTGCCCCCAAAAGAATGTTGTATATAACTAATCTGAAAGTTTTTGATGGATACTAATCTGAAAGTTTTTGATGGATCAATATTTTAAATGAAAAATGGAATTTGACAAGACTTTTCAATATCTGTCCTAACTGATGTAAAATGATTAAGTTCTCATATTTAACATCAAAAGCCATATGAATCCTGCAAACTGAAGCTAAAGAATGTTACCAGTCACAGGAACCATGATGAACAGAAATTTAACATCATGGGTTTTTAACTGGTTGTCTTTATATGCCCTTTTCTACCAACTACAAAGACAATGTTTTGGTAAGTGCAGTCGTTAAAAAGGAACAATTAAAGATTTATGTGTGAAATAGAACAAATCTCCAACAGAAAACAGAATTCAGCAACAACAACAATTAAGATTAATTCTCATAATCTTCATTGATATGTTGTTGACCCAAAGGGTCCAGTATATTGAGTTGCTATAAATACTGTTGTTTGTGGACAGTCTTTTATAACTTACTCTTGTATAGAATAAGAATCAAGATGATTTAACAGGGTTCCTACACTTTTTTGAGAATCAAATTCCAGGACTTTTCCAAAACTTTCTACCCAATTTCCATGACCTTTCCCTCATTAGTATGACCACAATGGCCTCTTTTTTAGGATCTTTAAGCACGATTTGTGGGGAAATAGGACACTACATAGGTATCACAACAAATTTCCATGACTTTTCCAGGCAAGAGCAAAAAATACCCCCAATTTTCCATAACTTCCTGAAAAATAAATTTTCATTTTCCAGGACTTTTCCAGGATTCCATGACCCATACAAACCTTGGATGAAATCAGTGACTCAAGTCAGCTTAAATGCTCATCTGGATCAAGTTGTCTACAAGGATTAAGGATATTACTGTTGAGGGATCAGAAAGAAAGAGGCAAAAAAGAGATTATTTTGAAAAACGACAGAAGGGCTGCTCTGTGAAAAGACTACGTGGATTGGTTAAAATTTTGGGTTGAAATTTGGCTGTCAACAATGACATGATCTAGCCATGAATTTTGACAGTCAACAATGACATGCTCGAGTCAGAGATTGTTGGGGGGGGGGGGGGGGGGTGTCGACAAATTGGAGCTTTCGGGTAGTGTGTTCTTACACAAACATGGACAGATGTTATCATTAAAACAGAACATTCAATTGAAATAACATTTATTTTCTTACAAAACATCATATTGCACTACAAGGATGCCAAAATATGAACCCATTGAGTTAATTTTAACATACTTGAATCTGCCCCCAAAAGTATGGTATATACCTAATAGGAAAGTTTTTGATGAATCAATATTTGAAATTGATAACCGAATTTGGTAAGACTTTTCAATCTCTGTCACAATTGATGTAAAGTGATTAAGTTCTCATATTTAACATCCAAGACAAAATGATTTCTGCAAACTGAAGCTCAAGAATGTTACCAGTCACAGGAACCATGATGAACAGAAATTTCCCATCATGGGTTTTATAACTGGTTGTCTTTATATGTCCTTTCTTCCACCTACAAAGACAATGTTTTGGTCAGTGCAGTCGTTGGAAAGGAATTATTAACAAAGATTAATGTGTGAAATAAAACAAATCTCCAATAGGAATTGGAATTTGACCTGCAAAAAAACATTCATCTCGGGGCCTAATCATGATCCTTTTTAGATTAATTATCAGAATCTTCAACATGTTTACCTGAAGAATCCAGTATTTTAATTCGCCGTAAATACTGTTGTTTGTGGAGTCTTTTATAACTTACTCTTGCACAGAATAAGAATCAAGATGAAACCAGTGGCTTAAGTAAACCTAAATCACTCATCTGGATCAAGTTGTCTACAAGGAATATGGATATTAGTGTTGAGGGATCAGAAAGAATGAGGCAAGTAAGAGATTATTTTGAAAAACAACAATAATAGGACTCTCCTCTGAAAAGACCCCCTATGTTGGTTAAAATTTTGGATTGAAATTTGTAGAAATATTTAGTGTTTGAACTTTCTAGAAGACAGCAGTTGTCTGAAGAATTGGGGGGGGGGGGGAGTTCTGGTTGTATGTTCTTACACACACATGGACAGACGAAATCATTAATGAAAACAGAACATTCAATTGAAATAACATTTGTTTTCTTACCAAATATCATACTGCACTGCAGGGATGCCAAAATATGAACCCATGGAGTTAATTTTAACATACTTGAATCTGCCCCCAAAGAATGGTGTATATAACTAATCTGAAAGTTTTTGATGGATCAATATTTTAAATGAAAAATGGAATTTGACAAGACTTTTCAATCTCTGTCCCAAATGATGTAAAATGATTAAGTTCTCATATTTATCATCAAAAGCCATATGAATCCTGCAAACTGAAGCTAAAGAATGTTACCAGTCACAGGAACCATGATGAACAGAAATTTCACATCATGGGTTTTTAACTGGTTGTCTTTATATGCCCTTTTCTACCAACTACAAAGACAATGTTTTGGTAAGTGCAGTCGTTAAAAAGGAACAATTAACAAAGATTTATGTGTGAAATAGAACACAAATCTCCAACAGAAAATAGAATTCAGCAACAACAACAATTAAGATTAATTATCAGAATCTTCATAGATATGTTGTTGACCCAAAGGGTCCAGTATATTGAGTTGCTATAAATACTGTTGTATGTGGACAGTCTTTTATAACTTACTCTTGCACAGAATAAGAATCAAGATGAAACTAGTGGCTTAAGTAAGCCTAAACCACTCATCTGGATCAAGTTGTCTACAAGGAATAAGGATATTAGTGTTGAGGGATCAGAAAGAATGAGGTAAGTAAGAGATTATTTTGAAAAACAACAATAATAGGACTCTCCTCTGAAAAGACCACCTATGTTGGTTAAAATTTTGGATTGAAATTTGTAGAAATATTCAGTGTTTGAACTTTCTAGAAGACAGCAGTTGTCTGAAGAATTGTGGGGAGGGGGGGGTGGGGGGGGGGGGGTTCTGGTTGTATGTTTTTACACAAACATGGACAGACGTAATCATTAATGAAAACAGAACATTCAATTGAAATAACATTTGTTTTCTTACCAAATATCATACTGCACTGCAGGGATGCCAAAATATGAACCCATGGAGCTAATTTTAACATACTTGAATCTGCCCCCAAAAGAATGGTGTATATAACTAATCTGAAAGTTTTTGATGGATCAATATTTTAAATGAAAAATGGAATTTGACAAGACTTTTCAATCTCTGTCCCAACTGATGTAAAATGATTAAGTTCTCATATTTAACATCAAAAGCCATATGAATCCTGCAAACTGAAGCTAAAGAATGTTACCAGTCACAGGAACCATGATGAACAGAAATTTAACATCATGGGTTTTTAACTGGTTGTCTTTATATGCCCTTTTCTACCAACTACAAAGACAATGTTTTGGTAAGTGCAGTCGTTAAAAAGGAACAATTAAAGATTTATGTGTGAAATAGAACAAATCTCCAACAGAAAACAGAATTCAGCAACAACAACAATTAAGATTAATTCTCATAATCTTCATTGATATGTTGTTGACCCAAAGGGTCCAGTATATTGAGTTGCTATAAATACTGTTGTTTGTGGACAGTCTTTTATAACTTACTCTTGTATAGAATAAGAATCAAGATGATTTAACAGGGTTCCTACACTTTTTTGAGAATCAAATTCCAGGACTTTTCCAAAACTTTCTACCCAATTTCCATGACCTTTCCCTCATTAGTATGACCACAATGGCCTCTTTTTTAGGATCTTTAAGCACGATTTGTGGGGAAATAGGACACTACATAGGTATCACAACAAATTTCCATGACTTTTCCAGGCAAGAGCAAAAAATACCCCCAATTTTCCATAACTTCCTGAAAAATAAATTTTCATTTTCCAGGACTTTTCCAGGATTCCATGACCCATACAAACCTTGGATGAAATCAGTGACTCAAGTCAGCTTAAATGCTCATCTGGATCAAGTTGTCTACAAGGATTAAGGATATTACTGTTGAGGGATCAGAAAGAAAGAGGCAAAAAAGAGATTATTTTGAAAAACGACAGAAGGGCTGCTCTGTGAAAAGACTACGTGGATTGGTTAAAATTTTGGGTTGAAATTTGGCTGTCAACAATGACATGATCTAGCCATGAATTTTGACAGTCAACAATGACATGCTCGAGTCAGAGATTGTTGGGGTGGGGGGTGGGGGGGGGGGGGGTGTCGACAAATTGGAGCTTTCTGGTAGTGTGTTCTTACACAAACATGGACAGATGTTATCATTAAAACCGAACATTCAATTGAAATAACATTTATTTTCTTACAAAACATCATATTGCACTACAAGGATGCCAAAATATGAACCCATTGAGTCAATTTTAACGTACTTGAATCTGCCCCCAAAAGTATGGTATATACCTAATAGGAAAGTTTTTGATGAATCAATATTTGAAATTGATAACCGAATTTGGTAAGACTTTTCAATGTCTGTCACAATTGATGTAAAGTGATTAAGTTCTCATATTTAACATCCAAGACAAAATGATTTCTGCAAACTGAAGCTCAAGAATGTTACCAGTCACAGGAACCATGATGAACAGAAATTTCCCATCATGGGTTTTATAACTGGTTGTCTTTATATGTCCTTTCTTCCACCTACAAAGACAATGTTTTGGTCAGTGCAGTCGTTGGAAAGGAATTATTAACAAAGATTAATGTGTGAAATAAAACAAATCTCCAATAGGAATTGGAATTTGACCTGCAAAAAAACATTCATCTCGGGGCCTAATCATGATCCTTTTTAGATTAATTATCAGAATCTTCAACATGTTTACCTGAAGAATCCAGTATTTTAATTCGCCGTAAATACTGTTGTTTGTGGAGTCTTTTATAACTTACTCTTGCACAGAATAAGAATCAAGATGAAACCAGTGGCTTAAGTAAACCTAAATCACTCATCTGGATCAAGTTGTCTACAAGGAATATGGATATTAGTGTTGAGGGATCAGAAAGAATGAGGCAAGTAAGAGGTTATTTTGAAAAACAACAATAATAGGACTCTCCTCTGAAAAGACCCCCTATGTTGGTTAAAATTTTGGATTGAAATTTGTAGAAATATTTAGTGTTTGAACTTTCTAGAAGACAGCAGTTGTCTGAAGAATTGGGGGGGGGGGGGGGGGGGGAGTTCTGGTTGTATGTTCTTACACACACATGGACAGACGTAATCATTAATGAAAACAGAACATTCAATTGAAATAACATTTGTTTTCTTACCAAATATCATACTGCACTGCAGGGATGCCAAAATATGAACCCATGGAGTTAATTTTAACATACTTGAATCTGCCCCCAAAGAATGGTGTATATAACTAATCTGAAAGTTTTTGATGGATCAATATTTTAAATGAAAAATGGAATTTGACAAGACTTTTCAATCTCTGTCCCAACTGATGTAAAATGATTAAGTTCTCATATTTATCATCAAAAGCCATATGAATCCTGCAAACTGAAGCTAAAGAATGTTACCAGTCACAGGAACCATGATGAACAGAAATTTCACATCATGGGTTTTTAACTGGTTGTCTTTATATGCCCTTTTCTACCAACTACAAAGACAATGTTTTGGTAAGTGCAGTCGTTAAAAAGGAACAATTAAAGATTTATGTGTGAAATAGAACAAATCTCCAACAGAAAACAGAATTCAGCAACAACAACAATTAAGATTAATTCTCATAATCTTCATTGATATGTTGTTGACCCAAAGGGTCCAGTATATTGAGTTGCTATAAATACTGTTGTTTGTGGACAGTCTTTTATAACTTACTCTTGTATAGAATAAGAATCAAGATGATTTAACAGGGTTCCTACACTTTTTTGAGAATCAAATTCCAGGACTTTTCCAAAACTTTCTACCCAATTTCCATGACCTTTCCCTCATTAGTATGACCACAATGGCCTCTTTTTTAGGATCTTTAAGCACGATTTGTGGGGAAATAGGACACTACATAGGTATCACAACAAATTTCCATGACTTTTCCAGGCAACAGCAAAAAATACCCCCAATTTTCCATAACTTCCTGAAAAATAAATTTTCATTTTCCAGGACTTTTCCAGGATTCCATGACCCATACAAACCTTGGATGAAATCAGTGACTCAAGTCAGCTTAAATGCTCATCTGGATCAAGTTGTCTACAAGGATTAAGGATATTACTGTTGAGGGATCAGAAAGAAAGAGGCAAAAAAGAGATTATTTTGAAAAACGACAGAAGGGCTGCTCTGTGAAAAGACTACGTGGATTGGTTAAAATTTTGGGCTGAAATTTGGCTGTCAACAATGACATGATCTAGCCATGAATTTTGACAGTCAACAATGACATGCTCGAGTCAGAGATTGTTGGGGGGGGGGGGGGGGGGGGTGTCGACAAATTGGAGCTTTCTGGTAGTGTGTTCTTACACAAACATGGACAGATGTTATCATTAAAACAGAACATTCAATTGAAATAACATTTATTTTCTTACAAAACATCATATTGCACTACAAGGATGCCGAAATATGAACCCATTGAGTCAATTTTAACATACTTGAATCTGCCCCCAAAAGTATGGTATATACCTAATAGGAAAGTTTTTGATGAATCAATATTTGAAATTGATAACCGAATTTGGTAAGACTTTTCAATCTCTGTCACAATTGATGTAAAGTGATTAAGTTCTCATATTTAACATCCAAGACAAAATGATTTCTGCAAACTGAAGCTCAAGAATGTTACCAGTCACAGGAACCATGATGAACAGAAATTTCCCATCATGGGTTTTATAACTGGTTGTCTTTATATGTCCTTTCTTCCACCTACAAAGACAATGTTTTGGTCAGTGCAGTCGTTGGAAAGGAATTATTAACAAAGATTAATGTGTGAAATAAAACAAATCTCCAATAGGAATTGGAATTTGACCTGCAAAAAAACATTCATCTCGGGGCCTAATCATGATCCTTTTTAGATTAATTATCAGAATCTTCAACATGTTTACCTGAAGAATCCAGTATTTTAATTCGCCGTAAATACTGTTGTTTGTGGAGTCTTTTATAACTTACTCTTGCACAGAATAAGAATCAAGATGAAACCAGTGGCTTAAGTAAACCTAAATCACTCATCTGGATCAAGTTGTCTACAAGGAATATGGATATTAGTGTTGAGGGATCAGAAAGAATGAGGCAAGTAAGAGATTATTTTGAAAAACAACAATAATAGGACTCTCCTCTGAAAAGACCCTCTATGTTGGTTAAAATTTTGGATTGAAATTTGTAGAAATATTTAGTGTTTGAACTTTCTAGAAGACAGCAGTTGTCTGAAGAATTGGGGGGGGGGGAGTTCTGGTTGTATGTTCTTACACACACATGGACAGACGAAATCATTAATGAAAACAGAACATTCAATTGAAATAACATTTGTTTTCTTACCAAATATCATACTGCACTGCAGGGATGCCAAAATATGAACCCATGGAGTTAATTTTAACATACTTGAATCTGCCCCCAAAGAATGGTGTATATAACTAATCTGAAAGTTTTTGATGGATCAATATTTTAAATGAAAAATGGAATTTGACAAGACTTTTCAATCTCTGTCCCAAATGATGTAAAATGATTAAGTTCTCATATTAATCATCAAAAGCCATATGAATCCTGCAAACTGAAGCTAAAGAATGTTACCATTCACAGGAACCATGATGAACAGAAATTTCACATCATGGGTTTTTAACTGGTTGTCTTTATATGCCCTTTTCTACCAACTACAAAGACAATGTTTTGGTAAGTGCAGTCGTTAAAAAGGAACAATTAACAAAGATTTATGTGTGAAATAGAACACAAATCTCCAACAGAAAATAGAATTCAGCAACAACAACAATTAAGATTAATTATCAGAATCTTCATAGATATGTTGTTGACCCAAAGGGTCCAGTATATTGAGTTGCTATAAATACTGTTGTATGTGGACAGTCTTTTATAACTTACTCTTGCACAGAATAAGAATCAAGATGAAACTAGTGGCTTAAGTAAGCCTAAACCACTCATCTGGATCAAGTTGTCTACAAGGAATAAGGATATTAGTGTTGAGGGATCAGAAAGAATGAGGTAAGTAAGAGATTATTTTGAAAAACAACAATAATAGGACTCTCCTCTGAAAAGACCACCTATGTTGGTTAAAATTTTGGATTGAAATTTGTAGAAATATTCAGTGTTTGAACTTTCTAGAAGACAGCAGTTGTCTGAAGAATTGTGGGGAGGGGGGGTGGGGGGGGGGGGGGGGGTTCTGGTTGTATGTTTTTACACAAACATGGACAGACGTAATCATTAATGAAAACAGAACATTCAATTGAAATAACATTTGTTTTCTTACCAAATATCATACTGCACTGCAGGGATGCCAAAATATGAACCCATGGAGCTAATTTTAACATACTTGAATCTGCCCCCAAAAGAATGGTGTATATAACTAATCTGAAAGTTTTTGATGGATCAATATTTTAAATGAAAAATGGAATTTGACAAGACTTTTCAATCTCTGTCCCAACTGATGTAAAATGATTAAGTTCTCATATTTAACATCAAAAGCCATATGAATCCTGCAAACTGAAGCTAAAGAATGTTACCAGTCACAGGAACCATGATGAACAGAAATTTAACATCATGGGTTTTTAACTGGTTGTCTTTATATGCCCTTTTCTACCAACTACAAAGACAATGTTTTGGTAAGTGCAGTCGTTAAAAAGGAACAATTAAAGATTTATGTGTGAAATAGAACAAATCTCCAACAGAAAACAGAATTCAGCAACAACAACAATTAAGATTAATTCTCATAATCTTCATTGATATGTTGTTGACCCAAAGGGTCCAGTATATTGAGTTGCTATAAATACTGTTGTTTGTGGACAGTCTTTTATAACTTACTCTTGTATAGAATAAGAATCAAGATGATTTAACAGGGTTCCTACACTTTTTTGAGAATCAAATTCCAGGACTTTTCCAAAACTTTCTACCCAATTTCCATGACCTTTCCCTCATTAGTATGACCACAATGGCCTCTTTTTTAGGATCTTTAAGCACGATTTGTGGGGAAATAGGACACTACATAGGTATCACAACAAATTTCCATGACTTTTCCAGGCAAGAGCAAAAAATACCCCCAATTTTCCATAACTTCCTGAAAAATAAATTTTCATTTTCCAGGACTTTTCCAGGATTCCATGACCCATACAAACCTTGGATGAAATCAGTGACTCAAGTCAGCTTAAATGCTCATCTGGATCAAGTTGTCTACAAGGATTAAGGATATTACTGTTGAGGGATCAGAAAGAAAGAGGCAAAAAAGAGATTATTTTGAAAAACGACAGAAGGGCTGCTCTGTGAAAAGACTACGTGGATTGGTTAAAATTTTGGGTTGAAATTTGGCTGTCAACAATGACATGATCTAGCCATGAATTTTGACAGTCAACAATGACATGCTCGAGTCAGAGATTGTTGGGGTGGGGGGTGGGGGGGGGGGGGTGTCGACAAATTGGAGCTTTCTGGTAGTGTGTTCTTACACAAACATGGACAGATGTTATCATTAAAACCGAACATTCAATTGAAATAACATTTATTTTCTTACAAAACATCATATTGCACTACAAGGATGCCAAAATATGAACCCATTGAGTCAATTTTAACGTACTTGAATCTGCCCCCAAAAGTATGGTATATACCTAATAGGAAAGTTTTTGATGAATCAATATTTGAAATTGATAACCGAATTTGGTAAGACTTTTCAATGTCTGTCACAATTGATGTAAAGTGATTAAGTTCTCATATTTAACATCCAAGACAAAATGATTTCTGCAAACTGAAGCTCAAGAATGTTACCAGTCACAGGAACCATGATGAACAGAAATTTCCCATCATGGGTTTTATAACTGGTTGTCTTTATATGTCCTTTCTTCCACCTACAAAGACAATGTTTTGGTCAGTGCAGTCGTTGGAAAGGAATTATTAACAAAGATTAATGTGTGAAATAAAACAAATCTCCAATAGGAATTGGAATTTGACCTGCAAAAAAACATTCATCTCGGGGCCTAATCATGATCCTTTTTAGATTAATTATCAGAATCTTCAACATGTTTACCTGAAGAATCCAGTATTTTAATTCGCCGTAAATACTGTTGTTTGTGGAGTCTTTTATAACTTACTCTTGCACAGAATAAGAATCAAGATGAAACCAGTGGCTTAAGTAAACCTAAATCACTCATCTGGATCAAGTTGTCTACAAGGAATATGGATATTAGTGTTGAGGGATCAGAAAGAATGAGGCAAGTAAGAGGTTATTTTGAAAAACAACAATAATAGGACTCTCCTCTGAAAAGACCCCCTATGTTGGTTAAAATTTTGGATTGAAATTTGTAGAAATATTTAGTGTTTGAACTTTCTAGAAGACAGCAGTTGTCTGAAGAATTGGGGGGGGGGGGAGTTCTGGTTGTATGTTCTTACACACACATGGACAGACGTAATCATTAATGAAAACAGAACATTCAATTGAAATAACATTTGTTTTCTTACCAAATATCATACTGCACTGCAGGGATGCCAAAATATGAACCCATGGAGTTAATTTTAACATACTTGAATCTGCCCCCAAAGAATGGTGTATATAACTAATCTGAAAGTTTTTGATGGATCAATATTTTAAATGAAAAATGGAATTTGACAAGACTTTTCAATCTCTGTCCCAACTGATGTAAAATGATTAAGTTCTCATATTTATCATCAAAAGCCATATGAATCCTGCAAACTGAAGCTAAAGAATGTTACCAGTCACAGGAACCATGATGAACAGAAATTTCACATCATGGGTTTTTAACTGGTTGTCTTTATATGCCCTTTTCTACCAACTACAAAGACAATGTTTTGGTAAGTGCAGTCGTTAAAAAGGAACAATTAAAGATTTATGTGTGAAATAGAACAAATCTCCAACAGAAAACAGAATTCAGCAACAACAACAATTAAGATTAATTCTCATAATCTTCATTGATATGTTGTTGACCCAAAGGGTCCAGTATATTGAGTTGCTATAAATACTGTTGTTTGTGGACAGTCTTTTATAACTTACTCTTGTATAGAATAAGAATCAAGATGATTTAACAGGGTTCCTACACTTTTTTGAGAATCAAATTCCAGGACTTTTCCAAAACTTTCTACCCAATTTCCATGACCTTTCCCTCATTAGTATGACCACAATGGCCTCTTTTTTAGGATCTTTAAGCACGATTTGTGGGGAAATAGGACACTACATAGGTATCACAACAAATTTCCATGACTTTTCCAGGCAACAGCAAAAAATACCCCCAATTTTCCATAACTTCCTGAAAAATAAATTTTCATTTTCCAGGACTTTTCCAGGATTCCATGACCCATACAAACCTTGGATGAAATCAGTGACTCAAGTCAGCTTAAATGCTCATCTGGATCAAGTTGTCTACAAGGATTAAGGATATTACTGTTGAGGGATCAGAAAGAAAGAGGCAAAAAAGAGATTATTTTGAAAAACGACAGAAGGGCTGCTCTGTGAAAAGACTACGTGGATTGGTTAAAATTTTGGGCTGAAATTTGGCTGTCAACAATGACATGATCTAGCCATGAATTTTGACAGTCAACAATGACATGCTCGAGTCAGAGATTGTTGGGGGGGGGGGGGGGGTGTCGACAAATTGGAGCTTTCTGGTAGTGTGTTCTTACACAAACATGGACAGATGTTATCATTAAAACAGAACATTCAATTGAAATAACATTTATTTTCTTACAAAACATCATATTGCACTACAAGGATGCCGAAATATGAACCCATTGAGTCAATTTTAACATACTTGAATCTGCCCCCAAAAGTATGGTATATACCTAATAGGAAAGTTTTTGATGAATCAATATTTGAAATTGATAACCGAATTTGGTAAGACTTTTCAATGTCTGTCACAATTGATGTAAAGTGATTAAGTTCTCATATTTAACATCCAAGACAAAATGATTTCTGCAAACTGAAGCTCAAGAATGTTACCAGTCACAGGAACCATGATGAACAGAAATTTCCCATCATGGGTTTTATAACTGGTTGTCTTTATATGTCCTTTCTTCCACCTACAAAGACAATGTTTTGGTCAGTGCAGTCGTTGGAAAGGAATTATTAACAAAGATTAATGTGTGAAATAAAACAAATCTCCAATAGGAATTGGAATTTGACCTGCAAAAAAACATTCATCTCGGGGCCTAATCATGATCCTTTTTAGATTAATTATCAGAATCTTCAACATGTTTACCTGAAGAATCCAGTATTTTAATTCGCCGTAAATACTGTTGTTTGTGGAGTCTTTTATAACTTACTCTTGCACAGAATAAGAATCAAGATGAAACCAGTGGCTTAAGTAAACCTAAATCACTCATCTGGATCAAGTTGTCTACAAGGAATATGGATATTAGTGTTGAGGGATCAGAAAGAATGAGGCAAGTAAGAGATTATTTTGAAAAACAACAATAATAGGACTCTCCTCTGAAAAGACCCCCTATGTTGGTTAAAATTTTGGATTGAAATTTGGAGAAATATTTAGTGTTTGAACTTTCTAGAAGACAGCAGTTGTCTGAAGAATTGGGGGGGGGGGGGGGGGAGTTCTGGTTGTATGTTCTTACACACACATGGACAGACGTAATCATTAATGAAAACAGAACATTCAATTGAAATAACATTTGTTTTCTTACCAAATATCATACTGCACTGCAGGGATGCCAAAATATGAACCCATGGAGTTAATTTTAACATACTTGAATCTGCCCCCAAAGAATGGTGTAGATAACTAATCTGAAAGTTTTTGATGGATCAATATTTTAAATGAGAAATGGAATTTGACAAGACTTTTCAATCTCTGTCCCAACTGATGTAAAATGATTAAGTTCTCATATTTATCATCAAAAGCCATATGAATCCTGCAAACTGAAGCTAAAGAATGTTACCAGTCACAGGAACCATGATGAACAGAAATTTCACATCATGGGTTTTTAACTGGTTGTCTTTATATGCCCTTTTCTACCAACTACAAAGACAATGTTTTGGAAAGTGCAGTCGTTAAAAAGGAACAATTAACAAAGATTTATGTGTGAAATAGAACACAAATCTCCAACAGAAAATAGAATTCAGCAACAACAACAATTAAGATTAATTATCAGAATCTTCATAGATATGTTGTTGACCCAAAGGGTCCAGTATATTGAGTTGCTATAAATACTGTTGTATGTGGACAGTCTTTTATAACTTACTCTTGCACAGAATAAGAATCAAGATGAAACTAGTGGCTTAAGTAAGCCTAAACCACTCATCTGGATCAAGTTGTCTACAAGGAATAAGGATATTAGTGTTGAGGGATCAGAAAGAATGAGGTAAGTAAGAGATTATTTTGAAAAACAACAATAATAGGACTCTCCTCTGAAAAGACCACCTATGTTGGTTAAAATTTTGGATTGAAATTTGTAGAAATATTCAGTGTTTGAACTTTCTAGAAGACAGCAGTTGTCTGAAGAATTGGGGGGGGGGGGGGGGGGGGGAGTTCTGGTTGTATGTTCTTACACACACATGGACAGACGTAATCATTAATGAAAACAGAACATTCAATTGAAATAACATTTGTTTTCTTACCAACTGCCCCCAAAAGAATGGTGTATATAACTAATCTGAAAGTTTTTGATGGATCAATATTTTAAATGAAAAATGGAATTTGACAAGACTTTTCAATCTCTGTCCCAACTGATGTAAAATGATTAAGTTCTCATATTTAACATCAAAAGCCATATGAATCCTGCAAACTGAAGCTAAAGAATGTTACCAGTGACAGGAACCATGATGAACAGAAATTTCACATCATGGGTTTTTAACTGGTTGTCTTTATATGCCCTTTTCTACCAACTACAAAGACAATGTTTTGGTAAGTGCAGTCGTTAAAAAGGAACAATTAACAAAGATTTATGTGTGAAATAAAACAAATCTCCAGCAGAAAATAGAATTCAGCAACAACAACAATTAAGATTAATTCTCAGAATCTTCATTGATATGTTGTTGACCCAAAGGGT